>NW_021026596.1:119420-149627 GCF_004153795.1 Camellia sinensis | reverse complement strand
TATTTCTCTGCACTGTTTTACAGTCTGCTCGAGCGGAGGATTGGGCGCTCGAGCGGAGTCATGTGTCTCAAGCTCGAGCGGGCGTCGAGCGTCGATCGAGCGGAGATTTCACCCATCCAGTACTTTTACAGTACGCTCGAGCGGGATATTTGACACTCGAGCGTGTACCTTTGTTGCATAACCGCTCGAGCGGGGAAACCTAAGCTCGAGCGGGACTCTGTTTTTCTAAAAACTCCTGAAACTGTTTACTGTACTGTTATGCTAATGGGTGTACCACATATGACTGTACTGACTGAACGACTGAAATACTGTTTAAATGAACTGTTTTCATACTGTAAGGACATTCATTCTTAACCTCTTTACACATTATGTTATTCATTGGGCTTTAGCTCATTTCTCATATATATATGTAGGTGTACAGGAACCAGACCGCGGCTGGGAGCGTCAGGGTTACTCCAGTTTTGTCAAGCCAACTACCGTGCCTCACTGCGAGGTTCCAAGCCTATCATGCTAAGGCTTAAGGGTGTTTTAGGACTCCCCCTTCTGTACTGTCTTACTGTTTTGTAATAACCAAATGGATTGTATAGACTGAATGTTTACTGTACCGTTATATAGGGATTGAATCCCTATTCTGAATGATTGTATATATATTGTGTATACCTTTCCACTGAATGTAAATATGTTTGCCCTTGTTGGAACCACTACTGTTTACTGAATGATGGCCATCATTTACTGTTCGGTCTTTTAAGACCTACTGTTTACTGTACTGTTATGCTAATGGGTGTACCACATATGACTGTACTGACTGAACGACTGAAATACTGTTTAAATGAACTGTTTTCATACTGTAAGGACATTCATTCTTAACCTCTTTACACATTATGTTATTCATTGGGCTTTAGCTCATTTCTCATATATATATGTAGGTGTACAGGAACCAGACCGCGGCTGGGAGCGTCAGGGTTACTCCAGTTTTGTCAAGCCAACTACCGTGCCTCACTGCGAGGTTCCAAGCCTATCATGCTAAGGCTTAGGGGTGTTTTAGGACTCCCCCTTCTGTACTGTCTTATTGTTTTGTAATAACCAAATGGATTGTATAGACTGAATGTTTACTGTACCGTTATATAGGGATTGAATCCCTATTCTGAATGATTGTATATATATTGTGTATACCTTTCCACTGAATGTAAATATGTTTGGAAAGTCTTTTTGCATGCAGACTGTCACAACTCATTGGGCATTTGTTTCTTTACTGTTTTGGCTTCCGCCAGGCCTTGTACTCTGTTTTACTATACTACTGTTAAGCAGGCCTTCGGTAATCTTGGATTACTGGCCGGTTACGGTGCTAAACCCATAGGGTCGTGTTTGGGTCGTGACAATTACCACGCTTGAGTGGACCGCGCGAACACAGATTCTTGGATTTCTATAAGGAATTAGTTTTCTTCCAAAACTAGGATTACTGTGGATTTCTATAAGTAGTTGGTTTTTCTCCCAAAACTTGGAAAAGTCCTCCAGATCTTCTTTTTGGATTCTAAGGTTTATATCTGAGGATATTTTGCTAGTTTTCTTTGATGTTTTCATCAAATATTCAACTCATGGTTTAAACAGTATACATCAAAAGTTTGTTTGTTCATTCTACACAAAAAAGAGAGTTGTTCTTCGGTGGATTCTGAAGAATTTGTGCCTGAAGCTTTGGTGGATTCCGGAGTGGCTCATCGTCAAGACAATTTCGAGGTGAAAACGGGGTTGGAAGAGGCACATAGAGGTTGGTTCAATTCGAGCGTGGATTCGCTAGGTAATTGAGAGTATACCTGTGTAATTCCTTTATATCTTCTTAGTGGATTATTTTGTGGCTGTTGCCCGTGATTTTTTTTATCACAATTGGAGGTGTCCAATTGTGGTTTTTTTCATGTAAAATCGTTGTGTCGTTTTGTCTTGATTGTTTAATTGGGATTGTTATATACTGCTTAAAATTGATACATAATCACAAATCAACATCTAGGGGATTTCTAGATTTTTCACCAACTTTTTATCAAAAAAAGTTGGGTAGAGAGACCCTTAGATCCTAGGGGATTTGTAAAGAGAAGTTGAGTTTTAGAGAGAGAAGGAATTGATCTAAAGTTTTTGTGTGAAAAGATATAAAATTTTTGTGTAAAAATGAGTTGCTGCGAATTGATATACGCGAGGCTCGCTCAAGCGAAAGAGTTGTCGCTCGAGCGACCAGACATAATAAGTGACCTCGCTCGAGCGCAAAATACACACCTTCAGAAGTTTTACAGACGCACACCGTCACTCAAGCGTAAGAAGCTTCGCTCGAGCGAAGAACATTACCCTCCCAGAATCTCTGTAGGTCTGCAAAAGTGCTGGGAACTCACAAAGCTCGCTCGAGCACAAGAAGCCTCACTCGAGCAAAGAAGCAAATTTCTGGACAACAATAACTTGAATAACTAGCAACCAATTTGTCCCAAACATGCCCAAGACACTCCAAAACTCCAACTCAAAGACAAATGAGAGAAAACAATACATGAGTAACAATATTAAACCATGAAAGCCGAGTCCAGAATATAACAAAAGTTGGGTCAAATCGGAATCTCCATAATGTGCTTCGAAGCTTACAAAATTATGACAAAAGGGCATTCGAAGCAACTTTTGACCAATATTGTGGTTATTCAAATTTATATGTTCTACTTCACACATAATTAATGAAAATCATGGTTTTAAAAACTAGACTGGACCGGCCGGTTCAACCGGTTGAATCGCCGACCGGTCGAGGTTCCGGTCCGGATACATCCACTGAACTGGTCATAGTGGAAAACCGGCCTATTTTGGAAGAACCGAAAAAACCAGCGGTCGAACCGCCGAGCAGGTCGACCCGGTTCCGGTTCACCAGGTTGTGAAAATGAATTTTTTGTTTTTTTTTTCTTTTTTTATTCTTTATTTATTTTCTTTCTTTCTTATTATATTATAAATATCTATATAATAAGGAAAGAGGGTTTTTGAATTTATCCTAGAGACAATTGTCCTACTAGGATATTTTAAGGGTCATGATTCATTTATGCTTGAAGATGGATGGTAGAGATGAAAACCTTCTCACTCACTCTACCTGAACTTCCTGCTTAAGAGCCACATACTTTACAACCACTCATCCTCATCTGTCGCACCTCACTTTTCCAAATTTCAAATTTCAAAACACACCCATCCACTCCCTACAGAAGAGAGACCCACGCTCATCAAACTCTTTCCTCTTTCATCTCTGTCCAAATCAAAAATATTAGGACAAATATTTAAGATAATTTAATATTTTTAATTTATAATTTTATTACTTATATTTTTATTTAAATATAATTTTAATATATTAATTACGTCACGGTTCGATTCCGGTTCAACCGGTGACCCGTCCACCCGATCTCTTTTCCAGTTCCCTCACCGGTCCGGTTTTTAAAATATTGATGAAAATATTAATTTTGTGCTTCGAACCAATTGTTAATTCTTTGAAGACACCAAAGCTATTGTTCTTCAAACCAACTTTTGTAGAATACTAGTTTCATTTTCATGTAACAAATGGCTATAAAAATTGCTATTAGTAAAGCCACTGTTGGTTTGGGGTGTCCTAAAAAAGTGCACTTTTTGTCTTTTTACGAAAAGATGTGCAGAAAAGTAGAGAGGTGATGTGATAGAAAAAAGATAAAAAGATAAAAAGATAGATTATATAGTAGATGCCAAACCAATGCAAAAAATATGCATTATTCAACAATTAATTAATTGCCATTTTACATATATTTGAAATGAAGTACACATTTCGAAAGTTTTCTCGTCCCATGTTGCATTTTGAAGGTGTTTATTGATGACAAAACCACCCCTTTGAAAGTCACATATGTTTCTAAAGGATCAAAGTCGTCTTTTGAAAGTGCACACGACATCTCTTCGAACCAAATCCAAAGAATTGGATTACTATGAAATTAGTTTGGCATTTTAACTAGCCATTGATGGCTATAAAATGATATTTCAATGAATAATATATTTCGAAGTGTCTTGGGACATGCTTCGAAGGTAACCACAAAACCAAATTGTGATAGTTTTATGAATCAACTAAAAACCATGTTTTTGGCCCAATATATTACAATAACGAAATATTATTTGTTAGCCATTCCATCAAAGTCAACGTTTGATGTGATCCACAAATCCAAAATGGACTTCGAATGACAAAAGTCATGGTATAATGTGACCATGAAAATTCATACTTTTTGACACTTTGAAAAATGTCAAAAATTTTGAATTCATGAACAGTGACTTGTTCATTATTCTTGACTATGTTTGTTTTAAAAACATAACTTTCGCCGAATTGATTTTCATAATTATTTGGCAAAGTGGGTTGTTTTTCCATGTTAACCATTAATGGCTTTTGAAAATCACCCATATGTTATTTTTATAACTTGACTCTCTAAAAATTGATTTTTGGACCCCCCGAGCCATGCATGAAACTTCATTCTTAGCCAAATCTGGCTCAAGAACATACTCATTTGTTATGTTAATTTCATAATTTGGTTCTTTAAAAACGGGCTCTTGAACCCCCCAAGCCATTGATGAAATTATATTTTCATTAATTTCAGTCACAAATGACTTGAAAACATTTTGTAAAACCTCATAAAATTCAATCATTGAAGACTTGACAAGAAGGGTTGATAACTCATGTCTCCATTGGCAAATTCTCATATTAAGTTGATGAATTATTTCAATTAAATAATGTATTTTTTCTTCTACCAAACAATATCATAATGGATGGAAGTTTGTTTCATCAAGAAAATTGATCTATTCTTGAAGATCCAAAACTTTTTGTTTACGCCAAAATATTTCATCTATGCTATTTTAGAATGGATGAATTCAATTTATTTTTCATTTCTTATCCTTGACGTCCCACTGGGGCGTACCAAAAATTGTTGGCTTATTTTTCCTATGAAGGAAAATACCATAAATGCGAGCGTGCCAACAAGGATTAAAAAATCCTTACAAATTAAATTCAAGCCAATTATCAAGTGATTGCGTTGATAGTTCTTTTGCCTCAACAGAGAGAACTTCAAAATTGCCAAGTATAGAGAAAAAAAATAAAAAGGAGAATGAGGGAGACGGAGAAAGATGATTGAGTGAGCAATCAAAATAATAATTACTTATCTATACTCCTATGCTTCGAAAATGAAGTGCATAAAATGTTTTGAAAAGGAAATGTTAAAAATAAATGTTTCAAAATATAAATCTGTGTTAAACTACTCCTAAGATAAGGAAAATGACAATAAATATTGAAATCAATTGTATTTTATTTGACTTCTGAATCTTTTACAATATAGCCATGAATGGCTATTTATAAGCAAATATTTGTAGAAAAAAACTACCTAAAATTACCCGCTCTTCGACCTCCTCCACTTCATACTACATGATCTTTCATAACTTTTTTCAACTTCCACTTCATGCTCCATGTTTTCTACTTTATTTTCCATCATCTTTTCACATTTCATAACTTCTCATAACCTCTAAATGAGTAGGAGCATGCCACATGTCCTGTAATTATATAAATAATAAATAATAATAATTACAGATTTATGGTGCCAAAGGATACATCTAAAAAAATAAAAAAAAAATTACTTAAAATTTAAAAAATATTCACTAAAAAAAAATCAACCTTGCTTCATACACCCAGTGGGGGTCGCGCCCCCAGTGACGTGGCGCGCCCCCACTGATCGGAAATCAAAAAAAAAAAAAACTGTTTTTTCCGGACCAACCCCCAGTTGACACCTCACTGGGTGTCACCCCCAGCTGGGGGTAGGAAGCATTTTTCAAAAAAAATATATGAAAGATAAAAAACTCATTTAAAAAAAATTAAATTTATAAAATTGAAATCGAACATCACTCCAAAGATATGATGTGATAATTTATAACAAATAAATAAATAATTGTTTATTAGATTGTTGTGAAACCACCCTAAAGCACTCCAAATCAAATGGATTGTTTATTTAATTTTCTTTTACTAGTTAAAAAAAAGGAATAGGAAGCCCCCAGCACGGCGATCCACGAGATCGGTGCACCTTCTCACTGAACCCAAAATTTAAACGAAAAAACGCAATTCAAATTGAAACGAACTCCCAACGGTCAAATCATTCGAAACTCTACTGTCTTTAACCAACCAACCAACGCTCTCTCTCCTCTTTCATCCTTCTTTTTCTGCAATTCCAACACCTCTCTCTCTCTCTCTCTCTCTCTCTCTGCATTCTCTGTTTGTGGGGAGACTCAAAATGACTTCTTTAGACAAACCCAAAACATCCACAATGTCCACTCCAGCAAAACCCTCTCAATCAAATTCCAATTCCATCTCAAAAGTTAGGGTTGTTGTCAGGATTCGCCCCTTTCTCCCCCATGAAATCGCTGCCAGAAATGGAAACTCCACCCCTTGCGTCTCTGTTCTTGACTCAGAACTCGAATCTGACCACGAAGTCACTGTTCATCTCAAAGATCAAGAAACCAGGTTAGAAATTTCATTTGTTCTATTTATGAACACAATTTGTTTGGAATTTTAGTCAAGGGTTTTTATATTCTTGTTTTGTGTTTTGTGGGTCTAGTCGGAACGAGTGCTACAAGTTGGATTCATTTTTTGGCCAAGACGACAACAATGTGAGTAAGATTTTCTACAGAGAAGTCAGCCATTTGATTCCCGGGATGTTTCGCGGCTGCAATGCTACTGTCTTCGCCTACGGGGCTACTGGAAGTGGAAAAACCTACACCATGCAGGTCTTATTTGAATTTAACTTTTAAATGCCCTTATTTTGATTGAACTTAAAATGCTTTCTTTTTGTTTTGGTAATTTATTTAGATCTTTGAAACTAAAAATGCATCTTGTTTCACCATCGTCTAGTTTGTAAGAGTTTGTTGTTAAGTACGTTAATTTAAGATACGAGTAAAGTGTACTAAATCCATGTAATTCAAAGGTTATAACTCTATTGAACTAGAGCAACTCCAACTGACTCTCTATATTGTGCTTGTTAGGCATTTTACCTAGCTAAGTCACAATTTCAATGCTCGCTAGGCAATACACTAGGTATTATGCCTTGTCTGCAATGGGGCTAGCTACAAATGGAGAGCCAAGAGAGACTAGACAAAAAAAAGTCTTGTTGGAGTACACGTTAGCTAAAGTGATTAGGCAAAATGAAGAGTGTATTTTTTTGTTCACTTTTGATAAGCACAATGCCTCGTAATGTTGGAGTAGCTTAAGGATGCATGACTAGCTTGCATTGTTTTGAAAAGTTGCTAGAGAAGTTGTTGATGTGGTCCAACAACTTTTTCACAAATTTAATGCATTCACATGTTTGTTCATTCACGAATTGGAAGTGTTCACGATTCATCTACACAAGTTATTCTTATGTCATAAGAATAGTTGTAATGACCTTGTCCCATACTACTGTGCATGGAGTCTCCCAAATCCAAAAAAAAAAACAAAACAAAAATGTATGAGTGAGCTGAGATAAAATAAAAAAATAAAAAAAATAAGACAAAAAGTTACGTACATTTATTTCTCTCTTCTTTGGTGCAAGGTTTGCCTCCTACCCATCAAGTAGCAGCTTTTCTAAAAGTGTAATCTCAACAAAATCTTGGTTTATCTAATCACCAGGGACCCTTAGTCTCACAAATTGTCTATAGATAGAAATAGAGATCAAATACTTGTGATTCAAAAGGTTAACATGACTTGCAGGATTATATTTGCACCTATTTATCAAAATCAACCAGAATTCCTTATAAATGAATCAAGTTTGTTGCAAATTTTAAATATGGATTTATATACATATGTTTTGTTATGTCAGCTGATTGTGTGCGAATTTACCCTGGAATGATGAAGTTAGACATTTTCTTAACAATTTAAACTTTTGGAGCAGTCAGTTATGCTTATGGCATTTTCAATGGATGTTTCCTGCACATGCATACACACCTAGAAAATCCCATTTCCAGTGCTTGGTTTAGTTATTTTCTTTTCCATTTTTCGTAATTGTTCTTGGTATGTTTATGATGGAAACCATGGTGTGGATGATGATGCATGCAGGGTACTGATGAGATCCCAGGTTTAATACCACTGGCCATGTCAACAATTCTGTCCTTGTGCCAAAGCACAAGAAGTACCGCTGAGATTTCCTACTATGAAGTCTATATGGACAGGTGTTATGATCTGATGGAAGTCAAAGCACAGGAAATTGCAGTGTTGGAAGACAAAGATGGGCAAATTCATCTCAAGGGACTATCTCGGGTTCCAGTTAATTCCATGTCCGAATTCCGCGAGGTCTTTTCATGTGGAAAGCAGAGGAGAAAGGTTGCGCACACGTGTCTTAACGATGTCTCTAGTAGAAGCCATGGGGTACTTTCAATTACTGTTTCAACTCCTTCTGATGATGGTTCTGGGGTTGATGTTGCAGGGAAGCTGAACCTCATAGATTTAGCAGGTTCTAAATGACTTCTCCAATAACTTTATTTATAATTGTAATTAAATCATATAGTATGAATTTATAGGTTTAAACTTATGTTTCATATTTTCTCAAATATACTTGTGATTTAACCAGGTAATGAAGACAATCGAAGGACTTGTAATGAAGGGATTCGTCTACAAGAAAGTGCAAAAATTAATCAGTCCTTATTTGCATTGTCAAATGTGATTTATGCTCTTAATAACAACAAAACCCGAGTGCCTTATCGTGAAAGCAAACTAACCCGGATATTGCAAGATTCTCTTGGCGGAACTAGTCGTGCTTTGATGGTTGCTTGCTTGGTAAGGAGTTTAGTAACCCCATCATCTCTTTTACGACTTTATTATGATCACCTTACCAGAGATTTACTTTTCATTGTTGTTTGTAGAATCCAGGAGAGTATCAAGAATCGGTGCATACGGTCAGTTTGGCAGCTCGGTCCCGCCACATCTCTAATTTTGTTTCTTCAGCTCAAAAAAATGACACTCCCAAGCTTAAAGTTGATATGGAGGCAAAGCTTTGTGCTTGGCTTGAATCAAAAGGCAAGACAAAAAGTGCCCAAAAAATGGGGGCATTTGGTTCTCCATTTGTAATCAAAACTCCAAGCTCGATGCACTCAGCAAAGAAGCCCAGCGCATACAACAACAGCTCTGCAAAACAGAAGCCTAACACCAATCATTGTGCTTCTAATGTGAAAGAAAGGTTACGATAATGATTTGAACTTTTTGCTGTCACACAGCATTAGCATGCCTCGGCCTCTTGCTTAACTATCTGACTCGTTTGTAGGGGTTCGGCTGTGCCACGCAAAAAATTATTCGGTAATGGAGATCCGGTTTATCCAAACGTGAAGGTAAAACATTTATTTGGTGACATTCTTGTTTGTAGCTTGAAAAACCTAGCACTCACTAATACACAGTAAAGGGATGAAGTAACACTCCTGGCTCTCTGAGTTGTTCCTTAGCATGTTCTCTTCTTAGGTTGTATTTGGATCATGGATTTGTGTAGAGATTCGTAAAGGAGAAGGAAAAGGGAAGGGAAAAGTAACAAACCTCTGCTCAAATCCAAGAACACAGGCTTAATATATTCCTCTTGTACGCATGCTTGACACACAGCAGTACGAGGACACTTTAGGTTAATCAAAGGTTATGAGTGGAAAATTTGGAACCTCAATTGTCTATCATTTTTGTTTAATATTAATATTAGAACAGTTTTTACAGCTGCACAAACATATAACATGGATTTCTACGCAATCCATCCTAATGTTCTTCCATACCATAATAGTTGAGATTTTCAAAAATTTTATTGGTGACATTGTATAGGAGGCTATGTATCTTCGCAAAGTAGAAGAGCATGCTGTTATTTCAGAAGATGGAAGCTCAATAAACGTTTCAGTAGCTCAGTCCAATGTTGCTTTTCAGCTGCATACATCCACTGTAAGTTCCTTACACTCTGAGGAGGGCATTCAGTAATAAAGGGAAACTAGGGGTGGGCGCGGGTCGGTTGCGGCCATAGAATCTCTAATCCGCCATCCGTCCACCAGATTGGCGGATTGAAGAAAATCAATCTGCATCCGTCCGCCAATTCGACGGATGTGAATTGACGGATGGATGCGAATCGGTTTGGCAATTTAAAATTTTATAAATTTTTAACATAATTCAACTTATACACTTCCCAAAAAAAAAAAAAAAGAAGAAAGTATTACGGTCAATAACTTAAAAAAGTATTACAATCACCGCATGTCTCATCCAAAGAAATTTTTTTTGAAACTTTAGAATATTACAATCACTGCATACCTCATCCACATATTACAATTACAACATGCCTCATCCACATAAATGATTACAATATGTGGTTCTTAAAATATAAAAATAATTCAAACCACCAAAACCATGAACAGAGCAGTAGTGGAAATTGTATGCCTCTATATTGTTACATCTATATCTATTTTTAAAATTAAAAATTAAAACTTACTATCATATATCATTTTTTTATTTATTATTTTTAGAGTTAGATTTCAAAACCAAAAAATATAGATAAATAATACATTAAAACTCTTTTTTAACAGAATATATTCAACAGAATATTTAAACTCTTTTTTAATTGAAAACACAAAGTTACAAATTATTAGGGGTGCTCGCGGTTTGGCGGATCGGTTGTGGCCAAATGAACCTCAAATCCGCCATCCGTCTAAAACTAGGCGGATTGAAAAAAATCAATCCACAACCGTTCACTCATCATCATGCATCCGTCCAAAATGCAGCGGATCAGATCGGTTCGGTCCGGTCGGTTTGGGCGGATCGATATATCTGCTGCTCACCCCTGAGTGAAACTATAGGGCAATTTAACGCCATGCATTTACACATTGAAACTTCATCACAGGGTTTAGAGGTTCATACTGAGGACAATGCAGAGACTCCACAGAGTCTAGAAGTTACTACTGAGGAAAATACAGGAGAGGAGACTAAGGTCTCTGCTGAGAAGACCTTGTTTGAATCAACATGTACACCTGGTATCTTGCCGCTAACTTGATCCATTACTTTAAGTTGTTGAACGCTTTAAAAATTATTTCGTTCTTGTGTAGTTATATTGTTGGACAAAGCGGAGAAGATGATAACTATCAATGCTGCCGACTTTGATGGATCCTCACCAATTTGTGAGAAAATTAAAGCACTTCAGAGTTCTCTGAGAAAAGTTCTTTCTCCCATCAAATCCAAGATAAACATTGAGAATATGTCCTCCAGAGATCAAGTATGTGCAGTTCTTCTTGATCCCAAGACTCCCAAAACACCTTTCCTTCTTAGCTGTGCGAGTGAAAAATCACAAAAGATTGGCACTCCACTCGATAAATTTAATGCACTCGGCTCTAATTTAAAGGTATGCAGTGGCATTTGATTTTATGATGTTTCTCTTTTTATCAGCACTTGTGGCTCTATCTCCTAATCTCTGTAACCTGAATTTACAGTGCTCTCTCATCCAAGAATATATTGATTTTCTGAATTCAGCAAGCAGGTAAATTCTGGTTTGCTTTTGTGTCTTCTCTAATTTGTTTTATTGGGAAATGTTTTCTTGATAACATTTTTTGCATTTTTTGCCGTTTGATATGATGGAAAATGAAAGTTAATAAAAAATAAATTTATTTGCGTGGACATTTTTTGAAGGTGGAAAACATTTTTCGGATTAACGTCTTACTAATACAACTACTAGCATATTAGTTTCAAATGTTTTTCATACAGATTTTTTTTTTTTTTTTTTCTGGCTGAAAAGCCATGAAGAACTAACCATTGCCTACTATACCTTTATTTCAGGGAGGAACTTATGGAATTGAAGGTATGTGAAAGAGATCAATCATCTAATTGAATGTCATCATTATCCTGAAACCCATGTTACCAATAGTTTTGCTGATTGATTTTTATCCAGGGAATTGGAGAGAGGATGGCCGAGTACATACTTGAGCTCAGAGAAACGAGTCCACTGAAATCGGTAAGAAATGTATGAATGAGAACTTCAAGCTTCTTCTTAAAAGGAAGCAAGACTGAAATGCATATTCTGAATTTTGTAGTTAAGTGATTTGGAGAAGATAGGCCTCTCGTCCAAGCAGGTTCATAACATGTTCAATAGAACTGCAAGAGGATTATTTGATTGACTACCACACTGTACAACACTCAGTTGCTCAGCACGTGAAACATGTGGTTGATTCAATTTGTTGATTATGGTCTGTTTTATTTTATTTTTTATTATTATTATTTTTTTTATCTCTGTAATATTGTTTTAACATTATGATTATGGTAGAGAACTCATTTGGTGTCAAACAGCATTGAAATTTGTCAATTTTATTTATGATTATTTAGTATTATCTTGATTTGCTTATGCTTTCCCATCAGACTAGATGCAATTCAAATATCATAATGTTAATGTTAATGACGACCCAAAATCTGTTACGTCATCAGAATTTTTTATATAATTTTGTGTCATACAAGCAAAAACACTTTAATATCACAACTTGAGGAGGGTTTTGAATTTGATTCACAGACCATGAGATTAGCCTTTTTCTAGTTGGACTTGGGTTCAGAATGATGGCAAGAAAGAAACCACTACATGCCACTTACCACCAAGTATATCAATACTTCTTAGGACAATGTTAGAGGTCATTAAAAATAATATTTTAAAATAATTATTAATTATGTAATATTCACTTAAAAAAAAAAAAAAACAGAAAGTGAATAGAATTTATTGTGACATCATTAATAGTGACACTAATTAATACCCTCATTTATTTTTTTTACTTTTCTTTATTTTTTCACTTTTCTTACTTTTTAGGTGACGATGACCATGACGATGAAAATGAGAGATAACTGTTACTGTTGATTGGTTTTCTCTATATTTGTTTATATTTTACTGGTCAAACTTACAAATTACCTTCCTATAATTGTTGCATCTTTGTTATTAAAACTAAAGGAGTCTCAAAATATGAAACGTAAAATCATCTTTCAACAATGCTAGTGACATTCCAAAGCTTCTTTTTAACTAAACACGCTTTTAACTTTCGAACTTCTCACCCAAGAGATTGCAAACGTGGCAAAACCTAAATTCAGTGTTGGTACAAGTAACAATCACAATAAATCTGATCCAAAACATTAATTGTTGTAAGAAACAGCAACTGTGATTATAAAATAAAGAGTGCACATAATATCAAACAAGAGAGACCATTTATCAAACACTAAAGACGAGTTTTCATTAAGTCATTCAAACTCAACATACATATTTATCATATATAAACCTCCCATGATAAAAAGAGACTCTCATCAACCTTGACATACTAACCTTTGTGTACAAACAAAACCAAACAAACAACCAAGTAAACCGTGAAACAACCATGGCCACTTTATTTTGAAGGTTACATAATTTAAAGAAGCTTCCATACCCTCAAACGCAGACACTACTGCTAATACTACGTAATTATATATTATATTTCTATATTATGGTTGATGATTTTGATTGGGTCTCATTTGCAGGTGCAAGGGTCACAGGTGCAGTTAGCTCCACACTTGCAACCATTCTCAGCTGCCTCACCCATCTCAGTTCCCTCAAAGAATCTGCATATAATCACAATCACAATCTATATATTAGATTTATTTGGCTTTCATTAACTCTAAAATTATTATGCAAGTTGTTTTAGAAAAAGATTTTATAGATAAAATAAAACACCTATGTTTAGTTTGATTTTTGAAAACTATGTTTGAAATTTTTATTTTTATAGAATTTTATCACCTCATTTTGTATAAAACTTATGTACATAAATTTTATTTATATATCATTACTCAGGTTAAAAATATAAATCACAGGCTTTTGTTTTTTTGAAGTTATAAAATCTAAGAGCTACGCATCATTCTACATTAAAATTTTTAAACATTACAAAAACAAACTCTAAAATTTAACTCTTATAAAAAATAAATTTTAAAATTTGAATTTTATTAATTTAAATCCTTTTTTGTTTAAAAGTTATATCGTTCTACATTTAAATTTAAACAAATTAAAAAAACAAACTTAAGAATTTTGACCCCAAGATAAATTCTAAATTTTAATTTCATCAATTTAAATCTTAATTTTTAATTTTTTTAAAAAAATTTAAACCATCATTTATTTCTTTTACTTAAAATGACTAAAAAATAATATTTCAATCATTTGAGTTTAATCATTAAAATACTACTAGTTTTAATTAAAGAAAATATATAAATGATTTAGATTGAAAACAATCAAAAAAAATTAAAATTAAAAATTAAAATTAAAAACACAATTTATTTTGCTAAAAGGTCAAATTCTAAAATTTTATTTATGTTTTTCCCTTAAAAATTTTATCTGTATAAAACACTCATAGATCAATAAATCGAAACACTACTTCATTAAAAAGAGTGTGGAATAGACCCAGATATGGATAAATTTCAATAATTGTAACGGCTCAGCCTTTGAATTATATTAATATTTTTTTAATAATAAATATTATAAAATCAAATCAATTTTATATAATAAAATAAAATAAAATAAATATTATAAAAGAACTTGTGATATACATATACTTACGTCTTCTTTGGGGCAAGACCAACAATGAGGGTCTCAGTGGTGGTCTTCTCTGAGTAGCTCATGTCTGGGTAATTCTTGCATCTGCCATCCATCATCATCCAAAAAATTTTACCATTTCGTTTAATAACAAATAATAAATGATTAAAAAATATATAAAATATCACAGTAATTGCTAATCCAAAGGATTTATCAGGAGATTCTTTTTTTTTTTTTAAAATAATATGATTAGACTGAAGAAATTGAGCAAGGATCTCTAGAGTTCTAGAGATTTTTTTTTCTAAAATTTCCTAGAGTAGTGTATTATGTGATTAAAATTTAATGACAAGTTACATCAATTTTTCAACATTAAATCTCAACCACATAATATTTCACTTTAAGAAACTTGACAAAAAAAAAAACACTCTAAATGATCCTTGGCAGAAGAAATTAGATCCATTAATAAACTACAGATACACCCTTAAAATTTATTTAAAATACAAATAACCTCATATAATTTTTCAAAGGCTGAGATTTTGAGATTACATCCAACAAAATTTTGAGATTTTTTTAAAAAAATTTGTTTGGCTTAATTACTCTTGAAAATTTATTTGTAGAGAATTTTTCCTAAATTTTTTTCTGAAAAACAAACCAAACAAGGCCTATCTCCAATTTACAGACAAAACAAAAAGTATGAAGGCAAAAGTTTTCTCGAGAAAATTTCTCCAAGGAAAACAAACACAGCTTAAAAAATAAAACAAACAGAAATTTTACCCTCCACAGCCGCTGCCGCAGCTGCAGCCAGTGCCGCATCCACAGTTTCCTCCGCAGCAAGACATTTTCTAGGGCTAGAAAAATGAGAGAAAATCGAAAGCAATGAATGAAAACCGAGAAAAGCTTTCAAGTCTGGACGGATAATAGGCAAGGAACCCGTGACCCATTTATAGCCGGATGGGAGGAGAGAGAATGAGTTATCCACCGTACACGTGTCATGATCTGACGTAATACTAATCCATACGTTAACCGGTGCACTGCTGATCAGCCACGTACCTGTCGCTTTTCTACGGTTCTAATCTGTTCCCCACGAGAAAGCTAGAATGTTCTCGATGTGTATGTCCTCTTTAATCTTCCTTTGTCATCTAGGCCCTTTGATCAAATGAAAATACATCTCCACGGTTGATAATCTATGATCAGGATCAAGGTATAGTCTCAGCCGTCCGATGGTTCTGCATATGAACATAAATTATCCAGTAAAATTATAGCCCCGTTTGGAAACTTTTTTTATTTTTTATTTTTTATGAGGTGAAATAGTTTGTGCGTTTGGGATACTTTTTTTTTAAAAAATTGAATAGATGACTGGTAGAAGAAAAAAAAAAAAGGATCTATTAGTATTTAAGATGTGACATTTCAATTTTTTGGGTGACTTTTTAATTATTTTTGTCAAAAAAAATTTCTCCCCAAAGGAGGCCTTATTGAAGAGGTTTTTTTTTTGAAAGTGTAAATTACAGTCGTGTAATTTTATAAAAATAATTTCAGATAAATGATAGACTTTATTAATATTAATAATTAAAGTTATAAACTTTCTCATAAGTCTGTAACTATTTTATAAATGAGCCGCTGAAATGTTATTTCTCCTTTTATTAATAGGATTTGGCTTTTTTTCATCTATGATTTAGACAAGAAGGTATTGTTCAGGCTTGTAAAACTCATCAAGAATCATATTTTAGTGATTCAAATTATTTATTTTCTCGGGCTATTCGTCTGTATAATTCACACATAAAATTAGATCAATTCGATAATCGTAAATTATTCAAATTATCACATTTGTCTAAAAATAAATAATAAATGTGTTTTTTAAATAAACTAGCAATTATTTTTAGTGACAAAACGATAAAATAAATAAATTATAATTATTAAATTGGCTTAATTTTTTTATTATTGATAATTACATAAATAATCTAACAAAATTAATAATTTAAATTGTTGAAACAAAACTCATAAAAAATAGAAGGTAGCGTTTGGTAGAGTTTTGTAAATGTGATTTGAGAGTATGAGATGTATTTTGAGTTTGTGTGTTGTGGAGTTATGATTTGAGTGTAGAAAATTTGTTTGGTAAAGAGTTTTGAAAATAGTTTTGGAAAAGAGGTTTGATTTGAGTGGGGAATTATTGATGTGACATTTGATATGTGATACAAAAATTTACAACTCATAACTAAACATACAATTCAAAATTATTTTAAAGCACATAAAAAATTTAAAAATTTTCAGAAAATATTTGTCCCGATTATGTAAATCAATTGCAAAAAAAAAAAAAAATCTGGAAATCAGCCGGACATCCGGGGGGACATCCGGGGGGTCTACCGGGTGGACAAAAAAGGCGCCTGTGCATCAGAGTTCTCTCTGCAGAGTGTAGAAACCGGCCGGACGTCCCCTTAGCAAAAATTTTGAAAAAAAAAACAGAGCAAAAGAGCGGCTGAGACAGATTTGGTACAGAGCTCTCAGCAGAGCTTTTGAAACGTGATTACAAAATCCTAAACAAACATCATACTGAAACACAGGTGTAGAATCACGTTTCAAAAGCACAACCAAACACAGCCGAAGTCTCTGCGCACCTGAATAGCAAAGGACGCCGACGGGATGAAATTAATGTCACGTGACAACAAAATTTATAGGATATTGAAATGATATATATGTGTTTTAAAAAGTTGATAAAAAAATTATTTTTTAATTTTTTGACTTTTTTGATAAAAAAATTGGCATTTTTAGGTTAAAAAAACTGAATTTTTTAACTAAAAAAAATAAAAAGTCTGATTTTTTTAAGGGAGATCTCAAATGTTAAACTTATGAACCAATTGGTCCTAATTTTTTTCTAATAAACCGTTTAGTCCTTAGATATTTCGAGGGACCTTAATGCCCTCATTTAGATGTTATTAGATGCATACTCTTTATGAGGGTGTGTCACGTGATACACACAATGGGTGCTACACATCAACAAAGTACACGATGGCTCTTTATGCTTTTTGCCTTTGAGTGTCATGTGACACACACAATATGTGTCACACATCAACAAAGTATACTAAGGCTCTTTATGCTTTTTGCCTTGGAGTATCACGTGACACACATAATGGGTACCACACATCAACAAAGTACACTAAGACTCTTTATGCTTTTTTTCTTGGAATGATGTATGTCACGTGACACACACACGGAAGGGTATAATTGACCACTCAATGTTACTAAACAAAGGAAATAGGATCAACTGGTAAGATATTTCCCCACTAATAGGACTAATCAGAACAATAGAAATAACCTTAGGACCAATCGGTAAAACTGTTTGTGAGATAGAATTTATTGGTAAATATCCATTTTCGCAAAAAGGTGTATATAATATCTTTCATAATTATTTATTTGTGGGACGACCATAATACATAAGGGCATTTTGAAAAGTTGGTAAAAAATTATTTTTTTGATTATTGTAGCTTATTTATTTTTTTGTAAGTAAATTATGTGAGAGGTGATGTGACTTAAAATTGATAAAAAGTTAGAAGGTGATTTTTTACCAGCTTCCTGGATTACATAACAATTTTAACATAAAAAGTTAGGAAAGTTATTTATCTATAAAATTTTTAAACATATTTTAATTATAAAATGTTGAAGCTAAGAGTATCAGCATTAGTATCTTCAAAATAATAAAAAATTAAAATATAATTAATAAATCATCAAATTCTCCATTTATCAGTCTTAACAAATTTTTTCTATATTAACTTTTTGTTAAATTTGATACAGTAACTCCTTTGATGAAGCGAGCAACTGTTCATCACTAAAACACACGATTTGGGTTCGGCCGGTCAACCGGTCAACGGCATTTTTTTGTTTTTTTACATTTCCTCCAGTGTTATCTTTCGTAAAAGAAAAGAATTGCTTGGTTGATAGCTCATCAATTTAATTATATAAAAAAAACAATAACAAATATTTTAATATGATTAAGTTAAAATAGAAAGTTTGATGTAGTGGGTGACTAACTAAAATAAAAAATAAACAAATAACTTTTTAAGTTATAATTTAACTAAAATTTTGAAGAGGTTGATATTGATGCTCTAAATATGAGCCAATCTAGTAGTAAATAAATTTATTTATGCATATGCTGATAAGGGAGTCTTAGGCCCTGTTTGGTACAGCTTAATTTCAGCTTATTTAAGCTTTCAGCTTAATTTAAGCTATTTTGATGTGTTTGGTTTAGCTTATAGCTTTGTGGAAGTCAGAAAACAGCTTATTCTTTGAGTGGGGCAGGAGATGCTTTAAGAATAAGCTGGAAATCAGCTTAAGCTGAAAGTTATAAGCTATAAGCTGTTTAGGCATAAGCTATAAGCACTTTCCCACAGCTCTACCAAACAGGGCCAATATGGCTTATAGCTTTTTGTAAGTCAAAAACTAACTTATTCTTTGAGTGGGGGAGGAGAAGCTTAATTTATAAGTAAAAAAACAGCTTATGTTCACAGGTAGAAGTTATAAGCTGTTAGGTTATAAGTTATAATCACTTTCCCATAGCTCTACCAAACGGGGCCTATGTAAGAGTAATCTTTATGCACACATGTAGTCCCACTTGAATGACAATGAAGTACCATATTCTAGGAGGGACATATACTTTGATAAAAGAGCATTGTGTATGTATGATTAGCATCTCCAACGGTAGTAGGCATTTTACCTATCTAAATATTACTATAAAGTATATATTTTATTTTGCCTATCAACTATTTTATGTTTTTACTCCAACCATGCTCTTTATTTTAGCTATTTATCCAAATACTATTAATTTTATAGAATGCCACGTCAATAACATAGATGGAGGGAAATGATCATAATGATTGAATACATTTTGCTTAGCGTTGAAGGCTAGCTACATGTAACTAGTGAATATGAGTTGAGCCAAAATGCCTAATCATATGCCTAGTACATTGGAATTGAAAAAAGTGAATCACACTAGATATTTTAACTAACAAGTATTATATGCCTAGTGCATTGGAGATGCTCCCATACCTCCAGATCCTATATTTATGTCGGGATATCTCTCAATTAGTCTTTGTTCCTCTTTCTTGTGCAGCCAAATGTCAAAATATTTGGGTCCCACGATTTAGATGTTATGTTTCTAATTTTTTTATAAAAATGCTTGCAACTTCAAAGTTCGGGATCCATGAACCCTAAAATAATGTGAATTAATTATATCTTTTTAAATATTATTTTTTTTCTGGATTAATTATAGGTGAGCGAAAATTATGGAAGTTGTATTTTTTAAGAGTTATTGTTGTTTTGTTATCATACATGAAATATTAACAGGGAAAAAAAAGGAAAATTAAAAAAAATAAAAATGATCAAACTGTAAACTGTTCCAATGTTATGTCTTGATCCAATTTTTTAGAGGATGGATTGATTCTAATTTTAAAAAATTAAGAATAGTCGATTATGATTGGGTTCACATATCAAAAGAATTGATAAAATTGTGTGAATCTAACTCTTTTAAATTATTATTTTTTAATTTTTAAAGGTTCGGATTCTGAGCCCATTTTGAGAGTAATCTTAGCCTCCGTTTGCGAAGTGGGTTAGTATTTTAACTTTTTTTTGCTATTTTAGCCTGGGTTAAAACGGTTGATTTGGGAAGGGTTTTTTGACTTTTTGGGCTTTTTTTGTCAGAGAATAGTGTAATGATTATGGGTTAAATGTGATGTTTTGTTTGTTGTGGCTAAAATAGTCTATTTTGTCTTTTGTGGCTAAAATAGCCAAAAAAACTCTTGCCAAACGGAGCCTTCCAACCTTTATTTTTTAAAAATCATTAAATAGAATATTTATTTAAAAAATTAAAATAATCAGCTAGTAGCTATATATTTTTAAGAATATACGACAAATATAATTTAAAAAATAACTATTCATTTTTTATAATGTAAATATAATTAAAATATATAACTACTGATATTTGATTATTTTTATTTTTTTATATAAATATTTTACTTAACAAATTTTAAAAATAAACAATTTAAATTACGTGGGTTCTAAAATAGAGTTATCAAATTCAAACTGAAACTGTTCTCCCAAATTATATGACCAACTTTATATAATAAGCCAATTTTTTGTTAAGAGGAAAAATTAGTATGTTCTTTTATTCACTCTACTTGTTTTCAATTTTCAAAAATTATTTTTCTGAAAATTTTACTTTTTACTTTTTCATTTTTCATATTTTTTGTTTTTACTAAATTTTTTTAATATTTTAAGAAATTTTTTTTAAAAAATTTTAGACAGACCTATTATAAATATACTTAAAAAGTATAATATTTGTGAATTTTTTTATAAAAAAAATTCACTAAATATCAAAAATAACAATAACAAAAAAAAACGAAAATTCACTATATTTTTCAAATTTTTATATATTTATTAATTTTTAAAAAATATTTTTTCATAAATATTTTATTATTTAGATACATCTAAATAAAATCCATTTAAAAAAGAAAAAAAAATTACTAAATTTTTTTAAAATTTTCACTAAAAATAAAAAATATAAAAAAACAAAATATTTAATTTTTAAAAAATTAAATTAAAAAAATTAAAACCAAACACAAAAAATACAAGTCAATTCAAAAATTGGTGGTCGCATTATTTTATGGATAAATGTGAGGACTATTACTCATTCCATACCCCCTAAAGGACCCGGGGGTGCTGCTGTGCCAACTCACAGCAGTAAGTGCTGTGAGTTGAAACGGCGTCGTTTCGGCTCTAAATAAAAAAAAAAAAAAAATTTTGTTTGGTTGTCGTCGCAAATACTCTGTTTTTTGAGACGGTATTTTTCTACCGTCGCAAATACTCTGTTTTTTGAGACGGTATTTTTCTACCGTCGCAAATACTCTGTTTTTTGAGACGGTATTTTTCTACCGTCGCAAATACTCTGGTTTTTGAGACGGCATTTTTTACCGTCGCAAATACTCTGTTTTTTGAGACGGTATTTTTTACCGTCGCAAAAAGTCAAGTGTACCGTCGCAAATAGTTCCGTCTTTTAAGCCCCATTTTCTTGTAGTGGAAAAACAAATTATGAGATCCTTGAATGTGATGCATAAATTTTAAGATAAATAACAATTGAATGTAAGTTTTTGTTAGATTTATTTAATTAAGTTTTTAATTTATTTGGAAGAGAGAAATAGAATCAAAATTTATTTTGATGATTTATTTGAAAGAAAAAAATAGAATTAACATTTATTTGATGATTTTATGTTTTAATTTATTTGAAAGAGAAAAATAAAATCAAAATTTATTTTTTCCCATTATTTCTCACCTAAACATTTATCCTAAATGTTGTTAGAATGTATTTAATATTTGATTAAATCAGGAGTTCAAATAGTCCAAAACAAAGGTTCAAATAGCCCAGCACAGCAGCAGTTCAAAAGGTTCAAATGGAATATATTCAAATTTGTAATGATGGAGTGGAATATATTCAAATTAGTAATGATGGAGTACAATAGCTATAAATTCAAATGAATACAACGGCTATAAACGGCTATAAACGGCTATAAGTTTCATTATATATACCAAAACCTCTAATGTAAACAAGTAACAAAAAAAATCAAAAAATATTCTTTGATCTATAATCACTCACATCTATTCTCTGAGAAATTCTCTGAAAAGTGTTCTTCAATTTTTGTTTACATCATCTCTCAGAAATTATACACTGAGCCTTATAGCATTAAGCTTATCTTTCCTGTGTGAGATTTACAGAAAAATCAAAGTTTCATTTTATATATCTATCTTTGAGAGATAATTCTTGTAAGCTTTCTTTAAAAGCAAAAATATCATTTCATCTTGTAAAAGTGTTGCAAACTCTGTGTTCTTGAAATCTTGAGAGTGATTATGAATCACCTAAGATTTGCAAGGATTTGGGCTTGTGAAGTCTGTGTAAAATCTATAGAGGATTGCTCCATGTTTATGACGTTGCTAACACCCCTGTGAAGGTAGAAGATAGTAAAAAATCTCAAGTGAAGTTTCAGGAGTAGATGTAGGCTTGGTTAAAGCTGAACCACTATAAATCTGTTTGTCTCCTCTTTCCTAATTAATATTTATGTGTTAATCATTTGATTTACCCTGTATGTTAATTATAATTCATTATTATTGTACTTGATCATTTACTGTTAAGTTCATCATTATGCTTGTTAATAATTTGTTGTACTAGTAGTTAATTTTATTGGGGTATTATTAATTTTAATTTGTAGAAATCTAATTCACCTCTCTTTTATGTTGTTTTTTGGGTAACAATTGGTATCAGAGCCTGGGGCTCTTATTTAGATTTAACAATCTTGAGTTTTTTTATCCATAGCAACCATGTATTCTACTTACTCTACTGTAAGACAAACTAACAATAGGTCACCCCTCTTTGATGGTAGTAATTACATTCATTGGAAAGAAAAAAATGACTTTGTATCTTCAAGCTACCAATTATACTTTGTGGCTCATTATTACTAAATGTCCTAAAATCCCTACCAGGGTAATAGACCATATCAGTGTGCCTAAACTTAAGGATGAATTTGATGAGCGTGATTATAAACTCCTTCAAGCTAATGCTAAAGCCAAACTTATTCTTGTGTATGGACTAGATGCAAATGAGTACAATAGAATTTCTAGGTGTATTACTGTTAAAGAGATTTGGAATAAACTTGAAATCACCTATGAAGGAACTAGCCAAATAAAAGAGTCTCGGATTAACATGCTTATTCATGATTATGAACTCTTTACTATAGAATTATTTGAATCTATTTTTGAGATATTTTATAAATTTACTAATATTATTTATTGCTCTAAAATCTCTTCGTAAATCTTATACTAATGGTAAGCTTGTAAGAAAAATACTTAAGTCTTTGCCAAATGAATGAGAAGCTAAGATTACAGCTATTCAAGAAGCAAAAGACCTAACAAAATTAGGCATTGAAGAACTCCTAGGCTCACTCGTGGCTCATGAACTTTCAATGATGGATGACAGCAAAAAGGAAGCCATTTGGGAAGAAAATGATGGAGTAGCCAACCTGTGTCTCATGGCTCTTGGAGAAGAAGAATCCACACAAGATGAGATAATTTCTAATTATGTAAAATTTGAAAATGCTTTCAATGAATTACATGACATATTTAGAAATGTTTGTGTTAAGATGGCTCATGAACTTTCAATGATGGATGACAGCAAAAAGGAAGCCATTTGGGAAGAAAATGATGGAGTAGCCAACCTGTGTCTCATGGCTCTTGGAGGAGAAGAAGAATCCACTCAAGATGAGATAATTTCTAATTATGTAAAATTTGAAAATGCTTTCAATGAATTACATGACATATTTAGAAATGTTTGTGTTAAGAATTCTAAATTAAAAAAATTAGTTATTTCTCTTTCAAATGATGTAGGTGTTTTAAAAATGAAAAATGTTACTTTGAAAAATGACTTTACATCTATTACCAATGAGAAAAACATTTTGAAAAACAATATTGAGGATTTAAACAAAACTCTTGAAAATTTTGTAAAAGGAAAAGAAAACCTCAACAAACTTCTTGGAAATAAAAGATGTGTTTTTGACAAAGTAGTCATTGGTTTTAATCCTCCTGAACCTTTTATGAGATTAAACGTTCTTAAGACTAATCCCCATAGACCTAAGAAAGTATGGGTATCAAGAAAGAAATCAAGATATTTTGTAGGTGAAATCTCAAAGAACACCAAGGACTTCGAGAGGAAATACATAACAAGAGTATTCAATCTAAAGAGCAAAATTAGCTCCTACAAGAAGAAAAATGATGAAATGAAAATCACCAAGATGAACAATAGAGGTAATGCATGGGTGAAGATTTCAAAGAGGTAAATGAAGGTATAACTCCTAACACACTTTTAAGCTTAAAGTTCTATATTCTTTAAGGTGTAATTTGTGTACAATAGGTTGTGTCTAATTATTGCTTCCATGTAATCTAATTGTACTAAGTTTGTTAAGTTATGTTCTGCTAGTTTCTTTCAAACATTCATTGAACTAAAAAATGAGAATTATATTATTTTAATGAATGCCTATTAAAATATAAATGATTCATGTATTCATTAACATTTTATATCATGTCATCCATTGTTATGAAAAGGAGATAAGAAGTGATAAATTTTTTTTGTGAGCATACTTTTCACATCTTATATATGACTTCATACTAATATGTTAATTCCTTTTTGAGTCATATCTTTGTAGAATCAATATTGATGTCATAGCATATTTTTGAGATGTATACTATCTATATTTTAAATTCTACATTTGTGATCGCAAGAATATACTCAATATAAAAATTTCCTGCTTATATGCTTTACATTGGAATATTTGAATGAGTTGTGAAATTCCTTGATTATGATCCATCAACAATGTCTAAATGAAAAGAAGTATCATACGTTTGTAGAAACATTGCATCTATCCTATTGAATATCTTTTGAATATGGATTATATTGGCACACATCTCATGAAATGCTTTTGATTGATAAATTGTTAAATTAATTGTTTATAATATTCATGTTGTATTCCATATTGAGTAAAATGTTTTATCACAGTTGAGTATGTGGATTGAATTGATGAAAATGCCTCTTAATAATGTTATGTGATTAAATGAGATTGTTGCATTGTTTCTTAATAAAACAAAGAGTATAAAACTATTTTCTTATGCTTATTATGCTATGCGTTACAACTTGAAAATTCTGAAAAATAGAATTCCAAACTCTTGTTTGATCATTGAATTATTTTTCACCTTTTTAGTTTGTGATAAGAAGTGATTTGTGTTGTATTTGTATTGAGTAATAATGATTGTTCTATGAATGCTATATTTACACAAAATAGAAAAGGGTAGCACTAATTTAGGGGGAGAAATAATTTTGCTAACATACTTATTAAACCCTTTTGATATGAACTCCTCATGAAAGAAAATTAAAGATTATTCCAAACTCTTGTTTGATCATTGAATTATTTTTCACCTTTTTAGTTTGTGATAAAAAGTGATTTGTGTTGTATTTTTATTGAGTAATAATGATTGTTCTATGAATGCTATATTTACACAAAATAGAAAAGTGTAGCACTAATTTAGGGGGAGAAATAATTTTGCTAACATACTTATTAAACCCTTTTGATATGAACTCCTCATGAAAGAAAATTAAAGATTGAAAAACTTTCATCTCTTGAACCTAAGGTATGCCTCATATACTTTCTTAAACTTTTGAGGTAAAAATTCTATCTTATATCCCTTGAGCTAATACTGTTATTACTTTGATATGGAAAAAATTGATTATGTTTCATATGATTTGCAATGTATACTCTTTGATGATGTTCTTACTTAAAAATCATGCCTATGCTTAAATGTGTGTTACATATTGAAATTCATGATTTTTCTTGGTATATGGATTGCTATACCTTGAACATGCTTCATTTTTTTTTGAATTACATTAGCTCAATGAGATTATATTGAGTTTAACCTTTTATGCGCAATATTTGGTATTCTACATAATACTTGAGCGATGATTGTTAAATCTTCTAGATTGCATATTAGTATCCTTGGTAGATTGCATGTTGGTATCATTTTGGCATCCTATTTGATATTATTGACGAAAATATTTCAGTTATGAGCTTTCATTTATCATATCTCCTATTGATTTTGCCAAATGAAACAAGGGAAAGAATTTAAACTTGATTATTTTTTTAAATTCCCTAAGTTTCTATTCTGTTTTTGATATCAAGCTTATGGGCTTGCACCTTCGTATGTTACTATTTGTTTTTGCCCATTATTGTCAAATGGTATGAGCTTCAATTGTATGATCATTATGTGCTATCATAGAGCTACTTTGATATGGATGATTATTTGTGCTATAATGAGACTTACATTCTTTCATCCTATATGCTGTACCATACCCCCTCCTTGTGCTTGATTTTGTTGAAAATGTCATCGGAGGAGAAAAAGAGACTTGATTGTTTTAGTATCTCTGATTATTTTGGTATCTCTATGCTTTTGGTATCTTAATTCTTACAACATGACCATTGAGCTGATTAGTTGTTGATAATGTAAGACGAAGATCGTTTTCCTTAAGGAAGAGTGACTTGAACTTTAGCTCCATATTTATGCTCTTGCTTGGCAACTTTGTTTGGTCTATGCACTGTTATATCTATTATAGTCTTGAGATTGCTATGCTCTTACTAAGAAATTGAGAATTAGATCATGCTCAAATGCTTCTCATATACTCATTAACAATTTGGTCTCTTATTATTATTTTTTGTTTGGACTTAATTTTCTTTTTTTTTTCTCTGCTTTTTAATTTCATTTTTCAGTACTTAAACATAAACACAACAACAAATCAAAATACAAATATTTACATAAAAAAAAAACAGCTTTCATTTTTTTTACAGCCACACGCCAATCAACATAAACATAAAAAAAAAAAAAAAATCCCTTCATATAGAGCATATTACTGAGAGTTGTCATGATAAAAGATAATAAATAACAGATGGATTATCATGAGCATACTATCGCTTTTTGCCGATTAATATAGTATTCTTGGCACATGACCTTCCAATCATAATCACCTGCATACTCAAGAATAAAAATTATATTTATATAAAAAAGGAAAAAGAAAGATGAAATTAGTTATGAACTAACTGTTTTAGCTTTACAAGTCAAAACCATTATTTCCAATTTACAGAAATGAGGATCTTTTCAAAAATACAAAACATAATTAAGGCTGCTTCAGGCGCACACCAAAACAACGTACAGTTAATAGCCAAAAGATGTCAATGACCATTCTTGAAGACGAAAACAAAGCATACACAGGAACAAAGGAAGATTCACATTTTATTGCTCAAGAGTCTACCAGCAACTACAATGTATTCTGACCATGTGCATCATCAAGAGACATCATGACGAATGACTGTTGAGATAGCTTATGTAAACTAACTGTGAATAAATACATTAGTCCAATCAATTGAAGTCATCAAGTAGATACTAAATTTTGCAAACACCATCAGTGAGAGGAACTATCAGCGTTTAAGTTTAATATAACTAAATCTCAGCAAAGTGACCAACGAATTATAGTGGAAATTTCCATTAAAGATGCCAATAGCAAACATCATGTTTATAATATGGATATTTTTCAAATAAGTTTATTAACATAGAAAGAACAAGTAGAAATTGATTCTAAGTGCCTAACCTAGTCTTACACCTTTTCTTGGTTGCTGAGGGGCCAGAGGTCTGTTCTTGGTGTTCTTGGGTGGTTTTGAGCTCAAAGAAGTAGCTGGTCCACCATTTGTGAAGAGGGTCTTCAAGGGTAACTTTCTTGCCTTTTTTACCCCATTTTTGCATAGCCTTTTCCACTACCTTGAAACTTTTTTTAGACTTGGTGTATAACATATAAAAGTTTTCTGTTTTTGAGTCCTTTAAATAGTTGTTTAAGAGTGTTTTGAGCTTTGAGGTTGTTTGACCCCTCTTAAGGCTTGTTTGGCCTTTGTTTTTGTGCATTTTTGGTGAGCTCCGGGACCATTGTGTTTGGGCCTCCTCACCACTGAAATCTTGAGGGATTTCAGTGGTGAAGATGGTGCCTTGAGGTCCTAAAAAGGAGAGGGCCACCCCTTCTCCTTATTGTCCTTGAAAAGGGCTATTTTTGCCTCTTGAGGGAGCATCTAGTTTAAGTGTGTGTTGACCATACCTTGACTGATATTTATGCTTATTTTGCCATGAAATAGCATTGTGTTGAGTTAGTTTGGACACACCTTGCATGCTTTGCATACATGTCTTGTAATGCCATCATTTAGCCTTAACATGCATCTAGGCTTTGACCCATGTTCAAGCATGTTTTAGGCCCTGCTTTGTGAAGCTTTCGTACTTGTTTTCCCATGCTTAAGGTCTGCCTTTAGTTGTTTTGGTCGACCATGGCATGCATTGCATAGCTCCTTTACATTGTTTAGCTTGTAGGCTTTAAATGTGTGAAGTGTTAAGCATGCATTGTTTGATTTATTTCAGTGGTTTGACACCACTTACAACATCATTTCAGTCCTCATGACATGCTTGTATGCTTGCCTTTTATGCCTCTTTGATGCCTTATGAGGTTGTGCCTTATGCTCCATGTTTGGTCGTTGTGCATGCCCTTGAATTTAAGTCATTTAGATGCCATCTAAGTGGTCTTTAGGCTTTGTTTTAATATGCTAAAACTCCGTTTTTGGTCATTTAATTCATGCCATGTTTGGTTTTGCTAAGGGTAGTTCAATACCTCCTTAGCTTGCCTTGAGTTTTGGACCTCTAATTGCATGCTTATGCTTGTCTTGTTGGCTTGGTTTGACACCATTTTAACATGATTTTCAGAGCCTATGTTGCATGTCATTAGTCCATGTTTTTGTGCTTACAAGTTGTCTTCATATGCTTAAGTGTTGGACCATATTTGCATGCATGCGTGTGTGTGTGTTGGACCTCACTTCCATAGTATTGGCCACTGATTTTGGCAAGCTTGCAAGCTACCCATGTTAGTTTAAGCTTACCCCTTTGCATGTTGTTGTATGTCCACCTTGTATGTTGTTGCATATTTGTGTGTTGTTGCATGATTGGAGTTGTATGATTGAATGAAGTCACATGCTTGCTTGCATGCTCGAGCACCCACATTGTGCCCTTGCATACTTGTTAGTTGCATTGTCTCATGCCCTATGTCTTGCATGACCATTGTATGCCTTGTATAGTTCTTAGCATTGTCCATGTTGCATACTAGTCGACATGCTTAGGATTGCATTGCATTGGCATGCATGCTTCGCCTCTTAAATTGCTTGTGATAGAGGTTGAGTTCGATTTGCTTGATTATGTGCATTGCATTCCATATCAACATGCACACTTGATTCTTTTGGGCCATCATGCATGGAAATGCGTGATTGGTGGCCCGAGAATCGAGGCCCATCCTCCTTTGAGTCATAAATATGATAAGGAATGTGGTTGGTACATACATTGCTTGAAATGCATTGCCATGCCAAGTTCTGTCCTCTGCTGCTGTCAAACCAATTTTTTGTAGGAAGTTTTGGCCGGCCGGCCATCTTAAGTGCCGACCGGCCATCCATTGTTGGCCGATGGATTATTTTGTGGCCGGTGACCATCATACATGGCCGGTGACTATTCCTCACGGCCGGTGGTGCTCCACAGCACTCAGAGAAGCAACCTTGGGACTTGTGCAGTCTTTAGAGAAGCAGAACAGTCAAAGCGGAGGCAGCTTGTGCATGGCAGTGACATCCGAGCGGAATCGAGCACGCATCGTATTGGACCCTCTTCCCGAGGCTGTTTATTGCTTAAATTAGATTAATTAATTTACTTAATTAATTAGGTGGTCTGTAATATTTAATTAGCTTATTAGTTAGTTAAATTGTATTATTCTTTCGGTCCCTCCGAGTAAGGGCCAACTTGTAATAAGTGTGGGTGCGTGTGTGTATGTCTTCCAACCCCCACTTCTTTCTCCCTTTTACTTATCTGCTTTTGATGGTTAGTATTAGGTCATATTTATTTAGCATACCTTATGCTATGCATGCGTGCATCCATACATTTGTCTTGCATGCACCAGGCTCGGCGCATCATACTAACTGCATAAGTATTTCAAATCTAACTTGAATACATGCTACTTGCC
>NW_021026596.1:78212-97856 GCF_004153795.1 Camellia sinensis | reverse complement strand
CAAGCCAAGGGCTTAATGTATAAACGAGTTAGAACTCTTTGTTGTAACCAGTGTTAACTTGGAAGCTGTAAGCCCGTAGGGCATTTGTTATGAGGTTAACATGTAATACCTATGTCTTGGAATTCTAAATGAATGAAAGGAATGCGGTTAGTTAAATGTAAAGTCATGTCTTATCTGATGGGTTGTTGTTATTATTTGAGGGCGTTACAACTTGGTATCAGAGCGTAACCGGGTTCGAATTACTTTGTGTACGTGGGAAGTGAATTAGTATCACAATGGGTTTGTCCGCTTGATAGAGACTTAGATGTAGTACTCATTAGGCTTTGCTTATTTGATAACATACTTATGTGACTTAGTGGGTATGGGATTTAATTTCTGGGATGTTGATTGGATCTTGAGTTTCTGGGAGTCTGTGTTGGAAAAGCACTTGATCAATGCTGTTTCTAACCGGAACTCTTGTACGCCTCGGGACATTATATCCCGGAAATGAAATTCGTAAGGCTTATGTGTTTATGTGCTATGTGGAGTGATTACACTTGTCCATGCTTAGGACGTGAGTGTTAGTTGTCGGCACATTTATGAATGTGCTAACGTTCTGTGTTGCCTTTATTAGGACGTCAGGACGAGGAAGAGGTGCTAGGCGTGGTAGACCTGCGAGGCAGGAAGTACCGTTAAGGGTGAGATTCCGGCCAGTGCAGGAGGGAGTTGGGCAGGCCAATGTGGCTCGAGCCAGTAGGCAGCAGGCTATGGGTGCCTTGGCCAGAGAGATAGCGGGAAGCTCTTGGGTATCTTTAGAGTCTGGGGAATCAGCAGCTGAGACAGGGGCCTTCTTCTGAAGAGGGAGTTCTTTTTGGTGTAATCTTCGGACGAGGATTTATCGGATCCTAAAGAGCCGCTTAATCAGATTGAATGGCTCGAACAGACACGAAAGACGTTTGAGATGCTTGGCATCGAGGACGTGGAGTCAGCGAAAGTGACTTACCATTCTTCCAACTGAAGGGAGATGCGGGTCACATGGTGGAAATACGAGAAAGCTCGTGTTGGCTGGTACTTGGGAGGGTTGTGAATGCTTTTCAGGAGAGGTTTTTAAGGTGCAGCGGTAAGGGAGAAGCTGAGGACTTCAGTTTAGCGCTGGGCTTTAACAGCGGGCTGTCAGTGGCCGAGTTTTGAGGCTACTTTTATCCAGTCTGGTCTAGGTTTGCACCTGAAGCTGGTGGCCGTCTGAGAACGCGCGTTGCTATGGTTTAGCGGAAGTTGAGGCGGGGCCTCAAGTTGAGAATTGGTGGTCTTATATTCGGAGAGTATAGACACCTAGGGACGCCTGCAGCTCATATGGAGCTTTGATGCAGGAGGAGGATGAGGGTCAGAGGGCTCCAAGAGGAGCCAGGAAGTCAGAGTGATGGCAGAGAGTCAGAGGGTTTAACCTCAGCAGTCCAGGTGCAGTCTCGTAGATCGACCTTTCCAGTGCGAGTGCAGGCTCGGGAGAGGCAGTTCAGGGGGAATTCACTTGTTTACAAGTGTGGCCAGCTGGGTCACAAGGTTTCTGTTTGCCCGCAGAAGGGTGGGGTCAGAAAGCTGTTCGTCTTCAGCAGATCGCAGGAGTCAGAGTTTGGGCAGGGGCAGCTCTTGACTTGTTTATCAGTGTGGACAAGCGGGCACTATGAAGGTTTTGCCACAGTTGAGGCCACTTCGGGAGCGTCGGTTCTAGGCAAGCGCAGGGTTTTCAGCCAGCTCAGTTCTGTGCAGGCTCGATGGGCCAACCGGGAGCTTCGTCATCCCAAGTCTGTGCAGCAGCTTTTGCTCCGAGAGGGAGCAGTAGACCAGGGGTGCTACGGGGCGCGTGATGCTGTTACGCGCAGGATTAGTACCGGCTCCATCAATAGTGAGAGGTTTCTTTTCTCTGGTTTGCAACTCAAGTGCTATGTGTATAGAACGGGGCATCTCATTCTTTGTATTATCTGCTTGCATTTGCATCTGTTTTGGAATTGGAGTTAGCACAGTTAAGCATCTCCTATTTGTGTGGTATCAGCCTCTTTGGTGGATGAGTCTGATTCTGAAACAGGGTGTTAGAAGGATGTGATATAGAGGTCGCCGGACTATAGGCTTCCTTCCGTTTGTTGTCATGCGCATGAGGGTTTTTGATGTTATTTTGGGGTATGATGGTATCGTCATAACCGGGCTGTTATGTGATGTTACCGCCAGAGGGTTACTTGTGTACCTTGAGCGGGAGGGTTCCATTTCTTGGGAGGACCGGGTTGTAGTGTTTTGCCCGGGGTATGATCGCGAGGGCGAAGTGAGCTTAGTGGTCTACTTGCTAGCTGAGATAGTAAGTGTGATGAGACACTGATGTGCTTTGCCGAGGGTGGTTATGTGATGTATTTCGGATTTTTCGCGAAGATTCTGTTAGTTTGCCACCTCACCGAGAGATAGAGTTCTCTATTGATTTAGTGCCTGGTACGGCGCCGATTTCTATGGCACCTACCAGTTTTTGCTCCAGGCAGAGTTGGTTGAGTTGAAAGTTCAGCTCCAAGAATTACTAGATAAGGGCTTTGTCGCCCTTAGTGTTCACGCGTGGGGAGCACCAGCCCCTTGTTAAAAAGAAAGATGGTGCCTTGAGATTGTGTATAGACTAACGGAAGTGAATCGGCGTCCACGGTTTAAGAATAAGTATCCTATGCCGCCGTACTGCAGGATTTGTTTGACCAGTTGACAGGGTCCCGTTGTTTCTCTAATAGACCTGACGAATCGGGGTTACCATCAGTGAGGGTCCAGGGAGGAAGAATATTCCTAAGACGCATTTCGTACGCGGTAGGCCATTATTGAGTTTTGGGTGATGCCAATTGGACTTACCAATGCACCGGCATCTTTATGACTTGATGAACCGGATTTTCGGGAGTTCTTAAGACCGATTTGTGGTTGTCTTCGTGGAGGACATTCTATCTATATGTCTTCTGAGGAGGAGCACGAGGCACACTTGAGAGTGGTGCTTGAGGTTACTTAGTAGTTCATAGCTGTATCTCATAGGTGTTTGGGAAGTGGTGGTTCTGGGAGGAAGTCAAATTCTTAGGCCACGTGGCATCGGGGAAGGGGTCGTTTGTTGAGACAATGGGGTGAATTGGGCAGCTAAGTGTGTTTATCTCTTCATCATATTAAAATCTTCATGGATTAGCGTGGTATTACTCTCTGGTTTGTTATAAGTATCTCTCCCAGGTTTGCGTATCCGTTTTATTTTTGTGATGATGACTGTAGCCTACGAGTAATCGAAGCGGTGGGATGGGGGGAGTGGATACTCAGAGTTTATATTTTGTTTTTGTGTTTGTTTTTTGTGTGTAATTGAGTGCTTGTAAAGTCTATTAAGATGTTGAAGTTATGGGTCGTGTATATGAATCTCATCCGCCGTAAGTTGGGTTATTCGTTGTTTTATGTATGTACGAGTAGGGTTTGTGAGTCGTCCAGGAGGGGTTGGGGTGTTGGATCAAGAGGAGAAAGGGATAAGCTTGTGCTCCGTCAGTTGAAAATACACGAGAAGAATACCCCACGCACGACCTAGAGTTAGCGGCGTGATCTTTGCCTGAAAATTTGAGGCATACCTTTATGGTGAGAAGTCAGAGGTGTTCTCGAACCACAAGAGTTTTGAAAGTATCTGTTTACGCCAAGAGAGCTGGAAATTTGAGCAGAGGAGATGGATGGATGTTCACTCGAAGACTATAATTTTGAGTTACATTATCATCCGGAAAGGCCAATGTTGTGGCCCGATGCCCTTAGTAGGAAAGACCATTAGTGTAGTGTGTTAGTATAGGCCATCGGAGATGGGGTGATGTTGGGAAGCACTGTGGCGAGTTTGATTTGCTACTGGGCGAATCTTGTTAAGGCTGCGGCCTTGTTTTCTGTTGTCTGCGCAAGCCTACACTTATGTGACTAGAGTGTTAGAGGCACAGAGAGGTGACCTTGAGGTAGAATCCTCGAGTAGAAGGATCTCCAGTTGGAAATGTGAGAGGGTTTGACGGTTAGAATCCCGACCTGAGGTGAGATACCGAGACCGTTTGTTTGTACCGGTCCTGCCGAGAGGAAGTTACTCCGAGAGTTTATCATTCGCGCCTGCGGTGCATCCGGGAGGTAACTAAGATGATCAGGATTTGGGTCGTGCCAATGGTGGCGGGGTATGAAGAGAGATGTGGCTGTTTTCGTATCAAAGTGCCTTACTTGCCCAGCAAGGTGGAAGGCCGAAGCATCATGATGGCCGCGGGTTTTTGACCCTTGCGCTATTGACCGGTGGAAGTAGGGAGCAGTACTTGGACTTCTGTTGTAGGTCTTTCCGAGGACTCAGCGGACTGGTAGATGATGCTAATTTGGTGGTGTAGACCGGTTGACTAAGGTCGGCGCACTTATTTCCATGCGCGTGAGAGATTCGGTAGATCATCTTGCCCGACTGTATATATTCGGACGTAGTGAGTTGCACGGGGTCCCAGTGACGATCGTCTCAGTTAGAGATACCTCGTTTAACTGCAGTGTGTGGCAGAGTTTGTTGTGAGTGCCTTGGGCACTAAGTTTGGACCTTTTTAGTACGGCTATCATCCTCTGATGACTGATGGGCAGTCCGATGCGTTACTATTCAGATCCTCGAGGATATGCTTCGGTGTTGTGTCCTGGATTTTCAGTGGACGTGGAGAGGCACTTGCCATTGGTAGAGTTGCCTACAACAACAGTTTTCAGTCTAGCATCGGTTAGGCACCGTTTGAGGCCTTGTATGGTCGACCGTGTAGGTCTCCAGTTTGTTGGGCCGAGGTGGGATTGCACCCTTTGTTGGGTCCGAGTTGGTTAGGGGACGACGGAGAAAGTTAACACTTTCCGTAGGAGGCTTGTTAGCCCAAGAGTCGACAAAAGATATTATGCCGACCGTTCGGAGGAGGCCTTTGGCGATTTGAGGTAGGCTGATCATGTCTTTCTGAAGTATTCACCTGGCGGGTTCTGATGGAGTTTGGGAGAGTGGCGAAGTTATCCCTCGGTTTATTGGTCCTTTTGAGATCCTTGAGGATTGGTGAGGTTTGCTTATCGATTAGCCTTACCACCGCAGTTGTCCGGAGTGCATGACGTGTTCATGTGAGTTGCTTCGGAAGTATGAAGCCAGATCCACACATGTGCTGGATTGGAGCGATTTAGAGTAGATGAGGATGCGTCGATAGGGAGTAAAGACCGGTTCGGGGTCTTGGATAGGCGGGATCAGGTCCTACGTGGTAAGACCTTCCTTGGTGAAAGTCTTGTGGAAACTCGACGGAGTGGAGAGAAGCCACATTTGGGAACGTTGAGTTGGAAGTCCGTGAGAGAATATCCGGACTTGTTTGTTGATGTGTGATCTTGTATTTTAAATTTTACATTATGTTGAACTATCAGACTTTTATATATGTCTTAATTGTAAAACATAATAATGTTTTTGATTTTGGAACGCATGTTTTGGAATTGCCTCATAGGTAGTTGGAATGTAAACGCTATATATGTTGAATATATTGTTGACCATAGTGGAAAGTTAGTCGCATAAATGTTGGTGCATGATTAATATTACATATGTTGTTTACTATATGTGAATTGTCTTTGTTAAGGGATGGATGATGACCGGTAATGGGTCGAATGTGTGAATGTTAAAATGTAACATTGTTTTAAAATGGCAGGAAAACTTGTTTTTGAAAAACTTGTGTGTAATTTCGGGGACGAAATCTTTAAGGGGGGAGGTTATAGGATCCCGGATTTACCCTTGTCTGTATAGTGATCCGGCCATGTGTCCGTGGATGTTGGTAGTTGTTTATTATCTTGGTTTACATCCTTTCTTACGTTTGTATTTGAGTTATAGGATGGTTGAGCGGGTTGTTTTCAGGTTGGTTGAGTTTAGAAACCAAAACTAGTTGCCCAGATTTTTGGCCTGTACGCTCGAGCGGAGGTGTTGGCGCTCGAGCGTAGATTACGTCCATCCAGTATCTTGTTGTGCAGTGTTGTGAGGCTCGAGCGTAGGGTTAGGGAGCTCGAGCGGAGTCCTGGTTCTGCCAAAAGTGCTGGGCGAGTGCATTCTGCGCTCGAGCGGGAGGTTGGCCGCTCGAGCGGAAGTCTGTGAGTGGCCGCTCGAGCGGGGTGTTTTACGCTCGAGCGAAGACGGGTTTAAATCCCGAAATTGTGACTTTTCAAATCACTTTTTCACTTTCTCTTCTCACTCTTACTTTTCCAAAATCACCATTGTTGAGCCTCTCACTCTAGACTCTACCTTCTCCTAGGTTTTGATCTAGTAGGAGTGATTTACTCACCTTTGGCCTTTACAAAAAGGTTGTGATCGTCGAGGGCTTCATATTTAATCTGAAAATCTCGGGTTTGTGGAGCACGTTGGGTTTTGTCGTCTCTCCTTTGGGACTCCGAGTTTGAGGTAGGGATATCCTACTCCTCTCTAATGGGTTTTGTCTATTAAATTTTGGTATTTTGAGATGTTGGCTTGGTTTGGTAATTTTGTAAAGGTTGGGACTTTTTGTGTAATTTACAAGAGTTGGGGTTTTATTCATAATAAACCTAGATGCATGTTTGGCATGAGAAAAATGGAATGATTGTGAATCATTGATTGAAAATGGGACCTAAGGTGTTGAAATGAATTATGGAAAAGGCCTAATTACATTGTTTAATTAATTGGGATAATTAATTGGTGAGAAATGAGGAAATGAAATGTTGATGAATATCCATTTGTGCATTTATTTTCTGTTTTAGAAATAACTGCTTTGGGCTATCGGTGGAGGATAGTCGAGATTGTTGTAGACAATGCATGATGATTTAGGTAAACGAAACTAATCAATGGAATGTGTCTGGAACTTGACGGTTGATAGAGACATAATGTGTGTGTATTGTGTGATTGTATATAGAACCAATGTGTTTATATACGTTATGTGTAGAGAGAGATAGGGGATTACTCCGCGGTTTAGGGGAAGATAGGGGATGTACCTCTAAACCGGATAGGTTTGGGAGGAGATAGGGATGAACTCCGTAGACAGAGTCATATGCTTGTCTAGAGAAGTGAAGATAGAGCTCATATGCTTATCTTTGTGAAGTGTGGATACAGCTTGTATGCTTATCTGTGGATATTGTTGATATACATATTACTGTTGTAGAGTGTGGATACCAAGCTTGTATTGCTTATCTGTGGATATTGTTGAATATACTATCTGTTGAGAATGTGGATATAGCTTTATGGCTTATCTGAATGTGAGATATAGTTTTTATACATTTCTGTAGAATGATGTAGAGCTAGCAAGCTTTATCTGTTGAAAAAGGGGGAAAATGAAAAGATATTGGGACTTGTAAGTCCGTTGACATAAATATGTAATTTATTGTGATTGATCAGTGTTGACCAATTATCAATTGCTAATGTTTTAGTCATTATCCATGGTTGGTTTAGTGTATTTCTACTGGGCTGTGCTCACCCTATATGGGAATATCAATTGTTAGGATACAGTGAACGCATGCCACCCTCAAAGGACATAGCGTGGGAGGCTTGTGTGGCGGGCATAGTTTTTCGTTTTACTTTTGATGTATTACATGTAATTTCAAGCCAAGGGCTTAATGTGTAAACGAGTTAGAACTCTTTGTTGTAACCAAGTGTTAACTTGGAAAGCTGTAAGCCCGTAGGGCATTTTGTTATGAGGTTAAACATGTAATACCTATGTCTTGGAATTCTAATGAATGAAAGGAATGCGGTTAGTTTAAATGTAAATTCATGTCTTATCTGATGGGTTTGTTGTTATTATTTTGAGGGCGTTACAGGGAGCCATGTCAATTTGGTGTTGGGTGATTGTGATTGGTGGAGGGAGTGGAGTCAACTATTTCATCTCAAGAAGTTATGGAGAGTATTGTGATTGGTGGAAAATTATACAATAATCTCGAAGTATCATGTGGCCATACTCCCTCATCAATCATCATTCATTATGTCTCCTCATATTTCTCAATCATCTAATACAAATAATTAATACTCTACTTTCTCTACCAATCATATTATCATAGAACACTATGAGACCACACTCCTAGACTACCAAATATCACGATTTGGTACAACCACAATTTGGGTGATGTGAGAATAGTAGAGAGCGTAGTTCGTTAAACATATGACTAAAAATGATGTCGTTACATATTTTATTTTTGTTTACTTTTATATTTTTACATCAATTACATTAGTTTTAATTTTTTTTAACATTATTATAAAAAAAATTATAATTATACTAAAACTATAGATTTTACTGATTTTCTCTAAATTTCATGCAAGGCCAATATAATTTACTCTAATAAATATCATAATTATATGTGTTTTTTAGCATCCCCAGCTTGTTATTTGACATTTGACTTTCATATTACTAGTGACGTCACTATAGGAAATCACACTTTTGCCGACCAAAAATTTAGTCGGCAAAAGGTCATTTTTGGTCGGCAAAAGTTATCCGCAACTAATTGTTTTGATTGTCAATTGAGGGTCGGGAAAATTAGCGACTAAAAAATTTTTTAGTCGGGAAAAAGTTCTATTTACCAACTAAATTTTTGGTCGCTAAATATATAATTACCACGACTAATCCATTTTTGCCAAAAGTGATATTTTTCCGACTAAATATGTTAGTCGCAAATTGTCACATTCCCCGACCAAAAATGTTAGTCGCCAAAAGTAATGTTTGCGTGACTAAAACTTTAGTCGGCAATAGACCTATTCTCGACCAATCACTTTGGTTGCCAAAATTAATAAGTTTACCGACCAATTATTTAGTCGTCAAATGCACCCTTTCCTCCTACCAACATTTTGGTCACTAAATGTGAATAGTGAAACACTAACTAATCACTTGGTTGCCAAAAGAAGAAAAACCAAACCAAATTTTGGTCGCGAATTCAATTTTTTTTGTCTATCAAAATAGAAATAAAATATAAAAAGAATTTTATTTGACCTGTATGATATATAATAATCCATCCAAACCATTCAATATAACCTATACTTTGCAAGAATCATTCAAACCAACAAAATCAAGTGAATCATAAACAGTAAACACAACCCTTCCATTCAACAACAATGACTAAAAAAGTTAATGAAATTTAAGGTACAACCCTTTGTAAAAAAAAAGGAAAAAGAAAAAGAATGGGCAACCAAAAATGATATGAAAAGTGCTAAATAAAGTTACATTACAACTGAATAGCTAGAAAAACCAACTTCAATAATCAGACTGTACTACAAAGGGCATCATAATTCCATTCCTTAACCAAATTCTTCAACTGTTTTTGTGGCTAGCGTAAGAACATCCACGAATGCACTAAATGATGCACGAAGAAATCTTGCTTCAACTGCTTCAAAATGCCTATACAATACGAGGATGGAAAGGTAAAAAAATCATAATGGAATGAATGGCACAAACTTATGCACTGTTCACATATTTTTCTTTCGGATAATTTTTGTAGAAGCGATTAATACAATTATACAACTATTTTTGATAAATAAGGAACTCACACAGAAAGCTTTGCATTAGATACAATCATCTGCATTTTCACTGTCTGGCTGCAACTGCAATTAAATATAAAATTTATTAACATCAGATTGATTAAAGAACAATAATCGAGGAAAGTTGGTTGAAGTTAAAGCATCATGAGACAACACCTCCTTGTCAACAGCCAATGCTGAGTAATCAAAAGAAATGATAGCTATTTAATATTTTGCCTGGCCATTAACTTCAAGGCCCCGAGATTAGTTGAGGAGTGCATAAGCTGGACCGGATACCTAGTTATCAAAAAATAAATAAATTAATTAAATTAAATATTTATGCTACCAATACAGCAGAACCATCCAAGGAATTGTCTTACACTATATTCCATAAAATCAATGTCAAAATCAAGAGGCACACATGCACATGCATTGCATTTACGTATGTACACAATATATTCCATTTGTCTTTACATTTGCCATTACAATGCATTGCAATGGTTGCTGTCATGTTTCTCAATAAAAGTTCCATGTCCATGGCAACTCCTCAAATCTTTTCAGAACAAAGTTTTGGATTTGATCAAATGGCCAAGAAGAACTTAAGTCACCAAAAATATAAAGACAAATAGAGAGATCAACAGCTGAATTTGAAGATTCAATTATAGTCCCATATCACTCCTAGTTCAAAGGCCATAAGGCCCGCATCAAGGAATCAACTTCATTGACTTTGTCCATTAATCTTCACTCTCTTGCCAAAACATTAGTCTCGATTGGTCTCGTACAACTACAAAGTCTCAGTCTCTTGCATGTGCACATGTGCTTTTGTGACTGCAAGGTTGTTTGGTCTAGTGCATTGCCAGTTAAAGCTTGTATCAAGTTCACTACGAATCTCTTGTTCCGTTAATTGAATATTACAAAAGAGAAGTCCTTTCCCCATGGAGCTGTTGAAAGACCAGAAAAAGAACTTTCAAGTGATATCTTTCCTTTTCTTTTTTTTAATAAATAAAGATTTAATCCATAAGATCATATGACAAACTTTAGTCTAGAACACCAATTTAATTATATGTTGCTATTTAGAGTTCCAGTGAGTGCAGCAAATAAAATTGAGAAATTGATGAGGGATTTTTTGTGGGATGCAGTGGGAAGGAAGTGGTGAAGTGAAAAGAACCATTTGATTAATTGGGATGTGATTTCTCTCCCTAAGTGTATAGGGGCTCTTGTTTTGGGGCATATTGTACAGAAAAATATTGTCTTGCTTAGTAAGCGGTTATCAAAATTTCCTATCGAGTGCAATTCTTTATGGTATGCTAACATAAATAAACAAATAACAACAAAGCAAAGGCTTACTTGTTGCAGAAGTTCTACTTCTGTTGAATATGGAGACCACTGCAACAGCATGGAAAGATTAGACATGAAATGTACTTTACCACAACGGTCTAAAGTTTCCAATTTGCCAATACATATATTAACTTCATAATCCACCTGAAATTTATACAAGAAGTTGGGGGTTTAATGCATGTAATGTATGGTAATCACCTTAGGATATTAGGAAATTCGTTACCCCAATTCTTCTTCCATTTTTGTACCTATCTTGTTGTGTCCATTTCTGTACCTATCTTGTTGTGTACTGCAATAGCTTGAACAAATGCAACCAAAGTATAAAAAAATAAAAAATAAAAATAAATTAAATTAAATTAAATTAAAATTTTAAAAATGCAACCAGAGTCTGTTGAGAAAAAAAATGCAGCCAGAGTATCTGTTATAAAAAAAAAATGCAGCCAAAGTATTCACAAAATTGTGTCAAATTGAGGTACATGTCTACCCCTTCATGGAACATGGATAGACCAGACATGGCTTTGGTAGCTTAAGAATATAAGAATATAAAATGTATAACATAAATACTACTGTAAGTTCACTGACTTTTGGCCCAAATAGCATTACTCTTAAATCAACAAAGAATTATCTTTCAACAAATTAAGAATCCACCAAATTCTTCATCAAACTTTAAAAGTTCAATGTTTCTTTATACATCTTAATTCAAAAAACTTGGAAGATTATTCACCAATGTAAATTTGTGCTCAAGTAAGCTCAAAGTAAACATGAAAATGTAGATGGAAATTATAGAGAAAAAAAAGTTGATAGATATTTTGTTTGAATAGGGTAAAACACTAAAAGGTTCTCTGCTCTATTAGAAAGCTGTGTTTTCAGTCCACTGGTAACTGCAATCTGAAAATTAGGCAATCTATAACATTTGGAAACAGATTGTACACACACACGTCAAATTCATCCACAATCAAGGTAATCAAGATCAGTCAAAAAGATGAAATATGTATATTAGACAAACTGAGAGTTTGTACAATGTGCAAATGCATAGAGAGCTCATAAATACATATTCCCCACAGTACAGAAATATATCTATATCTATATCTATACGTGTATATATAGAAATATATGCATACATATTCTCCACAATACATATATATATATATATATATCTATATCTATATGTGTATATATTAGGTTACTCATACATAAAACCTAACTTTTTGTCACATCTATGGAATTGAACCAAACAATCAAAATACACAGGCAGAGAGAGATTGATCTGATTCAGGGGGGAAAAATGAAGAACTTAACTAATTAAAATACCTGTTTCGGATCTCCTTGAATATTGACGATGACCGAGTACCGATCTCCCTGGAGACGGTGGTGGTCTAGTGAAATCTCCCTTTTTGTAGTGGCTCCTTTCGAAATCTCCCCTATGGCTGAAATAAGAAGTTTGGGGCTACCACTGTTGATGAAGATTGGAATGGCGGAGAGAGGGAGTGAGGAAGAGAGAAAATGAAGACAGTAATAGGGGGTTCGGGGTTGGGTCTGCGACAGGGAATTGAGGGGAGAGAGAGAGAGAGAGAATCGGAGGAGGGCAGATGCGAGAGAGACAGAGAGTCACATAGTGAGAGAAACTTTTGTTTCTAAGCCCTAACTCATTTGCATGTTTGAAATCCCTCCAAAATCCCTCCAAATTTGAAGTCCAGCCTCCAAAATTTTTAATTATAATTAGCGACCAAAATTTAATAGTTAAAAATTAAATAAATACCGATTAAATTATTTTTAATAGTTAAAGATTGCACATTTAGGGACCAATTTTACTTTTTATAGTCCAAAACATTATTTTTGACGACTAAAACTCAATTAATCATCAAAATAAAATAAATACTGACTAAATGTGTTTTGGTCGCCACAAATGTATATTTTCTGACCAAATGAGGTAGTCACCAAATATTAAAATCAAATTATACTAGATATTTGGCGACTGAATCTCTTTTAGTCGGCAAAAGTTAGTATATGATGACTAAAATTTATTTAGTCGTTGAAAATAAATTTTTGGCGACCAAACTTTTGGTCGCTAAAGATAAAAAGTAATTTTTTATTTTTCATTCAGCGACTAAATAATTTAAGCTGTCAAAACTAATTATACAGCGACAAAAATATTTTTTAGTCGCTGAAAATAAATATTTGGCGACCAAACTTTTGGTCACCAAAGATAAAAAGTAAATTTTTGTTTTTCATTTGGTGACTAAATAATTTTAGTAGCCAAAACTATCTATACAGAGACTAAAATATTTTTTAGTCACTAAAAATAACTTTTTGTAGACTAAACTTTTGGTCGCCAAAGATAAAAAGTAAATTTTTATTTTTCTTTCGGCGACTAAATAATTTTAGTTGCCAAAACTAACTATACAACGACTAAAATATTTTTGAGTCGTTGAAAATGAATTTTTGGCGACCAAACCTTTGGTCGCCAAAGATAAAAAGTAAATTTTTATTTTTCATTCGGCGACTAAATAATTTTAGTTGCCAAAACTAACTATATAGCGACTAAAATATTTTTTAGTCGCTGAAAATAAATATTTGGCGACCAAACTTTTGGTTTTTAAAGATAAAATGTAAATTTTTGTTTTTCATTCAGCGACTAAATAAATTTAGTAGCCAAAACTAACTATACAACGACTAAAGTATTTTTTTAGTCGCCAATTGTGGCAAATTTAGCGACAAATTTTTTTTAGTCACCAATTGTGACATTTTTATCGACTAAATTTTTTTTAGTCGCCAATAATCAATATACCCCCACTAAAAAAATTTAGTTGCTAAATATTATACTTTTGCCGACTAACGTAATTTTTGGTCACCAATTCCACAACTTTTGGGGTCCAAAATATTTTTAGTTGGTAAAAATGGTTGCAAAAAATATATTTTCTTGTAGTGCATAGCCATGCCCATAATAAGAAATAAAAAAAAAAATTGAATTGTTGAGATTCTACAAGTTTTCAGAAATTACCTGTGTACTCTAATGTTCACTTGTAGGAAAGCCAATAGTAAAGTATGAACTATTTCTTGTTAAAAATGCTTCATGCAAACATAGGCTTAAAGTAAAGAAGTACAAATCCATGAAAGTAGTAGATACCAAAACAGCAAATCGAACATGGTAAAAGTCAACACGAGTGGAAAAAGAAAAAGAGAAAATATGATTGCATTTGGTAGAGTTTTTTCAGTCAACACAAAGCTATATTTTCTTAAACAACATGGATAGAAACTCATGGGGTTGTAGACCATATCCAAAGGCCAAAGACTATGGCTGCTAGCTCATGCTCAAAAGCAAAAAGATAAACTGGTAGTCTTGAAATGCCAGCTCCCAAATTCGAGAACCAATTTTCAAACACAACATGTTGACTTGGATTTCACATCATTGAACGAAATTTGGGAGGGATGTTCTACAAGGACAAGCAAAAAAGAAGCAGCAATATTTTTATTTAGGGTTAATTACATTTTACCTCCTTATGATATAGTATGAAAACATATTGTCTTCTTGAAATTTAAAAATGTACATATGACCCCCTTGTAATTTGGACTAAAATGTAAAACAAACAAATTCTGTTAAAATTAACAGATTCTGTTACACACCCACTAAATTGAATGTGTGAGATAAAACTTAAGAGGTTAATGACATATTTACCCTTTTTCCATTTATTTTTTTTTTTGTTTTAGTTTCTGTTCTCTCATTTTCTTTCTCCTCCTGTCACTCACACTACAACCAGCATCCACTCCATTCACCAGTCACGCTATTGGATTGTTATTCTTTTAACTTCTAGCTATTTTCTTGTGTGGTTCATACTTGATGATAGTTACTGTGGGGATGTATTTTCTGAATACCAACACGTGGCATGGTGGCGCCGACGTGTCATCCGAGGTGCCACGTGTCCTGGTAGTTATGCCGAGGTTACCTAGGCAAGGCCGAGGTGATCTCCGAAGATATCGGAATCCGAGATAAGCGGATAAGGGACAAGAGTCCTAGAGTAAAGAAGAAGACTTTGCTAAAGATAAGGATAAAACTCTTAGGGAGTTTATCTTTATCTCCTGAAGAGTCCAAAGTCAGTATTGAATTGGAGTCCATAGAAGTTAGGCTTCTAGTAGGACTTGGATTGAGTAAACTATAAAAAGAGAGGCACCCCCGTGGGTCTAAGGTACACAGTTTTATACTCAAGCTTGTGAGTTTAGCACTTGATTATCTTTGAGAGATATACTGACTTGATCGTCGGAGTGCCCCCGGGTGGAAGAGCCACCGCCGGAGCTTTTTCTTTCTGTTACAGGTTTGCTGAAGCCATCTATTCTGCCGGTGCTCTCTAGCTGATTACTAGGCGGGCAGTGTGGTCAGAAAATTACCCACACAATTTGGCGCCGTCTGTGGGAATCTTAGAAGAATAGATGGCCAGTAACGGACAGAAGGAAAACATTGGGGGCGACACTCCTACTGGGAGTGGCAGACCAATTGACCTTGATGTTGAAGGAGACAACCACAATGCAGAAACTCATGACCAAGGCTACGTCAAAAAAGATGTCGGCCAGGAGGGCAACACTTCAAAGAAGACAGACCAAGGCCAGTACTATAACGAAGATAACCTTCAGGTATGGAGGGATAGGTGCCTACGGAGGGATGAGGAAGTAAAGGACTTGGCAAACAAGTTGGCAGACCTACAGTCGGTCGTCAACTTCATGATGCAAAATAATGTCATGCAGCAACCATACCTGCTACAGGACACACCGATGCCAGCAACCAATGCCCAGAATGGAGGAAGAACAACAATCCTCGAAGTCCCTCAGCACACCAGGAGCGGAAGGCACTCTCACCGACCTTCCAGGGAAGGCAGACGAGAGGAGCCGAGACGAGAAGAGTCCCGAAGGACGTATCACACGAAGGATCCAGAGCCCAAAGAACATCGCCATTGTTCAAGGGCAGACACTTTGCTTTGACACAACACATGGAGAGAGATCAAAACGAGCCCACCACGAGGCCGAAAGTAGTGCGCCGAAAAGATTGAAATCAAAAGACAGCTGAGCTCCAGGGAGGAGTAAAGAAGATTTAAGAAATTACCTCAAAAGGAGGCAACAGAATGTTGAAGCCGAGGTAACTTCCCCAGTAAAGCCGAGGACACCATTCTCGGTGGAACTAGACAAATTTGAAGCACCAAAGAGATTCAGTATGCCAAGGTTCTAAATTTATGATGGTAAGTCAGATCCCAACTTTCATGTTGGACTATACCTGAACTCAATGGCATTATACAGTGGGAATGAGCCGTTGCTCTACAAAGTATTTCCCTCATCCTTTGGGGAAATTGCATCCGATTGGTTCCATAAGCTACCGAAGGGAAGCGTAAAGACGTGGGAAGGCCTGGCCGAGATGTTTGTGGCCAGGTTTGTAACGAACAAACTACAGCCCTTGAGGATCGACGCCTTGATGGCTTTAAAAATCACCAAGGAAGAAGGCCTTAGGGCCTACGCAAAGAGGTACTACGAGGTGTTCAATCGAATACCCGAATGTAACCAAGAAGTGGCAGTCGTATCCTTCAAGAATGGCCTGAAAGATGACTGCCCACTACGGAAGTCTTTGGCAAAAACACTGCCAAAAAGCATGGAAGAAGTCATGGCAAGAATCGAGAAATACGCCAGAGCCGAGGAAGATACATCGGGAAACAAAGAGATAAAGCAGGAGAAAGGAAACGGCTCGCCGAAGCGAGGCCGAGGTAACAACGGACCGACCAAACAAGAAACAGAATTGAAGGGTAAACAGGCAGTGACGACGGTGTTCCGAATCCCAATCCATAAAGTCCTGGACCAAATACGAAATCAACCCTATTTCAGGACAACGACAAGAGCACCAGGGGAATTTATGGGAAGAAACGTTGGTAGGCGCTGTACTTACCACAATGAAGAAGGACACCCAACTCAGGGTTGCAAAGCCTTAAAAGCACACTTAGAAGACCTAGTACGGCAAGGCCATCTAAGGGACCTTATTGATGAGGCCAGGACAAGAGAAGAACAGGCAAGATTGCCTCAAGCACCTGCAGCTTTGCCTCCCCCAGCACAACAACCACAGGTAGGAGGACCACGGGTGGTTAATGTCATTCACTCAAAAGTGAACGAAAACGATGTTCGAAGAGAAACCCAAAGAGTAAAACACCTACAGCACGTGAACCAGGTCAGACACAAAAGACCTCGGCCTGAAGAATACCAAGGACCGAAGATAACCTTCACTGAAGCCGACCTAGAGATGGTCCAACATCCGCATAATGATGCCTTGGTAGTATCCCTCCAGGTTGGGGAATGCCAAGTAAAACGGATCCTAATAGATTAAGGCAGCTCTTGTGGCATCATGTACGTTAGATGTTACAAGGAGCTGGGCCTTCATCCTGACGACCTGGAACAATCCAACAACCCTATGGTCAGCTTCAATGGAACGCCGACATGGCCACTGGGCGCAGCAAGCGTGGAAGTACAAGCTGGTATTAAGAAGATCAAGACAGAATTTATGGTGATTGACACACCCTCGCCATATAACATCATCTTAGGAAGACCATGGTTGCATGCAATGGGGGCAGTTCCCTCAACATTGCATCAACTACTACGGTTCCCCACAGAGCATGGGATTGAAGAAGTCAGAGGAGATCAACTGCAAGCAAAAAGTTGCTCCATGGCAGCAACGAAGTCTACTTGCAGCATTCGAGAGCCAAAAAAGGCAGAGATTGAAGACGAGGACATGGAGGTCCTAGATGATATCGGCAAGGAGCCAACCGAAAAGAGTGAAGAGACACTAAAGAAAATCCTTGTCCAGGAGGGCGACGAAGAATGCTTCTTTCTTCTCAGTTCAGGCTTAGCTGAAGAAGATGAAAGAGAACTGGAAGATTTTTTGAGAGCCAACATTGAGGTGTTCGCCTGGACACCTTATGAAATGCCTGGCATTGACCCCGAGGTCACTTGCCACAGACTGAATGTCGACAGGTCGGCAAAACCTGTGATTCAACGAGCCAGAAGACCGATGTTGATGCACGTCGAAGCAGTAGAAGAAGAAGTAGACAAACTTCTGGAGGCCAGGGCCATCCGAGAAGTTCACTACCCGACATGGCTGTCCAACACAGTAGTAGTAAAAAAGAAGAACGGCAAATGGAGGGTCTGTGTAGACTTTACCAGCCTCAACAAAGCCTGCCCCAAAGACAGCTTTCCTCTGCCCAAGATTGACCAACTAGTAGATGCAACTTCAGGGCACGAAAGGATGAGTTTTTTGGATGCATATAGGGGGTACCACCAGATTGCCATGTACCCTCCAGACGAGGAGAAGACCGCGTTCATCACCCCTAAAGGCTTGTACTGTTACAAGGTAATGCCTTTTGGGTTGAAAAATGTAGGAGCAACTTACCAAAGGTTAGTAACAAAGATGTTCAAGTACCTGATTGGCAAAACGGTAGAAGTGATGACATGGTCATGAAGACCAAGGAATCTAAGGGTCATCTTGCCGACCTAAAAGAAGTCTTTGATATACTTAAAACATACCGGCTCTGACTCAACACATCAAAGTGCGCGTTTGGAGTTGGATCAGGTAAGTTTTTAGGGTATCTGGTAACAAGAAAGGGCATTGAGGCCAGCCCAGACCAAATCAAGGCCATCCAAGAGCTGACGAGCCCAACGTCGGCAAAACAGGTTCAGATGCTTACTGGAAGGGCCGCGACCCTAAACAGATTCATCAGCAGAAGCTCAGATAAATGCAAACCCTTCTTCAACTTGGTGAAAAAAGCCACAGACTTTCTGTGGACAGAAGAATGCGAAGCCGCTTTAACCGACCTAAAGAAGTACCTGACCACAACTCCGGTTCTTTCCAATCCAGAACCAGGGGAAGAACTGTTTTTGTACTTGGCAGTTTCAGAACACGCAATCAGTGCAGTACTAATCCGAGAAGAAAATGGGGAGCAAAAGGCTATTTATTATGTAAGTAAAACCTTGGCCGATGCAGAAACAAGGTATCTACCACTGGAGAAATTAATGCTAGCCTTAGTAATGGCTTCAAAGAAGTTGAACCATTACTTTCAGGCGCACAAGATTGTGGTCTTAACAGAGCATCCACTAAAGTCCTTGTTGCAGCAAGGAGACTTAACAGGAAGGATAGCAAGATGGGCCGTAGCCCTAGGTCAGTATGACCTAGAGTTCAGGCCGAGAACAGCAGTTAAAGGCCAAGTTTTGGCCGACTTCGTGGCAGAATTCACCCCCGAAACCATCGAACATCGGGCTCCGTTGAGCCAGGATGAGCATTGTCCCAGCAAGCAAGGAGAATCCCAGCCAAAGGCAAAAGAGCAAAGGAAGGAAAAGCTCAGACCCTGCAGCATCTACATCGGCGACTCATTCAGACTATTCGTCGATGGAAGTTCGAACCGACAAGGAGCGGGGGCAGGAGTACTGCTGATATCTCCAGATGGGAAAATAATAGAACAGTCCATCCGTTTGGGGTTCAAGGCCTCAAACAATGAAGCAGAATACGAAGCATTAATTGCAGGGCTAAAACTAGCAGCAGCAGTAGAAGCAGATGAGGTAATAGTTTTTTGTGATTCACAACTTATTGTTAACCAGTCAACAGGTGAATTTGTAGCCAGGGATGAAAGGATGTCGGCATATGCAAAAGAGGTCATCAGATTGGCAGCCCTATTTCAGAACTGCCGACTACTCCAAGTTAGCCGAGATGACAACACCCACGCCGACGCGTTGGCTAACCTGGCAAGTTCAATGCAAACTGGCAAAACAAGGACAATTATGATCGACTATATGTCGGGCCCGAGCATAGAACCAAAGAG
>NW_021026596.1:60736-77406 GCF_004153795.1 Camellia sinensis | reverse complement strand
AATACATTAACTTTATGTGTTGGTTGATTGTGCATATGGCCAATGTGTTTATATGCATTATGTGTAGACGGCTGATGGAATACATTAACTTTACGTATTGATTGATTGCGTATGTGATTCTGTGTTTATATGCATTACTTGTGTATGGGAGGAGATGGGGGATGTACTCCACGGTTTAGGGGAAGATAGGGGATGGACCTCTAAATCGGATTTTGTTTGGGAGGAGATAGGGGATGTACTCCACGGTTTAGGGGAAGTTAGGGGATGGACCTCTAAACCGGATTTTGTTTGGGAGGAGATAGGGGATGGACTCCATTAGCATCACTTTTATGTGTGCTTATTTATATAGAAGTGTTTTGTTGATACAGCACTAAAATGTGTATCAATCTGGAAGTATGAAGTGTTGTGAATTGAGCTTGAGTCTCATTTGTTTGTTGATATTGGAAGGATGTGAATATGGTATATGTAATTCACTGTTGTAAGTTTGGCCAGGTTCTGAGCCATGTTGATAAAATTGGAAAGTAAATTGTATTTTAGACAATAGTGTCATGAGACTGTAAAATGAAGTGGTTGATTATCTTGGTTAACCATCTGTCAAATACTATTGCTTTATTCATTTTCTTATATGTGGTTTAGTATATTTCTGCTGGGCTGTGGCTCACCCTTTATGGGAACATCATTTTCAGGTTCAGGTGATAAGCTACCTCCAAGGACTTAGCTTTGAAGGACTTGGATTCTGAAGACTATTTTTTTTAGTTGTTTGTTTTTGGTTGTTAGTACATGTAAACATTCAAGCCTAGGGCTTTTCTTGTATTGAGTTAGAACTCATATTTTTGTATCCAAGAGTTGGCTTGGAAAGATGTAAGCCTGTAGGGCATTTTGTTCGATGATACATGTAATGCTTTATTTTGTAATACTCTGATGAATGAATTAATAGATTGTCTTCTTTAAATAATGAATGTCAATGATATATACAATGGGTTAATTTTGAGGGCGTTACAAATCATCCCATAAAAACAAATTGAATTAATGATTGGGATCCATTCCACTAATGTAAAGATGATGATAAGATAAACAAATTTACTTATCACACTATTACTCGTTTGTAAATGGGCATTGGATGTGAAAAAAAAAAAATTAATATAACGGAGATATCATATTAAAAAAAAATTGATCATATCATTGAATTTTTATTTTGTGGATGATGCAGCCATTTTATTGTTCTTGGTTACATTATTTTATCAAGAGTTGTGCCTTGTTTGGGAATTCAAACTCAAATTTGGAAGAATTATTAAATACTCTGTTATCCTCAAATGCTGTACAATTCTATGAACCAAACATCTTTGAGGAAAACAAAAAAGAATAATGAAATTGTGAGTTAACATAGCTGAAAAACAACAAAGGAATTGATGACTTGTTTCCTTCTGTTTGAGTTGATTTTTTTGCTAGATGTGCTGTTTCACATTTTTACATCAGATAAAATTGTTACAAAATCTAAATCTTTAATATCAAACACAAAAATTAACAATTTTTATACTGGAATGCAATATTTCAAATAAGATAAATTAGAAATCAAGAAATTTATTGAAATTAATGTATCAAATCTAAAAACTGAGAGCGAAGACTCACTGTCTCGAGGATAAGAACTGAACCGAAAATTCACTGATACAATGATGCTTCCTCGACAATGTTGAAATTTCCTGTTAAAAATAAAATAAAAATTGTCGAAATTTCGGAGGGAGGGTAACACCATAATAATTGAATCTCATTCTCCAAGCCAAGTCTGGCAATGGTAAGGAAGATCGAAGGTGCCGTGATTGTGTGAAACCACATTTATAAATTGAAGGCACTTTATGGGTACTTTTTTCCGGGAAAAAATTCATACACACAATAACATGAATATAAACAACAACAACAATAACATCCAATCGAATATAATCAAATTTCACAATGAACTCCAAAAAACCACTAAAATTAACCAAACAACATTAGAAATCGCAATTATTCATATGTAGATACAATTAAAAAATAGACACAGCCCGTCAGAAAGAGAGAGAGAGGCAGGACACGATGAACTCAAAAAAAAAACCTAAAATTAACCAAACAGTATCAGAAATCGTAATAATAATAAAAACACACAGCCCAACAGAGAGAGAAGGGGAGAAGTAGAAACCGAGGACTACCTTGCGAGCCGAGTTCGAGAGGCAAAAATTGAGGACTGGAGATTTCCTCACTATCAAGTGAACATCTTCATTTGCTCTATGGCCAGATCTGCATGTCAAGTTTATGTTTAAAAGATGACTATCCAGTCTTCAATCATTAATTAAGAAAAATAAATAAACGAAGATTGGCACATTGATACATTTCTAGTATAACCATCATCAAAGTATCCAATTCAAATTAAAACCAAAATCAAAATTCGTTATAATCATAAGTATTTTGAAGTTCACCATTTATCATTTAGAAAGTCCAAACATAATTTTATGCCACAAAACAAAAACAAAAAAACAAAACAAATTTATACTATCTATCAAGTAAATCAACAACCAACATAAACGACAACCAACAAAACCAACTTTAATCTTCAGTAGCTTTCCCAGAACTATATGTTAATATTTTAAATAACAAATTTTTAAATCAACAACCAACAAAACCAACTTTAATCTTCAGTAGCTTTCCCAGAACTATATGTTAATATTTTAAATAACAAATTTTAATTGATCTCTAAGTGAGTTACTCGAAGCTTTCCCTGGTCTTAAGTTTACAATCTCCTTTTTAATGGATTTTCACCACCATATATGCACCATAAATACTATAATTTATTGATATCAAACACAGATATTAACAATTTTTATACTGGAATGCAATATTTCAAATAAGATAAATTAGAATTCAAGAAATTTATTGAAATCAATGTATCAAATCTAAAAATTGAGAGCGAAGGCTCACTGTCTTGAGGATAAGAACTGAACCGAAACTTCACTGATACAATGATGCTTCCTCGACAATGTTGAAATTTCTTGTTAAAAATAAAATAAGCCACTGTAATGTTTAAGTGAAGATAGAGCACATTGATACATTTCTAGTATAGCCATCAAAATATCCAATTCAAAAAATTAAATCTATTCAAGGTTGAAGAATATATGCCACTGTCAAAAGAAGCAAATAATACACTATCAACAATCCCTTGGTCTAATATATGAAGTTTGTCCCAGTGAAGGTAATACTGTAGGAGCTATAGAAGGCAAGGAATATATAAATTAAGATTAAAATATATATATAATTGTGACAGGGTGCTTTTGTGGGAGAAAATTGAAAGGATGTAGCATGCAAAACAATACAATATGAAGTGGGTTTAAGTCAATTGAAATGTTTAAGTTTGACATCAGAACTTAATTACAAAAAGGGTATGCAGTCACTGTCCCAAATTCGCATGTGCTTCCTTCCATGTAGGTTCAAACAGACACATACAATACACAACTCAAAATGTTCACTGTGATCTGATTCCCAATCCATAGTGTTATAGCATACATTGTGTTGAGTCTGTATTGGATGTTTAAAACTTATTTAAAAAAATAGTAATAATACTGTACAAAAGTATGAGTTAGTGATTTGTTTGATAATATAAATATTTTTCGTATTTATAATTAGTTACTTATTGATTGAGAAATAAAAAAAATAAAAAAAGTATGAATAGAGCTGTGGTCTATTTCAAAGTATTGAAGAATTTTACTTGAAGCTTTCCTTGAACACATTCTGTTTGAGCATGAAGTGGGTTTTGCATCAACAGCGGCAGTGGTGATGATGAGGTGGTGTGGTGGTGTTGCAACCATATAGACAAACCAGACATAGCCATAAACTGATCTACTGGAATGCAATAAACTGATCTACTGGAATGCAATAAACTGATCTACTGGAATGCAATAAACTGATCTACTGGAATGCAATAAACTGATCTACTGGAATGCAATAAACTGATCTACTGGAATGCAATAAACTGATCTACTGGAATGCAATAAACTGATCTACTGGAATGCAATAAACTGATCTACTGGAATGCAATAAACTGATCTACTGGAATGCAATAAACTGATCTACTGGAATGCAATAAACTGATCTACTGGAATGCAATAAACTGATCTACTGGAATGCAATAAACTGATCTACTGGAATGCAATAAACTGATCTACTGGAATGCAATAAACTGATCTACTGGAATGCAATAAACTGATCTACTGGAATGCAATAAAACAACCGGAACTGTGGAACCAGGACTGAGATTGATATTGAGAACCAGAACTGTGAATCGCTGAGATTGAGAACCAGAATAGGTGAGCTTGAGAACGAGAATCGGTGGAATCGGTGAGGTTCACGTCGAAACGTCACAAATGGCAATTGGAAAACAAAGGCTCAAACTGATGTAAAGCTGAAACGTGACACAATCCACGTCATGGAAAAAATAAAATGAAAAAAGTGTCAAATTCACGTCACAACCCACGTCAAAGAAAAAGAGTACTATTACCTTTTTTTGAAACGTGAATCTCACACACCCCTTCCCATAAATACATGCGGGTCTACAAACTCAAATTAACACTTTAATGGTAAAATAGTAAACAAACAACCCAAAGGACTAAACGGTTTAAAAGAAAACAATTAGGACCACATGATCTACAAGATGATAAAATAGGATTTACTGGTCAATTCCCCAAAAATCTATTATATATCTGTATATAAATCAAATAATAACAAAATTCCTTCCACAACATGAGGAGTTTATTCCCAAAACCAACCAACAATACAAAGTTAATGAAATAAAGAACATCTGTAGGTGTGAAATCAATAATCTTCTGCACTTTTCAGTGTTTAAATAAACATCTAAAAATTTTTCATATACAAAATTGTAGAAAGCCTATTGTTTTAAGCATTCGCTTTAAGTGAATAAATCTCCCCTCTGTAGAGATGAACCTTGAGAGCAGTCTCAAAATGCAAAGCTCAAAAATATTGTTTTTCCACTTCCCGTTGGTGCTGAAATGACCATATTTACATCGGATTGGAAACAGGTAGAAAAGCATTCACTCTGCAATGAGTTAAAGTACCTATACAACAAATACAAATGCATAAACAATACCAATTACACCATGTATAGCAACAGAACAATATTTTAGGCATTGTGGGTCAATTCCCTAAAGAAAATTTAGCATCATACATTGTTTGGGAGGCAAGGTGTAAAGAAAATTTAGTGTATGCCCGTACCTAAAAGCATGGTGTAAAGAAAACAAATGGGAAAAAGGATACAAATGGGAAAAAGATTAAAAAAAAAAAAAAAGGTTTGGGAGGCATCCATTGCCACTGGTGGCGACATCATTAGCAGGGAATGAAGGGGATGCGGAGGAGGCACATGTGAGGCGAACAGAGTCGGTGATGGCTTAGGGGTGAACAACAGTGTTGTAGGTGTAGGGAAAGAAGAGAAAGAGTCAATAGAAGATAGAAGAGGTATGGTGAGAAAGAAGAGAGAAATGGAAATAGTCCTGAAGGCATGGTGTTAATAACGTTAGGATTAGAATATAATTATAATCCCAACACTATTTAATGTAATTGTAAATTAAATTTGCTACAACTATAAACTGAACTAACTACACAAAAATTACCTAAATGAACATCTATAAATCTGGAAACAATGAATCAAATGTAAAAGTTAAAAAAACGAACTCATCAATAATGAAAATTCAGTGTTTGATTTTTCCTTGGACTTGCGGTACCTTATTCACAAATCACAATAATATGTTTGAATATAGATATTAGACTTTCTCAAGTGTACAAAGGTTCTAGAGTTCCAAATAGGAGACGTTGCACATGATAATACATATGTAAGCAAATGATCCTTCTAACTGAACCTTTTTATCAAGCATTACATATGCAACTAGTTGTGGCTAATACAAAACACATGGAAGGCCAACTCAATAAATAAAAATAAAAAATAAAAAAAACAAACACATGGAAGAAGAAATTATTTGAAAACCAACAATGAACAACAATGTGCTACCAAATAAACCTTGGAGTTTGAATCATATTTAAAATTTTTGAATGAAAAATGAAGAAACTTACGCACTTTAAAACACCATTGCACTGATGGAACACATACTTGGGTGTCCCAGTGGCATAAGTCTGTCTGATAAACCATCATCAGGAGAAGTGTTTTGCGCCCAGGCTTAGTTTCTCCCTGTATTCCAGTCAGTCAACTTCCTATCAGCGCTGTAATTTTGATTTCGAACATTATTCTTCATTTAGTTATCTAAAAAATAAAAAAGAGCTACATTGGTCTACATTCTCATCATAATGTGTAAATCAAAGAGCTAGGAAACAAAATTAATGTAGCAGAGGCAGAAACGGGAGGGAAAAAGGAAAAACAAAGAATAATCAATATCTGGAGTTGTAGACATGTTTGAATTTCTACATATTTTAAACAGAATAGAGAACAAAAGGGCAACTTTAAAATTATAAATTTCACGGAGGGCAACAAAAGCTGAAAGAGAAAGAAGGAGAGGAGTGAAACAACAAAATCTGAGAGAAATAACTTACCGGAGTGAGCTCTGATGGGGGAAAGAAGGAAACAACAAAAGCTGAGAGAGAGAAAAGAGAGAGAGAGAGTTTTAAATTTGAAATCAAGAAACCTACGCACTTTAAAATACCATTGCACTGAAGAAATCAAGAAACCTGTTAATCACTTGAAGATACAAAGCAAGCAAGAGAGATGTGATATAGGATTTATGGATACAATCATGGAATTAATTTTCTTAAATAAACCTGATGAAAAGTGCAATAAAATAGAAGCACAAATGACAATTCAATTAAAAAAGAATGCATGGATAGTTTTTTTTTTTTATTATTTAAGCTTTAAATTTTGGTTCCCCCATGACTAAAAGGATATATTATATTAGAAGTCCTATTGAAATTAAGTTGCCAAACTATAAAACAATATGTGCAACATATGGATTGTGTTGAGCCATGATACCACTATCAATCATCCCATAAAAACAAATTGAATTAATGATTGGGATCCATTCCACTAATGTAAAGATGATGATAAGATAAACAAATTTACTTATCACACTATTACTCGTTTGTAAATGGGCATTAGACGTTAAAAAAAAAAATTAATATCACGGTGATATCATATTAAAAAAAATTGATCATATCATTGAATTTTTATTTTGTGGATGATGCAGCCATTTTATTGTTCTTGGTTACATTGTTTTATCAAGAGTTGTGCCCCGTTTGGGAATTCAAACTCAAATTTGGAAGAATTGTTAAATACTCTGTTATCCTCAAATGCTGTACAATTCTATGAACCAAACATCTTTGAGGGAAACAAAAAAGAATAATGAAATTGTGAGTTAACATAGCTGAAAAACAACAAAGGAATTGGTGACTTGTTTCCTTAATGAAATTGTGCTGTTTCACATTTTTACATCAGATAAAATTGTTACAAAATCTAAATCTTTAATATCAAACACAGAAATTAACAATTTTTATACTGGAATGCAATATTTCAAATAAGATAAATTAGAAATCAAGAAATTTACTGAAATCAATGTATCAAATCCAAAAACTGAGAGCGAAGACTTACTGTCTCGAGGATAAGAACTGAACCGAAACTTCACTGATACAATGATGCTTCCTCGACAATGTTGAAATTTCCTGTTAAAAATAAAATAAAAATTGTTGAAATTTCGGAGGGAGGGTAACACCATAATAATTGAATCTCATTCTCTACGCCAAGTCTGGCAATGGTAAGGAAGATCGAAGGTGCTGTGATTGTGTGAAACCACATTTATAAATTGAAGGCTTTATGGGTACTTTTTTCCGGGGAAAAATTTGTACACACAATAACATGAATATAAACAACAACAATAACATCAAATCAAATATAATCGAATTCCACAATGAACTAAAAAAAACCACTAAAATTAACCAAACAACATCAGAAATCGCAATTATTCATATGTAGATACAATTAAAAAATAGACACAGCCCGTCAGAAAGAGAGAGAGAGGCAGGACACGATGAACTCAAAAAAAAAAACCTAAAATTAACCAAACAGTATCAGAAATCGCAATAATAAAAAAAACACACAGCCCAACAGAGAGAGAAGGGGATAAGTAGAAACCGAGGACTACCTTGCGAGCCGAGTTCGAGATGCAGAAATCGAGGACTGGAGATTTCCTCACTATCAAGTGAACATCTTCATTTGCTCTATGGGTATATTTTTAAACTTGGAGAGTTTATGTATTTTCGAGTTAAATCACAAGGAGTTAAAATATAATTAATCCTTTTATTTAACATCTGAATTAAAAAAAGAAAATGTAAAAAATTAAGTAACATCAATGACACCAAATAAAGAAGACATACCAAGAGTTTTGATGTATTATCGAGGCCGATTGATTTTTAGAACTAGTACCTTTCAATTCTTTTGTTGCACATATATACAAATTACAAACAAAGAATTGAGTCTATTTTTGAAAATATTAAAAACGTGAAAGCAAAGAAAATTCAAGAATGAGATTAAGGAAGAAATGTGCACTTAAAGTAATAAGAGTATTAAAAATACCAGGTTCATAAATGATTTGCGACATTGTCATACTATATACCATTATATTGCTCTTTGTTTCTATAATTCTCCACTCAATATGAAAAATCGCAAAATTCAAATAAAACCCCAATTTGAATACCAATTTCAACCTCTACAAGCTTCTTCAAGATGGTGCAATGGTCTTATTGAAAAGAATTGGTCACACATATACATCATTGCCTAAAGTGAAGTTAAATCGCATAAGACAAAATTCAAAAGGCCACCCTACAAACAGAAAGCATATTATTTGCCATGATACTCGCATTATAAATATGCCATATATTTACAATTAAATAAAAAGAACAAACGAGACACTTTGGATGGAATTAAAGACAAACAAATTGGATAGGAAAAAATTAAAGGAGACAAACAACAATTCATCAAAAACCTAACATGAGCTACCATATGTGATAGCTTTGCTGCATAAAGAGCACCAATTGGGAAAATGTTACATAGTATATTTGTTGTTATATGGTATTCGGAAAATGTTATATTGTTGTAATTGAGAAGGAGGAGGAAAAAAAAAGTGGAAACAGACAAGAACTAAACTACCTAAGGGATTCATAAGATTTCAGTGGTATATTTGTTCAGTCTACAATACAAAATAAATTTACTAAAAGTAACCCTCACTCATATAGCCTGGGCCAATCATAAAACCAAGTACTCTTAGTGTAAGAAATGAATTTATTTCAACATTATTGAAAATATGCTTTTTTTTCTTTTTTCATCAAATAGGCAAAGGAATTGCAATTTTGGGGTGTGTACAGACATATTCACAATCACTCTTAATGAATAAGCATCTCTACTCGACCTTTCTAAGAAAATTTAAAAACGAGTTAGTCAATGTCCACAAATTTTTTTCCTTCACCAAAATTATTTCAAATAACCTTACAAATCAAACATGGAGAGGTAATCTGAATGGACATGAATATTTGTAAATAAATAGAACAAATTGCAGAACATGAAAATTAAACCCTACAAATCCACACATTTATGATAAATTGATAATAGATTTGTAATACATATTTTTTGTGTTTTAGCAAATGATGGACGAATTCTCAACCAGAAAGCACCAAACTTAAAGCCCAAAAAACCAAACTGTATGGAAGCCCAACAAGCTAAAATCTAGACTTCATTACCCAGGACCATATAGCAATTTGAAGGAGTGCTTCACACCTTTATTAGAAGATGAATTCTTAGAGTATATCTAAATGGTAAAGCAGTAGACCTCCGAACAAGATGATTAATCAATTATTTTCATTATAAGTATGGCTCATATTATATTAACTTTGAATTTATATCATATACCTTTAGAATAAAAAATTTAAAGAAATTATTTTTTTTATTATTTATACATGAAGGGCCCTAATTTTAAGATTTCACCTTGGGTTTCAAAAATCTCAAGGCCAACCTTACAATGGTGCGAGTATAGTTTGATGATAGTATTAAATGGACGATGATGGTGGCAATGGTAGGTGGAAGGTTATGGTAGTTAGTGGACGATTACAATAATGGTGATAGTGGTGTGAACTTTTTAGAGAAATGGTGTGGAAAAATAGCGAGAGAATGTGAAAAGGTTAAAAAATCACTATCCTATTTAAGTCACATTATCTTATTTAAGTCACATCACTTTTCTACCGCATTACTTCAAATCTAACCTATATTTCATAAAAAGTCAAAAAGTACACTTATTTAGAACATTCTAAACAACCCCTTATTAATACATTCAAAAAAAAGTCAACATGGCTTAGGTATTGAATCCGCTTAATAGGTTTTACTAACTTTATTATTTTGTATGCATGGGAGTTAATTTAATTTAATTTATTTATTTTTTTCAAGAATCATCAACAGCATATATATATATACAAAAATGCCTAAGACCCCTAGTGGGGGTCACTGGGGGTCATATACGGAGGCTTCCCATTGGTCAAAAAAAAAAACTATTTTTTTTTTTTTTGTGATTTGGACGAATGGCACGCTGCAGCCAAAAATGTTTAGGATCAATCAATCGACCTACAAAGGTTAGATGATTTTTCATAAAATTACTTAAGAGAAATTATGTAGTATACCCAAACAAATATAGCCTTAAATAGTATATCAAAAAAAAATAAAAATAAATAAATAGTGTGTGGTTTAACTCGGTTACAGTCGAATTCACATGTGAAGTGAATTTAAAACATACATTACTTTATTAACATTTGTTTTGTGTTTGAATTCTTGGTCTATATATTATTTTTCTTAGTATTTTTTAACGTATGAAGTAGCTGACATTACTTGATAAGCCACTTTGTAGGTAAATCACCTCAATTTTGTAATTAAAAAGCAACTAATATGCTATTTCCAATATTTTTTATTTATCCATTAAATTAAAGCTACCCTTAATAAAATAAGGGGAGAAATTATGGGAAGTGGTCAATGTATACGTCCCAAAAAAAAAATAATAATAATAATAATTGGAAAAAGAATTCACACCAATAAAAAAAATATCTTCTAATTTTATATGTAATGATAAGCCACTTTATTACAAATTCAATCATGTAACTCAACTCCATTGCGATGTCATTGCAAATGAATTGTAAATTCCAAAGTGCAAGTCTTTAAAATTAATCTGGAAGAGTTACCCTCTATCTTTCGTAAACAAAATTCTTGTTCTTTCAATTAAAATTTGCCAAGAAATAGATAATTAAATGTGTTGCTAATAATAAATTTAAATATCTAAAATAAAACATCATTTTCTATTTCTTAAATACGACAATAATTAAAATAAATTATTAAAACTAAAATAAAACATCATTTTCTTAGATAATTGGAAAGATCCCAAAACTAAATTAAATACGACAATAATTCCATGTACGCATAAAAATCAGAAAAACATGCATACAAAATTAATATGCAAATTGATTCTATGTGAAGACTACAACCATAATGAATTTAAACCACATTAATTTTTCTATATATAAATTGTAGTGCTCTTAATAGTTCCATTCAGCAGAGAACCATTTGGGTCTAACCCCAAATAACACTTCAGCTACATATTTAGCAGTCCTTGCCGGTTCCTTAATGTTGTATTGGGATATTAAATTTGTGGAAAAATAAAAATAAAAAGAAAGAATAAGTGAACAAAGTAAAAACTCATTGCCAATCATGGGAAAAGAACACTTTATCTCTGATACATTTCAGACCCAAAAGTTTTTAAAAAATTAAATCCAAACCCATAAGCTACATAAAATAAAAATAAAAATAAAAATAAAAGTTGGGATAAGAATGTACAAACAGAACACCAAAAAAAAAAATGAAGTAATGTATGTTTTTTTTTTTTTATAAAAAAAAGACTGATAGAAAAATGCATTGTTAATTATTCTTATCAAAGTTGGGATAAGAATGCACAAACAGAACACCAAAAAAAAGAAATCCCTAAACACATCAATTTTTAGAAAGACAAAACCCATGGATACATCAGAACATTATCTCTGAGAAACATCATCTGCCGCCAACCCTCTCTTTCTCTCATCTCTCCTCTCTCCAGAAACGTTGAACTCTCTCTTCTCATCCTCTCTTAGATCAGATAAGCAGCAACGGTATGTCGATCCATCCATGGCAACGACGATGATGAGCGGTGGTAGCGGTGATGAGCAACAACGGTGCCCTATGAGATACATCTGCCCTACTCTCTCTCTCTCTCTCTCATCCTCTCTTAGATCAGATAAGCAGCAAAGTAGCAGCGGTGGAGATGACCGAAGGAAGTGGCGTTGTGCGTTGGTGATGACTGGAGGAAGTGATGAGCAGCACCATGGCTGGGTCGCGAGAGAGTCGTCGAAAAGAGAAATTCGATGAGCGTGTGTGGGAAGTAAGGTTATGAGAGAGAGAGAGAGAGAGAAAGAGGGTGTTTTGAAAGACTGAAAGGCAAAGAGAGATGAGTTTATAGAGAGAGTTTGAAGAGCATGGGTCTCTCTTCTATAGAGAGTGGGTGGGTGGGTGAGACCGATGAGGATACGTGGGTGAGTTTGAAGTGTGGCTCTTGGGCCGGAAGTTGAGGATGAGTGAGAGAGAATGTTTCATCTCTACTGTCCATCTTGAAGAAGAAATAAATCATGACTGTTAAAATGTCTTAATTGGACAATTATCTCTAGGATAAATTCAAAAATCCTCTTTCCATATTATATAGATATTAGATAGAAAAATCATTTACACAACGAACTACAATCATGTGCCGACTTTACTAAAGACCATCGACTTTTTGAATCGAAATAAAAAATAAAAAAAAGACGATCGACTTTGTATACAATAAGAAAATTAAAATATCTACTAGTAAAACATGTCATCTATTACTGTTGTTGAATTCCAATTTGAATTGGACATTTATCACCCCTTGGGAATGAGTACAAATTGCAATACTAAGATTTCGTCTCGGAAGATGAGTTGGGTTGATTTTGGAATTATTTAAGTTATAAAAAGATAAAATAAATTTTTTAGTTTAATAAGATAAAATATCACATATAACTTATAATCATTACATCCTTTCTTTTCAAAAAAAAGTTTAAAAAATCAAAAAATCTTTCTCAAACAAAACTTTTTAATCTTAAACTAAAATAATTAAAAAATCAAAAATCAAAAAGCTGTAGTGACTACTGCGAAAGGCGTGATGAAATGAGTTAAGGCTGGTTTGGCATAGACTACATAATCCATCTTTTTATCTTTTTTTCAGCACATCACCTCTCTACTTTTCTGCACATCTTTTTGTAAAAAGACAAAAAGTATACTTTTTTATGACACCCCAAACCAACCCTTAGGTGGACCTTCCCTTTGTGCTATCTACTCTCACCATCTATTGTAGCAAACCCACGCTATGATTCTATGAATCATCCACCACAAATCATATTCCTCAAAATCCAGTCTGTACTATTTTAGTTTCAAGATTCACTATCTAGAAGATTAAATTTTTTTATTTTTTATTTTTATATACATTTAATATAAATATACTTAAAAAATATAATATTTATCTAAATTTTTTAAAAATTCACTAAATACCAAAAATATATATAAAAAAATTATGAGAATTTGATACATTTTCATATTTTTGGGTATTTGTTTATTTTTTACAAATAGTTTACTTTTTAGATACATCTAAGTAAGATACATCTAAAAAAAATATATATGAAAAATAAAAATTCAATTTAAAAAAAATTGAAACCAAACATAGTGTTTTTATATATATATATATATATATATAATAAAGTAGAACGGATTTTGAAAATATGTAAAATGTATCAGAGATACATTTCATTTTAAGGGCTTAGATCAATTGTGATACACATCAATGGTTGAGATTATGCTTCAATTCCCGCCCAAACACTCGGTGCTCTTTCCCGCTTACCCACGTCTCCTCTCCCATTCCATCTTTATCTCCTCTCTGTTGCACGTCTCCCTTATCTCTATCTCCCTCTTTGTTCCTCTTCTTTATCTTTCCCACAGACGCTACCTCTTTCCTTCTCTCTCACCCGATCTTTGCCTCTCCTCCTCCTCCCTCACTACCTCTCCCCCTCCACCCGATCTCTACCTCTCCCCCTCCACCCGATCTCTACCTCTCCCCCTCCACCCGATCTCTACCTCTCCCCCTCCACCCGATCTCTACCTCTCCCCCTCCACCCGATCTCTACCTCTCCCCCTCCACCCGATCTCTACCTCTCCCCCTCCACCCGATCTCTACCTCTCCCCCTCCACCCGATCTCTACCTCTCCCCCCTTTCACAACCCTCTCGCTCGCTTTCTGAAGGCTAGGGTTTCCGATTAAGAACCGTCGTCGTCTTCTCCTTCTTTCACGCCGTGGTTGTGCAATCAGGTAATCATAAATTGTTTTCATTTTAATTTTGATTTAGTTTATTGTGTATGATCTTTCCATTTTACTTTTTGTTTGAACCCTTTACTAATTTTACCTAATTTATATATTTGCAATTTGTTCTTCAAGACTCAATCTTTTGCTCCCCCTCTCCCCTTTTTCACAACCCTCCCACTCGCTTTCTGAAGGCTAGGGTTTCCGATTAAGAACCGCCGCCATCTTCTCTTTCTTTCACACCGTGGTTGTGCAATCAGGTAATCATAATTTGTTTTCATTTTAATTTTGATTTAGTTTTATTGTGTATGATCTTTCCATTTTACTTTTTGTTTGAACCCTTTACTAATTTTATCTAATTTATATATTTGCAATTTGTTCTTCAAGACTCAATCTTTTGTTTGTAAAGGTTTTATCTGATCGGAATTTGGATTTGAATTCATCTGCAATCTATGATTTTGTCGGTGAAAGTGGCATTCTTGAATTTATTTATTTATTTAATTTTGTTGTTTTGATTATCAATTTGATTCATTTTGTAGTTTCTTACATTGGTTTGAGTGTAGACCATTCAAGTTGGTGTGTCCAAACACGTTGACGCCTCTGCAACAACAGATATTTGTGATCATCGGTCAGAATATATTGTTTCTGTCCATACCTCATCATTTTTTTTCTTATATATTTTGATTTCAGTTTCACAATTTGAAACTACAGCATCTGTTTGAGTCACATCTCTATGTTCATTTCATTTCATCTCAACTATCTCTCTCAATTACAATTTGTTATTTTGATTTTAAAATTTTCAATATTTATGTTTCTTATGCCTGTACATTTCTGGTTTCCCATATTGAATTGTATTATTAGTTTTAATTTTTTTTTATTTTTTCTGGATTGATTATTTTGATTTTGTTAGTGTGATGATTCAACGACAATCAGTGTTCTGAGGGGCCATTTGGTAATAAATTTTTTTAGTGATTTTATAAAAACAAACTTCTCTCAGAAGGTAAATTCTTTTAATTTTTTATTTGAACTCTTTTGGATTTAATTTTTTTCTTTTCAATAGAGGTGACTGTAATATTCAAACAGGGGCCTCCGATTCCTCTAGACAATCACAAACCTTTGCCAATTTTAAAGAGTTGCAACCTCTTTCAATAATCTCTATGATGGCTATAGAAAAATTGTCACTCACTTTTCCAATTCATTCGATTTTCGCTAATTCTTCCTGCATATATTCTGCATACTAAGTTTCCAGAAGTACATAACATAGTTTTTGTGCAATCAAATTTATATGTGCACAAATTCGACTACGGAGGTGGTCATGTTGATCCTAACAAAGCCATAAATCCCGGTCTCATATACAACATGAAAGTCACAGACCATGTCAAATTTCTTCGCTCCATGGGGTATAATGACACTGCCATCAGCTCAATAACCAGGGATAGCAGCCCATGCCAAAGAACACCGAACCTCCTTTTAAACCTTAATCTGTCATCTATCTCTATTCTAGAGCTGAAGCATACTGTGACAGTGTCAATAACAGTCACAAACGTTGGTCCGACGATATTATCTTTCTATGTTGCTCGCGTTGAAGCTCCCCCGGGCATAAATGTGACAGTTGAGCCCTCGATTTTGTTTTTCAATTTTACGACAGAGATGCTCAAGTTCAAGGTAACATTTTGCTCTCAACAGAGAGTTCAAGGAAGATATACATTTAGAAATCTGTATTGGGAAGATGGTTTACATGTAGTAAGGATACTATTGATAGTTTGACCTGTCATTGAATATTTTTATTCTGAAACATGATCACAGACAATATCATCTTCTTTTTTCTTTTTTTCTTCTTTTTCCTTTTTCATATTATTAGCCTATAGTTTTTTATAAGAAAAATAACATTGATTTGAGTTCATTTTGCAAAGCAATAAAATGCTATAATTGTTAAGCAGAAGATGGAAAAGTCGATGATGCCATGACCAGGACTTACCAGATTGTTTGTCGTAGTTTCTACTGTAAAAACTGTGATTTATGTGTGTGTGCACTGTAGACGTCCCCGAACGCCCCGGGAGGGTGAGTCCCGTTCCGTTCGTATTGGGGTCACTACAATTCAGGACTCTCAAATGTCACGGTTCTAAATCTGAACCAAAGAGTCCAAATCCGGCAAATCGTTTTGAGAAAATAGATTTTGAAAGAAGTGCCAAACATGGACTGCTTCGCCAGA
>NW_021026596.1:45513-58205 GCF_004153795.1 Camellia sinensis | reverse complement strand
CATAACTCTTAACTTAAACCCATCAATAGATAAGCCAACTTAGTTGCTTTGAATCCTAATTCTTAACTTAAACCTATTGATATACGAGCTTATTTAGCTGCTCTGGTTTGGTTCCTCTCCATTTGTGGCAAGAAATGGAGATCTAAATTTCAATGTAACAGGTTGCAACATATCATCAAAACCCAAAATTAGAAGTCCAAGGACAACCACTTTTTGATGGAGCCCACCATAGAACAAACAACCCAAACTTTTTCTTGGCCTTCTTACTCAATGGAACACAAAACATCTGGTTTGGCTTATTTAGTTGCTCTGATATCCAAAAAATTGAGTGATAATATAACTTTTTTGGGATATTATACATTCACATATGAATCAACTATAGAAGTTGGAGCTCTTAGGGAGGTAGTTTAGGATATTCAATTATTTGGTTCAATTTGCTGCTACTATGGCGTTAAAAGACTGTCTTAATTAATCCTCCATGCTCACATTATGGAAATTTCTTAGTTTGGTTATTGCTAATGGTTTGCTTCGAATCCATAACTCTTAACTTAAACCCATCAATAGATAAGCCAATTTAGTTACTTTGAATCCTAATTCTTAACTTAAACCCATCAATAGTTAAACTTATTTACTTGCTCTGATTTTTGGGTTGTGAGAGGCAGCCATCATCATAACATTTTTGAATTTTTATGGGCAATCATTTTTGTTTTATTTGTATTCCTTTTAAATAATGTATTGTTAATGTTAGACAAAAGAAAACACCTAAACTATATAGTTAAATAATGTATCGTTCCTTTTGCTATTAAGCTCCATTTTCAAGTTATCCCTATACAGATAGGTTCCATTATAATCCCCCAGTCTCTTAGAAGTTGGATTTGTTGATAGAGATTTTATTTTATTTATTTATTTTACTTTTTTGTTAGCCATTTCAGTTTCAACCTTTTGAACCAATTGCCCTTTATCATCTGAGGAGGCATCTTATATGTCATGCATATGTGTATTTTAATGTATGAAAGGTGTGGTCTGATGTACTAATTCTGTGATTACATGTCAAAATGATATATAAATTTGGTATAAAAATTGGTAATCACACAACAATACTCTGCAAAAAGTAGGCATCTTGCATTTGGAGATGAAAATAATTTTGTTGAATGATAGAATTTATGTGTGTGCGTTGTATTTTTTGTAATCAATTTCTTAGTCTCTACCATTTCTACATTCAAAAATTACTCTCTTTTTTTGTTTCTCTAAAAAATAAAAAATTAAATGATGAGCTTATTTGAGATTCTACTACTCTCTCTCTCTTACCCAATTCGAAAACCTCTCCAGAATAGAATGATTATGTAGTTTTCTCTATATGGTATATTTCTATTTGGTATTTTTCCATTTTTTTTTCTCCTATTAAATTTTTTTTTCTCCTATTAGATAGTGTTGGGATTAAAAAAAATGGGATTCGTGCATTTTAATCTTAATATTATTTAAAGTTTGGTAGGCTTATATGCCACCAAACTGGGTTCCATTTTTTTTTTAAAAAAAAATTTGGTGGGTTTGGATCCAGATCAACATTCTTTATGTGTTTATAGATTTTTAAATTGAATGTCTAAATTTAGAGAATCACTATCCTCAATTGGGATAATAATCCCATTAAATATGTTATCATACACTTGAGCCACACCAAATCACAGAAATATCCACGAATCCCATTTTGATTTATGGGTGGAAAATTGGTGGGTTTGGTGTTCTCCACCCATAAATCACAATACCGGCCCGAAATAGAGTACTTGGGTTATGTGTAGAATTGTGGATACTTTTCTCAATGTTTCAAGTATTTTTCCGAGTATCTTTCTGAGTATCACTGTAATTTTCCCAACATGAGAGTTAGGTTACACTACCCTACCCAAAAAAATAAAATTGAATAATTTGAGATGTTCTAATCTGTTCAAATCTGTTCAAATAGTGTTGGGATTAAATTTAAATTTAAATAGTGTTGGGATTAAATTTAAATAATGTTGGGATTAAATTTAAATTTAAATGGTGTTGGGAATAAATTTAAATTTAAATAGTGTTGGGATTAAATTTAAATTTAAATAGTGTTGGGATTAAATTTAAACAGTGTTGGGATTAAATTTAAATTTAAATTTAAATAGTGTTGGGATTAAATTTAAATTTAAATAGCGTTGGGGTTAAATTTAAATTTAAATAGTGTTGGGATTAAATTTAAATAGTGTTGGGATTAAATTTATAATAAATTTAAATAGTATTGGGATTAAATAGTGTTGGGATTAAATTTAATTTTATCAAATTAAAAAATAAATTTAAATAGTGTTGGGATTAAATTTTATATTAAATTTGTAATTTTATCAAATTAAAAAATAAATTTAAGTAGTGTTGGGATTACTTGAAGAACCGACCCGATCAGCAGAATACGATGGGGGCGGTTTCGACCTCTCGGCTGTGGTTGAGATTGATGAATTTAATTCTTATTTCGGATAGATATTGAATTTAATATATAAAAAACCATATAATCAACCCAATCAACTTATTCATATGCGTACAACTTGAAACATGTGTGTTTATTTTCTTAATTAATAACTTGAATTCAGCTTTAAACAATTGTCGCTAAAGTACTCCAAAGAAGCACTTAGAACCTGTTTTTGAGGTTTGAGATCCTTGAGTTTCATTACTTTGGGTTCAAGATCTGAACGAATTTAATTGGATGTATAAATATTATATAGATATGGTTTGCGTGAACTCCCCATTATGGTCTTGCTTTGTAAGTTATTCATGTATAGGTATGGTTTGACTGATAGTTGTTCATTATATATATACATATGGTTTGTCTATAACATTTTTCTGCTTCTTTTCTTTTCTTTTCTTTTTTCATTACCAAGTGTCTCATTTGTCTAATAATAAATATCAAGTTTTTTTTTTTTTTTTTCATTACCAACTGTTTAAATTGCTGATTAAATAGTTTTTTTTTTTTTTGTCATAAAATTATGTTTGGACTTTCTAAATGATAATTATAAATTTAATTTGAAGACTATAAAATTGAAGTTAGTTAGGGAAGAGAAGAGTTCAAATTTGGATAATTGTTGTGCTCTCATTTTAATACCTTCTATGTTGGTAGGGCTGATTTTAATTTTATCATTTTAATGTAATTGTTAAAATATATCATTCAACCGTCATAATTATATAACCAAATATTTTCAGGTTGAAGTACAACAGTTATGGACAATATCACTATTTTTTCTTCTCCCCCTCCATATAAATTTAAATACTTCTCTTATAATGTAAGGCCCATTTATTTAAAATAAAGCCTATTTATTTATTTATTTTAAACTTATCATATCTAATTTTCTTCTAATAAATGCTTTAAACAACTACTTTATAAGTATTCTCCTCCCTAAAGATAGTTTGGATTCTACTACAAATATTGTTTATCCTGAAGTATTGTTGTAGTGTTCCATGTTCATTAATTCACGTTTTATCAAAAGGTAACCATGTAAATTTATTTTTATTGATTATATATCTTTTTAAATAAAATTTCAATTTAATAATAATTGAAAATATATATTTTTTTAGGATTGGATCGAAAAATTTATGAAGCTTAAAAGGAAAAAAACAACTAGCTTGCTTCGATGGGGATGTAATAAGGTAATTTCAGTCTCAAAATATTTTGATATGTATAATTCTAACAAATATACCAACTTATATAGATATTTTTTTTGTTTCCACAAATTACCAGATTATTGTGCATGTTCCTCATTGGGGATACATACAAGTTGATACAAAGACTTTTTCGAGAGTAATGAGGAGGAAGTTTGGGCAAATGCATGTTTGAAGACATGTTATTGACACATCTTCTGTAAAGCATACAAATTCTGGAAAGCTTTAACTCACTTTTTTTAATAAAGTTTTAATCCACTCTTTTGGTGTATGACAATATAATGTTTGTTTTTCTTATGTAGTTATAATTTGATTGGCAGCAGTAGCACTAACTGGTGTGCATTTTAGTTTTAATTTTTTTTTAAATTGCAGAGCACTAGCTGGTGTGCATTATTTGATATTTGATTTTTTTTTATATTTGATTTGTTTGGAATTGTAGAGTATAATCTGTTAAATATATTTTTATAACTGTATTTTAATTTTAATATTATTTACACAGTGCCTTTAGACACGGACATACGCTAGTATATATATGTGAGAAAAATAAATAGGGTCTTTCAACTATTACTCTTATTTTCCAGTTAATTTATTGAGATTTCTCCTCCACTATTAAATTTTTTTGTATCAGTAATATATTGTTTTTGACGATTGTAATTCACTAAATTTCATTGTAATAATAGGCTTTCCTCATTTTGAAGCCCAAGACAGTGGTGTAAATGGGATTTTTGTGTGGGATTCGAGCCGTATTTAAGAGTCTTTTTTTGTTTCCCTCCTACCTATATATAAGGATGGTAATTTGAACCCAATCCGACGGGGATTCAATCCCTGACCTTGATTAGAATGGGTTTTTCTCAAAAATTACCCCCATAGGACTGGGGATGGTATTGAAAATTGAATTCCTGACAATTTTCGAGCCGGAAACGGGGATAGGTTCCCCGACCCCACCCCAAATAATTCCCCGCATATTCCCCCTATATATATATACTCTCTTCGCAGAACCCCCTCGTCAGAGGCTCTTCCTCGTAGAACCCCCGCAACCACAGCCCTAAGAATGGCCACGGCGGCTCTGTTCGGCCTCAGTTTGACCACCGATAGAGAACCTCTTCCTGTCGATCATGTCGTTCATGCCGATCGAGAACCTCTTCCTCTCGATCGTGGTTCATGTCGATCGAGAACCCCTTTCTCTGCCGCAAATAGGGTGCTTGTTCTTGACATCTCTCTCTCTCTCTCTGAATGTTTTAGATTTTTTATTTTTTATTTTTTACATTTGAGCTCAGATCTCTTCAATCTGTTGAATATATATATATATATATATATGTTAAATCTGGTGTATGGGTGTGTTGTTGTTGATGATGATGAACAAATATGATTTGGCGATGATGTTGTTGTTGTTGATGAATATATATGCTTAGATCTGTTGTTGTTGAATATATATGATGTTTATTTTTTATTTTAGTCTGGAAATTTTCGGAGTCAGGAAAACTCGATCCCCGTTAGGAGGCGGGGGCAGTGATAGCCTCCTCGTCGGGATCGGGGCCGGGGATGGAAAAATTTCTACCATCGGGAATCGGAGATGGAGAGTGTGATTCCCGGCCCCACCTCGACCTATTGTCATTCCTACCTGTGTATACCCTCCCTTGCTCACTTTTTCTTCACACCAAAAACTTCTTTATTTCTCACTATTACCCTGAGGAAAGTAGTTCAAAGGCTCTTTATCTATACCGCCCACCACTTCTACAACTAACGTTACAACAAAAAAGAAAGTAATTGGAAGCTTCTTTTATCTATATACCCTCACTACTATTACCATTTGAATGTGTCCCATTTGATGACCCCACCTTCCCAACTCATATATTCTCTCCTCTTTCTTCAATCATCTTCAAACTCTCTCTCAATATACACACAACAAAAAACATAAAAAGTGCAACTATATACATATGCATGTACATGGGGAACAAGATTGAGGCCGAGAAGCTGTCAAAGATATCTAATTTAACAGGCAAGAACAAAGTTGTAGTTCCTCCGGTTAGAGGAGGTCTTAAGTGCCACATGTTTACAACTTTTTCCAAGAGTTCGAAGCTCATGAGCTTATACCTCATCAATTCCGTGCCCTGCAACAAAAACCTACGAAGATTGTTATAACCATCTTTTGTCTTCTGTCCCAACCAAATTTATGCAAATTCTCACCCATTTGCTTCCTTTCTACAGTTCCAACATATGTAACATATTGTATTCTTAATGTTGTGTTTGATTAAGAAATTTGAAGAGAGATTTAAAAAGAAAAAGAGAAGAGGTATGTGAAATTAGATAAAATTGAAGTATATTTTATTCACATTTCACTAACCTTTTCTATTTCCTTTTCCAAATCACTCTTCAAATCTCTCAACCAAACACAGCGTAAGGAAAATAAGCTCTTGTGAGGGCGAGTCTTTAGTGTAGTTTTTGTTTATAACTTTTATATTGAAATCAACTATTAAGAATCTTGAGAAGTTAAGAAGGAATATTTTAACTTCTGTTTTTTGATAATTAATTTTTACCTTGTAGACTGCATGAAATAAATCGGCATAATCAAAGTACCAAAATTGGGGTTTAACTAGGTAGCTCAAACATTCTTCTACGATGGTATGAGCTCAAATCCCAAAGCACTTGCTATACAACAGACTGAAAACGAACCCAAAATCTTTTCTGGGACTGGGACAAGAGAGACTATAGGTCCTTGCCAAACCTAAACCAGTTTCAAAATTCCACAGAAAGTACACCAAGCAACATGATTGTCACTTAGAAGAAAAAAAAAAGAAAATAAATAAAAAGAAAAAAACACCAAAACAAAACAAAACAAACAAAAAAAACCAAAAAAATAAAAAAAAGACCAAAACAAAACATGCATTTTCGGCAGCTCCAGAATATGATTTTCCAGTTGGTGCAATGGTAATCAAATACTAGATTAACAAATTCTTCCCTAAAAAGAAAGAAAAATACAGAGATTTTATAGGACATGCATGCATGTATTGTCAACAATAGTGGTGAAGGCCTTGGCGAAAGGATCAGAACTTCTAACCTAACAATGGAGATCTTGGGACAGTAGCAGCATCACATCAGCATAATTATTGATTTCACCCACCATCATATTTGGCGTAGGCAATAGCTTTGTTGTGAGATATCAATCATCTGATCAAAGAAATTATAATTAGATTCTTAGCATTAATGTCAGAAAGAATAACTTTGTCGATCATCTATGTATTATCCTCAGTTGATGTAAAATAAGGCACATCCAAAAGCAATTACAATTAGTTTCTCACGTTTCACAGCATTGTCATTGTAACGCCCTCAAAAAATAACATTAACCCAACAATTAAGACATTCATTAACATGCGAAATAACCACATTCTTATATTAATCAGGGTTTCATTACAAAAGTATTACATGTTAACAACAAAAGCAAATGCCCTACGGGCTTACAGCTTTCCAAGTTAACACTTGGTTACAACAAAAGAGTGCTAACTCATTTACAGTTTAAGCCCTTGGCTTGAGATTACATGTAATACATCAAAAATAAAACAACAACGCTTGCCTCTAGCCTCCCAAACTACGTCCTTGGAGGTGGCATGCTACCTACACCTGAAAATGATATTCCCATATAGGGTGAGCCACAGCCCAGTAGAAATATACTAAACCAACCATGAACAATGACTAAAAGATTAGCAATTGATAGATGGCCAACACTAATACATCCACGTAAATCACGTTTTATGTCATACGACTTATGAGTCCAAGTTGCTTTTCACTTTCCCTTTTTCAACAGATAAGCATGTTAGCTCTATCATCATTTCAACAGATATGTATAAAAACTATATCCCACAATCACAGATAAGCATATAGGCTACATCCACATTTCACAAAGATAAGCATATTAGCCCTATCTTCACTTCTCTAGACAAGCATATGAGTTGTATCTACACTTCTCAAAGATAAGCATATGAGCTCTATCTTCACTTCTCTAGACAAGCATATGAGCTGTATCTACGGAGTTCATCCCCCATCTCCTCCCAAGTCTATCCGGTTTAGAAGTACATCCCCCATCTTCCCCTAAACCGCGGAGTACATCCCACATCTCCTCCTCTACACACAAAGCATATAAACACAAGGGTTCTATATACAATCAATCAATACATAGATTTAATGTATTCAATCCACCGTCATATTCTATGACACATTCAATCGATTAGTTTTAGTTTGCCTAATCATCATGCATTGTCTACAACAATCACGACTATCCTCCACCGATAGCCCAAAGCAGTTATTTCTAAACAGAAAATAAATGCACAATGGATATGAAATCAACATTTCAATTCGGTGAGTGATAATTAATACCACTACACCATTTTTTCCCATACATCCCCAATTTCAACGTTTCCGTTTCATTTCCTCATTTCTCACAATTAATTATCCCAATTAATCAAACAATGTAATTAGGTCATTTTCCATAATTAACATTACAACCCTTAAGGTTTCATTTTCATCAATGATTCAACATCTACCCCGTTTCTCTATGCCAGACATGCATCTAGGTTTATTATAAATAAAACCCTAACTTTTGTAAAATTACACAAAAGTCCCAAACTCTCACAAAATTACCAAACCAACCCCAACATCTCAAAATATCAAAATTTAAAGACAAAGTCCATAGAGAGGAGTAAGATATCCCTACCTCGAAGTTTGAGCTCCAAAGGAGAAGATGACAAAACCCAACGTGCTCCAAAACCCGAGATTTTCAGATTAAAACGTAGCCCCCGACGATCAACACGACTTTTACGAAGACCGAAGGTGAGGAACTCACCCTAGCTAGATCAAATCTAGAGAAAAGACAAGAATTTAGAGAGAGAAGCTCTCAAAATAGCTTTTAGAAAAAGTAGGAGAGAGAAAGAAAAGCAAAAACTCGAGCGACCAACTCCTCGCTCGAGCGAAGGGCCAAAAATCTGGGCAGCAACACTAGGCTCCCAAGCACAACCAACCTGTAACAAACCTGCCTAACACATCCTATAACTCAAATATGAAGTAAAAAGGATGTAAACTAGATAACAATCAACTACCAACATCCACGGACACATGTCCGGATTACTGTACAACAAGGGTAAACCCGGGATCGCTATAACCTCCCCCCCTAATAGAATTTCGTCCCCGAAATTAAGCATAAGTTTTCAAAAACTGGTTTTCCTCCATTTTTAACAATGTTACATTTTAACATTCAAAATCTCGACCCAATACCGGTCATCCCATCTCTTATCAAGAGGCATTTCACAATATGTAAACAACATATGTACTTTCGACATGCATCAACATTACGCATTTCTTTTCCAATTTCAACAATATATTTTAACACATATAATGTTACATTCAACTTCCATATGAGGCAAGTTCCAAAACATATTTCCAATAAACCAAAACATTTTCAATGTTTCACAACTTAAGACATATATAAAAGCTCTTAAGTTCACCGATAGTCTAAAATGTAAATACAAGATTACACAACAACAAACAAGTCCGGATATTTTTCCCGGACCTCCAACTCACGTTCCCAAGTGGCTTCCTCCACTCCGTGATGTTTCCACAAGACTTTCACCAAAGGAATGGTCTTGCCACGCAGGACCTGATCCCGCCTATCCAAGACCCGAACCGGTCTCTCCTCATACGAGGTATCCTCATCTACCTCTAAATCGGTCCAATCCAACACATGTGAAGGATCTGGCTCATACTTCCTAAGCATACTCACATGAAACACATCATGCACTCCAGACAACTGCGGCGGTAAGGCTAAACGATAAGCAACCTCGCCAATCCTCTCAAGGATCTCAAAAGGTCCAATAAATCGTGGGGACAACTTCCCACTCTTCCCAAACCTCATCAAACCTCGCCTAGGTGATATCTTTAGAAAGACATGGTCACCTACCTCAAACGCCAAAGGCCTTCTCCTACGGTCAGCATAAGATTTCTGACGACTCTGGGCTGTAACAAGTCTCCTACGGATAAGCTCAACTTTCTCCGTCGTCTCCCTAACCAACTCCGGACCCAACAAAGGTGCATCACCCACCTCGGCCCAACAAACTGGAGACCTACACGGTCGACCATACAAGGCCTCAAACGGTGCCACACCGATGCTAGATTGAAAACTGTTGTTGTAGGCAAACTCTACCAAGGGCAAGTGCCTCTCCCACGTCCCACAGAAGTCCAGGACACAACCCCGAAGCATATCCTCGAGGATCTGAATAGTACGCTCGGACTGCCCGTCAGTCTGAGGATGATAAGCCGTACTAAAGGTCAACTTAGTGCCAAAGGCACTCTGCAAACTCTGCCACAACCTAGCAGTAAAACGAGGATCTCTATCTGAGACGATCGTCACTGGGACCCCGTGCAATCTCACTACGTCCCGAATATACAAATCGGCAAGATGATCCACCGAATCTCTCACGCGCATAGGAATAAAGTGCGCCGACTTAGTCAACCGGGCTACAACCACCCAAATAGCATCACTACCCCGCTGAGTCCTCAGAAGACCTACAACGAAGTCCATAGTGACACGCTCCCACTTCCACTCGGCAATAGGCAAAGGTTGCAACAAACCCGCTGGCCTCTGATGCTCGGCCTTCACTTGCTGGCAAGTAAGGCACTTCGATACGAAAACAGCCACATCTCTCTTCATACCCCGCCACCAAAACTGGCGAACCAAATCCTGATACATTTTAGTACCTCCCGGATGCACCGCAAGGCGCGAATGATGAAACTCTCGGAGCAACGTGCTCCAAATCCCGAAATTTTCAGATTAAAATGTAGCCCTCGACGATCAACAACTTTTTTGTAAAGGCCAAAGGTGAGCAAATCACTCCTACTAGATCAAAACCAAGAGAGAAGGTAGAGTTCTAGAGTGAGAGGCTCAACAATGGTGATTTTGCTCACCCCTAGGAGCATAAGATTGCTGCACTGACAGGGACGATGAAGCCCTCTGATTGGCCCTCGAGGCCTGACCCGACTGAGCTGGCTGCTGACCCTGAATCTGCCTCAAACCAGATGCACCAGGTGTGCCATCCAACTGGCGGCAATACTTCTTCATATGCCCTGTTCAAGTCTTTCTGTGTAAACAAATATTTCAGACTCTTATGATCCGAGAATACCTCGAACCTCTCACCATAAAGATAATGCCTCCAAATCTTCAAGGCAAATATCACAGCTGCTAACTCTAGATCATGCGTAGGGTAATTCTGCTCGTGAATTTTCAACTGACGTGAGCCATAAGCTACCACTTTCCCCTCTTGCATCAACACACAACCCAAACCCTCTCGTGAGGCGTCACAATAGACTGCATAACCCAACCCTCTTTCCTGAATAATCAATACCGGAGCGGTGGTCAATCTAACTTTCAACTCTTGGAACGACTTTTCACAAGTCTCACTCCACACAAACTTGATTCCCTTCCGAGTCAACCTAGTCAACGGCGAAGTTAACCTGGAAAAATCTTTCACAAACCGGCGGTAATACCCAACTAATCCCAGAAAATTGCGGATATCAAATACACTCTTAGGCTGTGCCCAATCTCGCACTGCCTCAACCTTGGATGCATCAACAGACTCCCCTTCCCCGAATACCACATGGCCTAAGAACTTGACTTCTCCTAGCCAGAACTCACACTTCCCAAACTTGGCATACAGCCTATGGGCTCTAAGCAACTCAAGCACCACTCTCAAGTGTTCCTCGTGCTCCTCCTCAGAAGGCGAATAGATAAGGATGTCGTCCACGAAGACGACCATAAATCGGTCTAAGAACTCCCGGAAAATCCGGTTCATCAAGTCCATAAAGATTGCCGGTGCATTGGTAAACCCAAATGGCATCACGAGAAACTCATAATGGCCATACCGCGTACGGAATGCCGTCTTCGGAATATCCTCTTCCCTGACCCTCAACTGGTGGTAACCCGATCTCAAGTCTATCTTAGAGAAACAACGGGAACCCTTCAACTGGTCAAACAAATCATCTATACGGGGCATAGGGTACTTATTATTAACCGTAGCCCGATTCAACTTTCGGTAGTCAATACACAATCTCAAGGCCCCATCTTTCTTTTTAGCAAAGAGGGCCGGTGCTCCCCACGGCGAAACACTAGGGCGAATAAAGCCCTTATCTAACAACTCCTGAAGCTGAACTTTCAACTCAACCAATTCTGCTGGAGCAAAACGATAAGGTGCCATAGAAATCGGCGCCGTGCCGGGCACTAAATCAATGGAGAACTCGATCTCCCGATGAGGTGGCAAACTAACGAAATCCTCGGGAAAGACGTCTGAGTACTCACAAACTACCCTCGGTAACACAACCTGGGCCTCATCACACTCACTACTCTCAAAACTAGCAAGTAAACCACTAAGCTCACTCCGCCCTCGCGGATCACACCCCGGTGGCAAAACACTACCAACCCGGTCTCCCAAGAAATGGAAACACTCCCCGCTCGGAGTACACACCGTTACCCTCTGACGATAACAATCTATAACAGCTCGGTATGACGATAACCAGTCCATACCCAAAATAACATCAAAACCCTTCATGGGCATGACCACAAACGGAAAAGGAAGCCTACGGTCGGTGACCTCTATATCACAACCCTTACATCCATGTTCCAAAACCAACTCACCCCCAACAGGCGACACAACACAAATAGGAGATGCCAATAGCGCTAACTCCAATTTCAACACAGATGCAAATGCAACAGATACAAAAGAATGAGATGCACCCGTGCCTATCAACACACTAGCAACCGAGTTGCAAAACAGAAAAGTACCTCTCACTACCGATGGAGCCGGTACTAAATCCTGCGCGGTAACAGCATACACGCGCCCTGAAGACCACCCGGATGCACCGCAAGGTGCGAATGATGAAACTCTCGGTGTACCTCCTCTCGGCAAGACTCCGGCACAAACAAACGGTCTCGGTACCTCACACTTAGGTCAGGATACACAGTCAAACCCTTCTCAGCCTTCCCACTG
>NW_021026596.1:15738-44439 GCF_004153795.1 Camellia sinensis | reverse complement strand
TGAAAGAGAGAGAGAGAGAGAGAGTGAGAGTGAGAGAGAGAGAGAGGGGAAGGAGACACAAATTCTCTAAGTGAAGTTCAACATTCATGGTGGCTTTAAAGATGATTGAAGAGTATTGAAGAGAGGGAAAAAAGATCATCCATGAAAGCTTGGAAATTTAAGAGATTAAAGGGAAAAACAAGGAATTGAGTTAAGGTATGTGGCTTCAACTATTATCATTGTAAATAATTCATCTACTACATGAAGTCCAGGATTGACTTGGAAAATTACTATGTAAATGAACAAGTGTGTTGGGTTATGAATGTGTAGACACGCCCGAATTAGGCTTGCTACTACAGTTCGGACTCAATTGTCACGGTTCTGAATCTAATCTCGCAAAGTGCAATGCAAGACCGATAAATCACCAAAGAGTCCAAATCCAGCAAATTGTTTTGGAAAATTGATTTTTGTAAAGAAGTGCCAAACATGGACTTCTTTGCCAGATACAGAGTCGCCATCTAAATATTTTGTTTTGGGGGAAATTTAGGAAACCCTGACTCGTGCCTAAGGCCACATGTCCGTCATCACCAAAGTTGCCTCGGCTCGGGAACTTGGGTACGAGAGGGGAAGGTCATGCAATGAGCACACCCGCACGCCCAATCAAAGATCGGCCTGTACTAAGCATGATATATTGTTTTGAAAACATATGTGCCCTTATTCGGGTTTATTAGCTAGAATTACTATGTGATGCGCACAACACACAAGTATAGACTAGATCACCTAACTTGGAACAAAGCATTGCATATCTGTTTGTTTGGAAATAGTTTGAAGTTTGCTACTCGCAAGTAGGCTAAATTCGGGATTCAATGAATTGTTCCAATTCAAGTAATTCAACCTTCACTCACAGAGATTCAGCCAGTTAATCACTTAAGCAGTTAGCCTCATGGTAAGCATGCTATCATGGCAACACTCACACTTATGCAAGGATGCTAAAGCATAAACACTTATAGTGTACTCGGAGCAAAAAAAAAAGAACTAGTTAGAAATCAATGCATGATCCTGGTTCATGTTGAGATGGCTAATGCAACACATGCGAAAAATGTATCTAAAATAGGCTCGGCTATTCTAGAATGTCATGTGAAATGCAACTTGATAACATACTATTTGAACACGTATTCAAGTAATGTATTGAAATTATAAAGCAGTTAGTATGATGCGCCGAGCCTAGTGCTTGCAATACAGATGAATGATGCACGCATGCAAAACATAAGGTATGTTAATTGAAAATGTTCCCTAAAACTAACCATCATAAGCAGTTAAGTAAAAGGGAGAAATAAATGGAGGTTGGAAGACATTCACACACTCACGTACACTTATTATAACATATGCCCTCTCGATAGAGGGTTCGAATAAATAATACAAATCAACTAACTAACTAACTATACCAAGCTAATTAATTAATTATTACACACCCAAATTGAATAATAAGCAATCTACTTACTAATTATTATAACACTTAATTAATTAACAAATTAACTAATTAAATTACATATCCGAATGCTAATTAACAAATAAAGCATTTAAACTATGTTGTTCCAGCTCTAGTTGAAGGAGGAGAGTATGCATGCTTGGTTCCCATTCCGAAAGCTCTCCAAATGCTCTCTACAGGCTCTGTCTGTAGGGTGTCCTTGAGACCTAGCTGCTGGATCTTATCAAAATAGTGCTGAGGAGTGCACCAGTGGCTTGCCGACCATGAGAAGCTTCTGCCGGCCATCCTGCCGGCCAAGAGTGTACACTGCCAACCAAGAATAAAGGGCTACCGGCCAAGAATGGGAGGGTGCCGGCCACTGATGTGCTGGGACACCAAACTGCAACAGAGCACAAAACAGAGGAAATGTAGGGTCTCCTAAGGATATGTACGCACTATGCCACCCCATATCACCTCAAAACATTAAGGGAGAAGCACAATCGGATCCAAGACCATCAATCATGCATTTCGATGCATGATGGCCAAAGATCTAACTTGTGCAAATCAATGTAAAATGAATGCACAAGAAACACAAAAATGCCTAGAACTCTATCATGCATGATCAAAAGCGTCGGCGACCGAGAATTGAGGCACGTTTCATCACTTGAAGTATGAAACGTCCCTCATTTCTCGTGCTCGGATTAATACTTAATCCAAACAACAATGCAACACAAGCATGACAAACATGCAATATGTCCTAAACATGCAAAAATATAACTACATGGCATACTCAATGCAATGTAATATGATTAACTTAACAAAGCTAACAGCATGCACAATGCTAATGCTTACAGCAACTAGCATACTCAATGCGAATGTCAATTAGCATGCTCAATGCAATATACATAGCGTACACAATGGACTTAAACCAAAAGAGTAGACCTCAGTCATGCTCCAAATCAGTGGCCATTAGTGTCGAAAAGATGGTATGAAAAGCATGAAAAGGCAAGGCAAACATGCATGCCAATTGGCTAAAGGATCAAAGCATAAAGATGCGACTCTTAAGCACACTTAAAGAGTGACAAGCATGGATATATGACAGCACCACAAGTTTTGAAAACATGCATGGAATGGTGCCAAACCACCCTAACAAGACAGACAAAGCATGCAAGAAAGCTCAAAGCTCGAAATTAGCAAGGGGACTTATGCCATGGCTATGCAAAGCAAGCCCCAAAGGGGCAAGGGCATCAAAAATAGTCCTAAGATAGGTCAAGGTGAGTCTAGAAACATGCTTGAACCTAGCCATTACAAGCTAGAACAAAGGGGCAAAACATGAAGCATGCACGGCTACAAAAGGGGTGTTATACTACACCTAGTAAAACAAAACATGGCATGACTTAGGCAGCATGAAATAGAGTTACATCATGTCAAAATAAGCCCAAAAACCTACTGAGATGGCATCCCACAGACCTAAGCATAGAGGTATGCACAATGATTCATTCATAAGGCATAAAACACCAACTCTTCAAGGCATTGAAAGCATGACAAAGGGAAGTGGTTGACCATGAAATATGCACTGATATAACACTTCCAATGATGCCAAAGCATGCAAACATCACAAGTATAGCATGGTAGGGGCCTTAAAGCTCAAGACTAGTCAAAGCATTTGCACTATAGTTATACAAAGCATGAGTGATATGACCATGGCAGCCTAAAACAGTCCAACAACAGCCTAAAATATGAATAAAATCATGCTGGAGCATAACCAAAATATGCTAGAATGATGAGCCAAAACAACATGCATATAAGGCTAGTAAGCAAGATTTGTTCTACGAGTGCATGAGCCACTCAAGAGACAATCAAAACAGCTTTATACAGAGTGATGACATGTCAAATGATGATAAAAAACCCACTGAAATAGAGTCAACACATGCTAGAAAGACATGCTACTTTGATGAGCCACAAATGGGATTAAACTACGCATACAAGAAACCTGCATAAGGTGGCCAAACCAGCCATGGACAGAGTTAAGGAAGTTCCTAAAAGTCACAAAACGGTGCCTAAACTAAGCCTCAAAAGTAAAGGGATACATGCTCCTTTGATAGGCCAAAAACTCAAGCAAACAAAACCAAAAGAGGGGTTCACCCACCCTCTGGTTTTAGGCCTCAAAACCACATGCCTACCATTGAAAATCCACTAGATTTCAGTGGCCAAAAGGCCAAACAAAGACTGACTCAAAGGCCTTAAAGCAAGGTACAAAACAAGGCCAAACAAGGCATATAAGAGGGTAGAACACCCTAAACACCAAAGAGGCCTTAAACAAACATCAAAAGCACTTAAATATATAACTTTTTTCAGTTGAAAGCAAGGCCTAAAACAATATGCAAGGATGGAAAAAAATGAGATACAAATAAATGCTAAAAAGGGGAATATACTCACCCTTGAAGATCAACTTCGAAACCAGCAACCTCTAAGGCCAAAAACCAAGTTTCAGAGCTCAAGTAACACTCCCAAGAACCTCATCCCAAAGATGGTGGTGTATCACTATGTGTTGTAGTGTAAAAGTGCAAGAAAAATGGACTTTAGAGCACAAACAAACACAATATAGAGAGAGAGAGAGAGAGAATGGGAAATATATATATAGAGAGAGAGAGTTACAACTTCTCTAAAATTTTTTTGAACCTCTGATAGAGAGGAAGGGCCTCTCCTTATATAGAAAAGGGCAAAGCAAAGCTTGTTAAACAAGCTTGGTAAGAGCTTCATCCCTCCATACATGTGTATGGAGGGGAGATGAGTGAAAACCAGCTGGCTCAAAAGATCTGGCGTGAAACCTGCTAAGACAAGTGTTCTGTAGGCCATCAGAGGTGGCCGGCAGTGCTTCATTAATGGCCGGCAGGCATCATCGGTAGCAGGCAGGGGAAAAAGAAAGGCCGGCAGGGCCAAAAAAGGGTCGGCAGTGCACTATAAGGATCAAGGTAGAAGGGCCAACACATGGTCCAAGAATGGGGCAGAAAGGATACAGGGTTTGGAAAGCTCAAACCTATGACATTCCGCTGCGAAAGTCGAGTACTCGACAAGCAATCGAACTTGTGGCTGGATGTACCTGCAAGCACAACCAAGTCTTGAGAACGGTCAAAAATTGGGTATCTACAGTTTCCCCTCTTTGACAGAACTCGAAAGTCATAAGGTGACGGGAGTGAATGTCAAAGCCCAGAGACGACCCATTTTTGACAAGGCCGAAGACTCAGGTTAATCATTCAATGTAATCATGCAGAGATGCGCCCGTAGGCTGGGACAAAATGCAAATGACATACACGATGCAAGAGCATAACTTATGATTATGCAAAGAAAGCTGTAATGATGCAATTATATACAATAAATGCAACAGTTTTAAGCAGGCGAATACAAATCTAACTACATTACATGCAGAAAAGATGTAAGAAAATTATACAATTCTCGCTACGTTTCACACGGAGTAAATACAGTCCCTGTCTGGTTCGTCTGGTCGCGCGAACTTCAAATGAACCGTACATACAATATCGTGCCTGTAAAAGAAAGAAACTCAACAGGTATAATATTGTTAGAAACATGCATAATGATGCAAGTGAAAAGAGCACGACAATGCAAGATAAAACTTGCGTAACAGCGCAGGTTAAAGAAGTGCGTAACAGAGCAAATTAAAGCATGTGAAACAACGCAAGTTAAAGAAATGCGAAACAACGCAATTAAAACATGCGAGCCAACGCAGGTTAAAGGAATGCGAAACAACGCAGGTGAAAGGAATGTGAAACAACGCAAATAAAACATGTGAGACAACGCAGGTTAAAAAAAATGGGAAACAACGCAAATAAAACATGCGAGACAACGCAGGTTATAGGAAATACGAAACAACGCAAATAAAACATGTGAGACAACGCAGGTTATAGGAATGCAAAACAACTCATTTAAAACATGCGAGATAACGCAGGTTATATGGATGCAAAATAATGTAAATAAAAACAAGCGTAACTGCGCAAGTTAGACATGCAAAATAATGTAAATAAAAACAAGCGTAACAGCGCAAGTTAGATATGCAAAATAATGTAAATAAAAACAAGTGTAACAGCACAAGTTAGACATGCAAAATAATGTAAATAAAAACAAGCGTAACAGCGCAAGTTAGATATGCAAAATAATGTAAATAAAAACAAGTGTAACAGCACAAGTTAGACATGCAAAATAATGTAAATAAAAACAAGCGTAACAGCGCAAGTTAGATATGCAAAATAATGTAAATAAAAACAAGTGTAACAGCACAAGTTAGACATGCAAAATAATGTAAATAAAAACAAGCGTAACAGCGCAAGTTAGATATGCAAAATAATGTAAATAAAAACAAGTGTAACAGCACAAGTTAGACATGCAAAATAATGTAAATAAAAACAAGCGTAACAGCGCAAGTTAGATATGCAAAATAATGTAAATAAAAACAAGTGTAACAGCACAAGTTAGACATGCAAAATAATGTAAATAAAAACAAGCGTAACAGCGCAAGTTAGATATGCAAAATAATGTAAATAAAAACAAGTGTAACAGCACAAGTTAGACATGCAAAATAATGTAAATAAAAACAAGCGTAACAGCGCAAGTTAGATATGCAAAATAATGTAAATAAAAACAAGTGTAACAGCACAAGTTAGACATGCAAAATAATGTAAATAAAAACAAGCGTAACAGCGCAAGTTAGATATGCAAAATAATGTAAATAAAAACAAGTGTAACAGCACAAGTTAGACATGCAAAATAATGTAAATAAAAACAAGCGTAACAGCGCAAGTTAGATATGCAAAATAATGTAAATAAAAACAAGTGTAACAGCACAAGTTAGACATGCAAAATAATGTAAATAAAAACAAGCGTAACAGCGCAAGTTAGATATGCAAAATAATGTAAATAAAAACAAGTGTAACAGCACAAGTTAGACATGCAAAATAATGTAAATAAAAACAAATGTAATAGCGCAAGTTATATATGCATAATAATGCAAGTAGCATGCGAATGACATGCGTATGGATGTTTAATATAAAAAAGCGAATGCTAGGTAACAACAAAAGCATGCTTGATAATGACATCTTGAAGGCAACTTCCGGTTTACCTCCCGAAAGATTTGTGATGTGTCAAAAAGGATACACCTTGTGTGCGTTGATGGGCGATGACCACCATATATTGAGAACATGATTCTGGGCTTCCACGGAGGCATTTTGAATCAAATTTTGAACACTCCTTGGAATTGTTGGAACCCAAGTTCACATACCAAGGTAAAACAGGCAATAGAACCTGGTGGAGGCCTGCCGGCCATCAATGGGAACCGTCGGTCATCAACAGAGTGGTGCCGGCCACCGATGAGGGAGTGTCGGCCACTGCTGGCAGATTTGGCCATTTTGGTCATTTTGGCCATGGGTCTTTAAATAGACCCAAAATCCCTTCATTTCTCCCATAGCCCTTGCACAAGAATCATTTCCCTTGCCTTCTAGGTGTGCCTCCTCTCTAGATTCGCGCATTTTACGCGTTTCCTAACACCCTAAACAATCTTGAATCGTTAAAACCCCTTTGTTCTCTTCGATTTGAACCGATTAGAATTTGAATCTGAGGTGTCTTTTGTCGTTTCCCCCATTCAAGGATCATTTCCCCTGAGTTTCTCTCGAGGTTAGTTTGCTTTTCCTGGGTTTTCAACTTTATTTGAATTCTTCTCTCTCTTAGGGTTTGGTTTGTTCAAATCTTCATCATTTTGCTCATTTTTGCTCATTTCTGCATCTATTTCAGATGGCTGACGATGTCCCGCATGATGGGGGATTCCCGGCACTCCCTCCAGTGGAGTTTGCCGCGGACTTTGTGGCTGAGCCAGAGGTTGAGCCTCAGCTTTTACCGCTGAGCGTACGTCCCTTTGACCACGCAAGGTATCACCCGGAGACTGACATTATACCAGTCGTGGGAGGCATCCACACTTTCACTGATTTCAATAAGGACGCACCAGACGACCTTTTACTGAGGGAGTCGATGTCTCATTTGTCGGCCATTGCTGTGGAGGTACCAACTCTAGTTTTCTGCAGCATTACTTTCAATTATTTGGATTTCTTGCACTGTTTTGATTTGCTTGTATCACATGCTTTGATCTGACTGTATCATATACTTTGTTGCTTTGCATTTAACTGTACTTCACACATCACTGCCTTGTATGTACTCTTATACGACTGTACCTCAGGCATCACTATTCCGAATTCAATTGTATTTTCAATACATCACTGATCTGAATGCAACTGTATTTTCAATACATCACCGATCTGATTTCAACTGTATTTTCAATACATCACTGACCTAATTTCATCATATGCACTGCCACAGGATGGATCCCGCTCCTTTAGAGGTTATGGTGCGACGAAAGCTCGGGATTGGTATGATGTACTTCCTGCGAAGGTCCGCCAAATCATTGACGGGACCAGCTTTGGCTTGTTTTGCTCCAGCATGACACGAGTCATAGCGAGTCGCCTTCTTCTAGGGGCTCTTGTGGAGAGGTGGTGGGACACCACCAACTCTTTCCACTTCTCCACGGCGAGAGAGATGATGATGACGCATTTGACTTCGCCATGATCACTGGCTTGGGTGTAGGAGGTGATCCAATTCCTCTTGATTCTGACATGGGAGAGTGGGTGGCCGCATGGGATGCATTACTTGGAGCGCATCCATCGACACTTTGAGCGGGTATGGTTAGATATACCTGGTTCGAGGAGCATCATAGAAGGGAGGATCCCGAGACTGATGAGAAGGTGGAGCAGTATGCCAGGGGCTTCCTCCTGTTCCTTTTTAGTACCACCTTGTTTTCGAACAGGTGGAATACCGTGGGCTTATACTTCCTGGGCGCTCTGGCGATGCTCCCGCGGGTTCATTTCTATGACTGGGGCACAGCTGGCCTTACCACTCTTTACGGATACATGAGCTTGATCTCTCGGATGTGTGGGAGATTGATTGGCGGCTACTGGCAGGCTTGGGAGGTACACAAATTAGTTTTCCCCTTTTATTATTTCGTTTAGCATTTCCTGCTTTCGTTCTGTTCAACACTTGTACTTTCTGTGTTCTCTGTATCTGCTGTTGCACTGTATGCTTTTTGCTTTGTATTTTTTGTACACCATACATACTGCACACTACATACCATACACTGCACACACAAAATCTAATATCTGCTTTAGACCTGCACTCCTTATGCATTGTACTGCACTCTGCTTTCTGCATGTTCAACACTCTGTTCATACACTGTACTGATCACATCTTTCTTACAGCTATGGGTGTATGCATACTTCCCGACACTTGCTCTAGAGCCTATGGAGGAGACCCCAGCGACAGTCCCATTTTCTAATGTATACGACGGCCAGCTCCGTCGTAGGACCCGAGAGAGCTTCATGTTCTTCCGACAGTATTTTGATTTAGTCACGACGCGTGAGGTAGTTCTGTAACGAGGTTATTTCAGTTAACCTGATGCACCCACATTAGTTTATTTGACGACTGATCATCTTGTTCGTTCCCTCTTCTCAGATCACGTGGCAGCCATGGGGTGCGATTCCGTCAGGACTACGAGATCAGAACCACACTGCCCGGACTGTGTCTCAGTTCCACATCCTCTTTGAAGGCTCGATCTGTTGTGCCTGGTTTCTGAGTGAGCGCTTCGTACGCCAGACCTTAGGGTTGCCTGCTCTATTTGTACCGACGACACCTCCACCATCGATGAGGGAGACACACAGGCTGTCCGTCGACCAGGTGATCCAGTTCATGGTAAGACTGGAGACAGATTACTTCCGCACAGAGGGCGACTACGCGACCTTTATTCAAACGCATCTGATGCCACCTTTGTCCGGTGTCCGAAGAGGAGAGTGAGAGAGGGCTCCAGCTGCAGGAGGGAGAGGTGGAGCGACCAGATCTCGTAGGAGGAGAGGTCCTAAGGGGAGACAGGGGGCCGTATGGCTAGAGTTACCTTCTACTATGACATGGCGAGGGCGGGCTGGAGAGATTTATCAGGTTCCCTTCGCTTCTCCTCCAGCTGGTCATGAGCTTGTTGGAGTTCGCGGCTCAACCTCGGTATGTGCTATACTTTTCATTTTGTACAATTATTTCATTTCATTTTATATCCTATAGATTATTAATGACTCCAACACTTTTGCAGGCTTGTAGACACCCCATTTTTGACCGTCCTCAAGACTTGGATGTCACCGTTTGAACACTCGGTGATCATCCTTGTTCGTGTTCGTCTTGAGTTCCTGGAGGTCTCGGTCGTGCGCCCTGCCTCAGGATCTCTCGACTTGACTGTTTTGTGTCTGGTTTTGCACCAAACACTTATTGTTTTGCTTCTGAGGGTGGGAAGTAGCTTGTAGGCCATCCCCACACCTCACCAGCCATGGCTTGAGGCCACCGGCCTTGTTTCCTTACCACCGGCCATTGGTGATGGCCGGTCGGCACTATTGATGGTCGGTCGGCATTGTGTTTGGTCGGCCGGCCACTGTTTTTTATCAATCGGCCACTTGTCCTGACCGAGACCTTTTCTTGAGGGAGCTTGACCCTTTTGAACCTTTTTTTAGCTTCTCCAAGAAGCTTGAACCTTTTGACCCTTTTGCCTAGCTTCTCCAAGAAGCTTGACCCCTTTTTTAGCTTCTCCAAGAAGCTTGAACCTCTTGACCCTTTTGCCTAGCTTCTCCAAGAAGCTTGGCCCTTTTGCTCCAAGCTTCAAAGAGAAGCTTGGCCTTTTTGGTCAAAGCTTCTAAGAGAAGCTTTGGCCCCTTGGTTTCTCTATATAAGGAGAGCCTCTCCTTCCATTTGAGGGGTTAGAAAAATCAAATATATGATATATATATCACTCCCTCTCTATATCTTCATCTCTCTCTACATTTGTGTGGATTAGAGGGTCCAAAAGGGGCTTGTTCTTGGCCTATTGCACACCAGCTCATAGCCACACACTTCCATCATCACTTGGAGGTTCTTGGAGCTTGCTTTCAGAGGTTGAGGATTGGTTTTTGAGACCTAAAGGCTGCTGGTTCTTGCTGGTCTTCAAAGGTAACTTCTTACCCTCTTTATTCCCCGTTTTTGTACACCCTTTTAGCCTGTCTTTCTTGCGGATTTGGGATTTGTGTATAACATAAACAAGTTCTATTTTTTTGTGTTTAAGATACTTCATTAAGACCACTTTTGTGTTTGGGGTTTTTTACCCCCTCTTAGGCCCTGTTTGGCCCCATTTTGTGCTATTTTTGGTGAGTTTCGGGACCACCTTGTTTGGGCCTCCTCACCACTGAAATCTTGAGGGATTTCAGTGGTAAGGATGGTCGTTTAAGGTCCTAAGAAGGAGAGGGCCATTCCCTTTCCTTGTTGTCTTCAAAACTTGTCATTTTAGCCTCATGTGTGAGCACCTTGTTCAAGTTCATGTTGGCCATGTCTTAAGTAGTATTTGTGCTTATTTTGCGATGATATAGCACTGTTTTAAGTTGGTTTAGACACACCATGCTTGCTATGCATACTTGTCTTGTAATGCCATGAATTGCCTTAACATGTGCTTAGCATTTAGACCACTATGCTTACTTGTTTTGGCTTAGCCTTGTGAAGCTTTTGTGCATGTTTTAGTGTGCTTAGGGTCTGTTTTTGGTCATTTGGGTCATCCATGCTTTCCTTTTTATAGCTACCATGTAATCCCCCATGGCTTGCCTTGTGTTTTAGACCATTGTTGCATACTTAGCTTGTCTTGTTTACTTGGTTTTGCACCTTCTATAATATGATTTCAGAGCTTTCTATGCATGCCATGTATCCATGTTTATCCTCTTTTAAGTGTGCTTAAAAGTTGCTCTTTGGTGCCTAAGTGTTGGACTTTGTGTGCATGCATGCTTGTATGTGTTTTGGCCCTCATTTCCATGGCATTTGGCCACTGATTTGGGCCTATTTGAGAGCTGCCCATTTTGGTTTAAGACCATTCCCACATGTCATTGCATGCTCATCCATCTTGCATGCTCGTTAGTTTGCATAACTTGCATGCTTGTATGTTTACATTGCTTGTTCACATGCTCATATTGCATGCTTAGCTTCCATGCCTAGGTTGCATAACATTAAGCATGCATCTCTTGCCTCTTGAATTGATTATGATGGAGGTTGGGGCCCATTGTTTGTTTGTGCATTTCATTCCATATTGAAATTGCACACTTGTACTTGTTGTGGGTTATTAACGTATATGTGCATGGTTTGTTTTGAGTGCATATAAGCACGGCTCTATAGACAAAGTTTCCAAATTTTGCTTCAATTTGGCCCCTTTACTCTGATGAGTTATGTCTGTTAAAGTTTGAGGCCGTAGGTAAGGAAGAATTGGCCGGCCGGCAGTGTTGGGTGCCGACCGGCAAAACATGTTTGGCCGAGAGCAAAAGTTTGCGACTGGTGACCATTCTCCATGGCCGGTGGTATTCCCACTTGGTCGGTGGTGCTCCATAGCACTCAGAGAAGCAACCTTGGGAGTTGTGCAATTTCCAGAGAAGCAGAACAGTCAAAGCAGAGGCAACTTGTGCATGGCAATGGATTTCCGGGCGAAGCCAATCCAAGCTTGCATGCATCCCTCTTCCTGAGGCCATTTTACTGCTTTAAATAGCTTAATTAATTTGTTAATTAGTTAAGGGTTTGTAATATTTAATTAGCTTGTAGGTTAATTAATTTGTATTATTCTTTCGGTCCCTCCGAGCGAGGGAGAATTTGTAATAAGTGTGGGTGCGTCTGTGCATGTCTTCCAACCCCCACTTCTTTCTCCCTTTTACTTACCTGCTTTTGATAGTTAGTATTAGGTCATATTTAAATTAGCAAACCTTATGCTATGCATGCGTGCATCCACACATTTGTCTTACATGCATCGGGCTCGGCGCATCACTCTAACTGCATTTGTATTTTAAATTTAAATTGAATACGTGTTAGTTGTAGCATTTCACATGTCATTGTAGATTAGCCGAGCCTATCTTAGTTGCATTTTGCATGTGTTGCATTAGCCATTTCAAATATGAACTAGGATCATGCATGTGATTACTAATTGGTTTCTGTTTTGGCTTGGAGTACTAGGTGAGCTTTTATGCTTTAGCATGCCGCATGCGTGTGAGCGTTGCCATAATTGCATCTATGAGGCTAGCTGCTTATGTGATATAACTGCTTGGATCCCTATGGATGGAGGTTAAATTACCTAAATTGGAATAATGCATTAAAACTGTGAGTTTTTAAGCCCACTAGATAGTGGCAAAATCATCTTTTCTAAAAGCCCACTCGAGGGTGGCAAAACCTGCATTTTAGCCTACTTGCGAGTAGCAAACCATCTTCAAAACGAACATGCAATGTTTTGTTCCAATTTAGGCGATTTGGTCTATACTTGTTTGCTGCGCGCATAACATAGTAATTCTAGGCTAATAAATGGAATAAGAACACATAACGTTTTCAAAACTGGATATCATGGTCAGTAGAGGCCGATCTTCAGATCGGGCGAGAGGGGGTGCTCATAGCTGACCTTCCCCAATCGTACCCAAGTTCCCGAGCCGAGGCAACTTTGGTGATGATGGACACATGGCCTTTGGCACCGAGTCAGGGTTTCCTAAATTTCCCAAAAATAAAATATTTAGGTGGCGACTCTGTATCTGGCAACGTAGTTCATGTTTGGCATTTCTTTTTTAAAAATCTGTTTTCTCAAAATGATTAGCCAGATTTGGACTCTTTGGTTCAGATTAAGAACCGTGACATAATCGAGTCTGAACTATAGTGAGGCCCACGGGCGCGTCTACAGTTTCTGGCGACTCTGCTGGGGATTTAGAGAGCTTGACTCGAACTTGTGATATCCTGTTTTGATTTCACTTATGTGTCTCTTTGCATTGCATGTGCATTGGTGCGCCTAGGACACCGTGTTTGCCATCTGCCATTCCTGAATAGTTTGCTGGAGGCTTGACTTTGTCAAAGCATGCCATAAGGCTGACCGGTTGTGGGCTCTGAGAGTATGGGAATACAAACCCCGGTTTTACCGGGGCACCCTTTTCGACCATTCAACCTAGTGCATATCAAAATCCATAGTGACTATTCCAAACTAAGACAGGTCGCTTACCCGATGTTAGGTTGTTTGAAAACTACTGCGTGCATAGTGAAACCCTAGCTCCTGACAAAATAGGACAGGGAAACCCTTCCCCAACATAGGGGTGTTTTGGCTCTCACTTATCTGTTATGTGCTTTAGAGTGCGTCTCTACAGAGAATGCATGTATCAGTTTGAAAGTTTGAGTATCAGACCTGAGGGCATCCATGTCAGTTTATGAGAATCAGTTACCTGCGGGTATCAAGTTCAGTTTTGAGAACAATAAGTTTGGGGAACAGTTATCAGTATTGAGTACAGTCGTTCTGTTATCCGTTCTAGTGAAATTGAGCTGAGATGATGTCTGTTTTCTGTTTTGCAAGGTAGTCCTGGAACTGTAGCTTAAGAAGGCTCCACTATCCCCCAGGTACATTGGACTTGTGCTGATAGACTTTGTCAGGTTAGAGATTCAGTTCAAGGGCAATCAGTGTTCCTTTGCCAGAGGCAGGGTAAAAGGGCCAGTCAGGCACAGATCACCAGTTCACCAGTTACCAGATCAGTGGTCCTTATCCACCCCACCAGTGAATAGTCAAGCTGAGGCCCCAGTTTTTTACCATAGAGATAGAAATACCGATCAGTCAGTTGAAACAGCAGAACATGGCAGGGATGGAGGAAATGATGCGTCAACTCCAAGAAAGTATGAAACTCATGCAGCAGGACGCTGCCCGTCAAGCGGAATTTGCCAAACAGCAGGCCGAGATCATGGCCCAGCAGGCTGAGCTAATCGCTAGGCTGCAACAGCAAACCGGAGCATCTGCTTCGCACCAAGCCCCTCCCCCACCAGGAGTTCCAGCACCCGAGGAGGCACCAAATGTCCAGGGAGATACAGACATTCCGACAGGACCGGCTCCGCCCCCAATCCTACCCCAATTATCCAAAACACCCACCAACCTGCCGGATTCTCCCTTTGGGTCCGAGGTGGAGCCCACAGCATTGAAGGTGAGCAAGCTTGAAGAGCTGTTCAAGAAATCTCAAGGCGTCAAGTCCATCCCGGACATTGAGGATGGGTATACCGACGCAGCTGTGACGTTGCCAGACAAATTCAAGATGCCACATATTGATCATTTTGACAGGTCCGGGGATCCCATGGTACACTTGCGGCTTTTTTCAGACATTCTAAGGCCGATGGGCCTCACCAGATTACAGTAGCTATCATTGTTTGGCCGGCCCTTGTCTGGGATAGCTGCAATCTGGTATGCAAAATTAGAGAACTCTGTGAAACAGAATTGGGAAGAGATGGCTGAGGCCTTCAGTGATCAATACTCCTACAACACACATATTGAGGTCACAACTCGTGATCTTGAAGTCACCTGCCAAGAGCCAAAGGAGGGTTTTTCAGAGTTTGTGGCGAGGTGGAGAGCAAAGGCCTCGATGATGGCTACAAGGCCTTCCGACAAAGACCAGATAAGGATGGTTGTGCGCAACCTCCAATCCAAACTAATGTAGAAAATGATCGTGCTCCCCTTCCCTACCTTTTCGGATCTGCATGAGATGGGGGTACAGATCGAGGATGCTATGAAGTAGGGCCTTATTGATCAGGAGAAGGAGCAGCCCAGGAGGGCGTTTACCCGCAGTTCGAATGCGACGACCAGCGATGACGCAGCTGCAAGATCTTCTGAAGTGGGCATGGTCGCCACCACCGCACCAAGAACAGCCACCCCTTTTATTGGTGCATCCAATCCAAACCCCCGAACTTCGGACTATCTACCCCGAGGCAAGAGGGTTTTCACCCCACTCTTTATGCCTTTGTCTAAAGCCCTGGGGGTCCTACTCAAGAAAGGACATCTGAAACCGTTGGAACAACGGCCTCTACCCTATCCTCTCCCTCCAAAGCATGACCTGACTAAGTACTGTGCTTTTCATCAACAAACCGGTCATGACACCGACAGTTGTGTCCGTCTCCGCCATGAGATACAAAATTTGATTGACAACAAGGTCATCCCCGCACCAGGTCCTGCAAAGTCTATCGGCACTTGATCGGTGAACTTGTGGGAGATAATATGATGTGATCGAGGGATGAACTACCTGCGGGCAGCGCTCAGTTTACTCTGGATGTGGTGTATGGCACGCACTGTTTTGAGCATTTGTGAATGCTGGGTTTTGTACGTTCTGGCTTGGGTATTGAGTTAGTTCTGTTGTTTTGAGTTTGTCTCTTTGTTTTGAGTCAGTCTTTTCATATCGAGTCAGTCCTGTTGAGTCTGTCTCGTTGTATTGAGTTAGTCGGGTCTGTCTTGTTGTATCGAGTCAGTCCTATTTTGTTAAGAGTTGGGTGATTTCGGGGATGTAACCTCAAACATCACTTGCTTGTTTTGCGTTTGTCCTTTTGCTTTCCTTTGAGTCTGTTTCTGCCAGGGAGCCAGTTGTGCCAACAGATTTGAATGGAACAGCAGTGATTTTCACAATCTTGTGTTTGCTTCTGCCGTGTGCCAGTTGTGCCAGAAATTCTAAATAAAGATGGCAGTAGCTGAGTCTTTTCTGTGCCTTGAATTCATTACATCGACCTAAGTTTTCCAAAACTTTTTTCGAAACATTGTGATAAAAACGAAGAGGAAGGAATTCCTCGGGTTTTGCAAAATTTGATCAATTGAGAGAAAGAGAGGCATGCTAAGCCCTTAATGATTGAGATCATGCTTGTTAATGTGAGTACTGAGAAGGACCCTGGCTTGATCTAGATTGGTTCTACATTGTCTTCGGCGCGAGCGATTTGTCGCTTTCTTAAAAAATTTCAAAAAATATTTTGCGCGGTCCTGCGAAGACTTGTGTAGGATCGCTCTTGAGATTGTACAGCTTAGGATCGCTCTCAGCCTCGAGATTCGACCCCTCACTTTCAAACCTTGAACCTGAGTTCAGAACGTTCAACGGTCAACCACAACGTGAGGCCTGTGTGGCCATTTTGAAGCAGCCCTCGAACAAGAGGCACCAAAGTCAGATCAAGAAGATCAGATCAAAGGAAGCTTGTAAAGCTAGATCAGAAGCCCCCCCTTAAACTAGGGGCAAAAATGTCAGATGTGCTCGAAGAGCCGAAGCTGGATCCTTCAGTAAATCAATACAACAGCCACTCTCTTGGATACTGATGGCTTCAAAACCCTAAAACCATTTGGCATGGACTTGTTACACTTTTACCCTTTGAGAGGCTCGCTGGGCCGAAAACCCGGAAGGGCGACCCAGGCAAAAGTTAGAGCAAGAGAAAAATACAAAAAGAAAACAAAAAAATGAAAAAGAAAAGAAAAAAAAAAGAAAAAAAAATGCAAAAAAAGAAGAGAAAAAGAAATGAAAAAAAATTGAAAAGAAAAGAAGAACAAAGCTCGCAAGGTCGAAAACCCGCAACGGGCGCCTTGGCAAAAGTTAGAGCCTAAAAAGGAGAGGATAATACCAGAGTGTACCTTAACCCCGAACTACGTGAGGCTTGATTCCCATCCTTGGGATACGTAGGCAACTTCATTCTGAAGTCTAGCCCTAAAACACTTCAAATTCGATCATGTCCATGTAATGGTTCTGACAATCTTTGCCTTCTCTGTATCCGAGAGTTCGGTTGCAATCATCGCTTCGAGGACTGATTATAATGCGCTGCGGTGCCATTCACACAAAGGGCAACTTTCCGTTGCCATTCAATGCACTGCGGTGCCGTTCAAACAAGGGGCAACTTTCCGTTGCCATGCAGCTCTCTTCGAGCAAGGGGTTTAGTGAAAGCGGCAGAACACCGGGATACGTCCCTATGTTTCTCCCTCTTCGGTTAAAAGTGTTCGGAATACGTTCCAATGCTCACACCATTCCGGAACACCGGGATACGTCCCTATGTTTCTCCCTCTTCGGTTAAAAGTGTTCGGAATACGTTCCAATGCTCACACCATTCCGGAACACCGGGATACGTCCCTATGTTTCTCCCTCTTCGGTTAAAAGTGTTCGGAATACGTTCCAATGCTCACACCATTCCGGAACACCGGGATACGTCCCTATGTTTCTCCCTCTTCGGTTAAAAGTGTTCGGAATACGTTCCAATGCTCACACCATTCCGGAACACCGGGATACGTCCCTATGTTTCTCCCTCTTCGGTTAAAAGTGTTCGGAATACGTTCCAATGCTCACACCATTCCGGAACACCGGGATACGTCCCTATGTTTCTCCCTCTTCGGTTAAAAGTGTTCGGAATACGTTCCAATGCTCACACCATTCCGGAACACCGGGATACGTCCCTATGTTTCTCCCTCTTCGGTTAAAAGTGTTCGGAATACGTTCCAATGCTCACACCATTCCGGAACACCGGGATACGTCCCTATGTTTCTCCCTCTTCGGTTAAAAGTGTTCGGAATACGTTCCAATGCTCACACCATTCCGGAACACCGGGATACGTCCCTATGTTTCTCCCTCTTCGGTTAAAAGTGTTCGGAATACGTTCCAATGCTCACACCATTCCGGAACACCGGGATACGTCCCTATGTTTCTCCCTCTTCGGTTAAAAGTGTTCGGAATACGTTCCAATGCTCACACCATTCCGGAACACCGGGATACGTCCCTATGTTTCTCCCTCTTCGGTTAAAAGTGTTCGGAATACGTTCCAATGCTCACACCATTCCGGAACACCGGGATACGTCCCTATGTTTCTCCCTCTTCGGTTAAAAGTGTTCGGAATACGTTCCAATGCTCACACCATTCCGGAACACCGGGATACGTCCCTATGTTTCTCCCTCTTCGGTTAAAAGTGTTCGGAATACGTTCCAATGCTCACACCATTCCGGAACACCGGGATACGTCCCTATGTTTCTCCCTCTTCGGTTAAAAGTGTTCGGAATACGTTCCAATGCTCACACCATTCCGGAACACCGGGATACGTCCCTATGTTTCTCCCTCTTCGGTTAAAAGTGTTCGGAATACGTTCCAATGCTCACACCATTCCGGAACATTTGGATACGTCCCTATGTTTCTTTCTCTTTTTTCGAAACACCGGGATACGTCCCTATGTTTCTCCCTTCTTTCGAAACACCGGGATACGTCCCTACGTTTCCCTTTCTCCTTCTTTTCCGAAACACCGGGATATGTCCCTATGTTTCTCCTACCTTTCCGAAGCACCGAGATGCATCCCTATGTTTCTTCTTCCATTCTGAAACAACGGGATACGTCCCTATGTTTCTTCCTTCTCTCCGAAACACTGGGATACGCCCCTATGTTTCTCTTTCCATTCGAAACAACGGGATACGTCCCTACGTTTCCCTCTCTTTCCGAAAAGCCGGGATACGTCCCTACGTTTTTCTCCCATTCTAACACACCGAGATACGTCCCTGGGTTAGACCTTCTTCGGTTAAAAGCGTTCGGAATACGTTCCAATGCTCACACCATTTCGAAACACCGAGATACGTCCCTATGTTTCTTCTCCTTTGTCGAAACACCGGGATACGTCCCTATGTTTCTCCTCCTTGTTCGTAACACTGGGATGTGTCCCTAATCTTTGGGATACGTCCCTAACCCTTGGGATACGTCCCTAACCTTTGGGATACGTCCCTTTGTTTCTCCCTCTTCGGTTAAAAGCGTTCGGAATACGTTCCAATGCTCACACCATTTCGAAACACCGAGATACGTCCCTATGTTTCTTTCTCTCTCCTTCCGAAACTCCGGGATACGTCCCTATGTTTCTCCCACCTTTCCGAAGCATCGGGATACGTCCCTATGTTTCTTATCTTTTTCTGAAACACCGGGATACGTCCCTATGTTTCTCTCTTCTTCCGAAACGCCGGGATACGTCCCTATGTTTCTTTCTCTTTTTCCGAAACACCGGGATACGTCCCTATGTTTCTCTTTTTCTGAAACACCGAGATACGTCCCTACGTTTTTCTTCTTCGTTTCGAAATACCGGGATACGTCCCTACATTTCTCTCTCTCTCCGAAACACCGGGATACGTCCCTATGTTTCTCATTCCTTGCGGAACACCGGGATACGTCCCTACATTTCTCTCCTTTTCCGAAACACCGGGATACGTCCTTATGTTTCTTCTCTTTTTCCGAAACACCGGGATACGTCCCTATGTTTCTTCTCTTTTCTTGAAACACCGGGATACGTCCCTATGTTTCTCATTCTTTTTCCGAAACACCGGGATGCGTCCCTATGTTTCTCATTCATTCCGAAACACCGGGATACGTCCTTATGTTTCCTCTCCCTTCTTTCCGAAACACCGGGATACGTCCCTATGTTTCTTCTCTTTTTTCGAAACACTGGGGTACGTCCCTATGTTTCTCCTTTTTTTTTTCGAAACACTGGACACCGGGATACGTCCCTATATTTCTCATTCGTTTCGAAACACTGAGATATGTCCCCATGTTTCTCCCTCTTTGGTTAAGAGCATTTGGAATACGTTCCAATGCTTATACCTTTCCGAAACACCGGGATACGTCCCTATGTTTCTTGCATGATCAAAAGTTATGTTCGGCTTTGTGCATTGTCTTGCATTTTGCCCCTGCCTTCGGGCGCGTATCTTTATCTGTAGCTTGTATGCTTTGTCTAAGTCTTCGGCCTTGTCAAAAATGGGTCATCTCTGGGCTTTGACACTCACTCCCATCATTGTTATGACTTTCGAGTTCTGTCAAAGAGGGGCAACTATAGACACCCCATTTTTGACCGTCCTCAAGACTTGGACGTCACCGTTTGAACACTCAGTGATCATCCTTGTTCATATTCGTCTAGAGTTACCGGAGGTCTCGGCTACGCGCCTTGCCTTAGGATCTCTCGACTCGACTGTTTTGTGTCTGGTTTTGCACCAAACACTTGTTGTTTTGCTTCTGAGGGTGGGAAGTAGCTTGTAGGCCATCCCCACACCTCACCGGCCGTGGCTTGAGGCCACCGGCCTTGTTTCCTTGCCATTGGCCATTGGTGATGGCCGGTCGGCACTATTGATGGTCAGTCGGCATTGTGTTTGGTCGACCGGCCACTGTTTTTGATCGATCGGCCACTTGTCCTGACCGAGACCTTTTCTTGAGGGAGCTTGACCCTTTTGAACCTTTTTTTAGCTTCTCCTAGAAGCTTGACCCTTTTTAGCTTCTCCAAGAAGCTTGAACCTTTTGACCCTTTTGCCTAGCTTCTCCAAAAAGCTTGACCCTTTTTTAGCTTCTCCATGAAGCTTGACCCATTTTTTAGCTTCTCCAAGAAGCTTGAACCTCTTGACCCTTTTGCCTAGCTTCTCCAAGAAGCTTGGCCCTTTTGCTCCAAGCTTCTAAGAGAAGCTTGGCCTTTTTGGTCAAAGCTTCTAAGAGAAGCTTTGCCCCCTTGGTTTCTCTATATAAGGAGAGCCTCTCCTTCCATTTGAGAGGTTAGAAAAATCAGATATATGATATATATATATCACTCCCTCTCTATATCTCCCTCTCTTTCCACATTTGTGTGGATTAGAGGGTCCAAAAGGGGCTTGTTCTTGGCCTATTGCACACCACCTCATAGCCACACACTTCCATCATCACTTGGAGGTTCTTGGAGCATGTTTTCAGAGGTTGAGGACTGGTTTTTGAGATCTAAAGGCTGCTGGTTCTTGCTGGTCTTCAAAGGTAACTTCTTACCCTCTTTATTCCCCGTTTTTTCACACCCTTTTAGCCTGTCTTTCTTGCGGATTTGGGCTTTGTGTACAACATAAACAAGTTCTTTTTTTTTTTGTGTTTAAGATACTTCATTAAGACCACTTTTGTGTTTGGGATTTTTTACCCCCTCTTAGGCCCTGTTTGGCCCCATTTTGTGCTATTTTTGGTGAGTTTCGGGACCACCTTGTTTGGGCCTCCTCACCACTGAAATCTTGAGGGATTTCAGTGGTGAGGATGGTGGTTTAAGGTCCTAAGAAGGAGAGGGCCATCACCTCTCCTTGTTGTCTTCAAAACTTGCCATTTTAGCCTCATGTGTGAGCACCTTGTTCAAGTTCATGTTGGCCATGTCTTAAGTAGTATTTGTGCTTATTTTGCCATGATATAGCACTGTTTTAAGTTGGTTTAAACACACCATGCTTGCTATGCATACTTGTCTTGTAATGCCATGAATTGCCTTAACATGTGCTTAGCATTTAGACCACTATGCTTACTTGTTTTGGCTTAGCCTTGTGAAGCTTTTGTGCATGTTTTAGTGTGCTTGGGGTCTGTTTTTGGTCATTCGGGTCATCCATGCTTTCCTTTATATAGCTACCATGTAATCCCCCTTGGCTTGCCTTGTGTTTTAGACCATTGTTGCATACTTAGCTTGTCTTGTTTACTTGGTTTTGCACCTTCTATAATATGATTTCAGAGCTTTCTATGCATGCCATGTATCCATGTTTATCCTCTTTTAAGTGTGCTTAAAAGTTGCTCTTTGGTGCCTAAGTGTTGGACTTTGTGTGCATGCATGTTTGTATGTGTTTTGGCCCTCATTTCCATGGCATTTGGCCACTGATTTGGGCCTATTTGAGAGCTGCCCATTTTAGTTGAAGACCATTCCCACATGTCATTGCATGCTCATCAATCTTGCATGCTTGTTAGTTTGCATAACTTGCATGCTTGCATGTCTACATTGCTTGTTCACATGCTCATATTGCATGCTTAGCTTCCATGCCTAGGTTGCATAACATTAAGCATGCATCTCTTGCCTCTTGAATTGATTATGATGGAGGTTGGGGCCCATTGTTTGTTTTGTGCATTTCATTCCATATTGAAATTGCACACTTTGACTCTTTAGGCCATCACGCATTGAAATGCGCAATTGGTGGTCCGAGAATCGAGCACCATACCCCTTTGAGTCACAAACATGATAAGGGTTGTGGTGGTGCATACATTTACTTGAAATGCATTGCCATGCCATGTTTTGCCCTCTGCTGCTGTCAGCTGCAGGTTTCAGTAGGAAGAATTGGCCGACCGGCAGTGTTGGGTGCCGACCGGCAAAACATGTTTGGCCGAGAGCATAAGTTTGCAGCCGGTGACCATTCTCCATGGCCGGTGGTATTCCCACTTGGTCGGTGGTGCTCCATAGCACTCAGAGAAGCAACCTTAGGAGTTGTGCAATTTCTAGAGAAACAGAACAGTCAAAGCAGAGGCAACTTGTGCATGGCAATGGATTTCCGGGCGAAGCCAATCCAAGCTTGCATGCATCCCTCTTCCTGAGGCCATTTTACTACTTTAAATAGCTTAATTAATTTTTTAATTAGTTAAGGGTTTGTAATATTTAATTAGCTTGTAGGTTAATTAATTTGTATTATTCTTTCGGTCCCTCCGAGCGAGGGCGAATTTGTAATAAGTGTGGGTGCGTCTGTGCATGTCTTCCAACCCCCACTTCTTTCTCCGTTTTACTTACCTGCTTTTGATGGTTAGTATTAGGTCATATTTAAATTAGCAAACCTTATGCTATGCATGCGTGCATCCACACATTTGTCTTACATGCATCGAGCTCGGCGCATCACTCTAACTGCATTTGTATTTTAAATTCAAGTTGAATACATGTTAGTTGTAGCATTTCACATATCATTGTAGATTAGCCGAGCCTATCTTAGTTGCATTTTGCATGTGTTGCATTAGCCATTTCAAATATGAACTAGGATCATGCCTGTGATTACTAATTGGTTTCTATTTTGGCTTGGAGTACTAGGTGAGCTTTTATGTTTTAGCATGCCGCATGCGTGTGAGCGTTGCCATAATTGCGTGATTACCATGAGGCTAGCTGCTTATGTGATATAACTGCTTGGATGCCTGTGGATGGAGGTTGAATTACCTAAATTGGAATAATGCATTAAAACTGTGAGGTTTTAAGCCCACTAGATAGTGGCAAAACCATCTTTTCTAAAAACCCACTCGAGGGTGGCAATACCTGCATTTTAGCCTACTTGCGAGTAGCAAACCATCTTCAAAACGAACATGCAATGTTTTGTTCCAATTTAGGCGATTTGGTCTATACTTGTTTGCTGCGCGCATAACATAGTAATTCTAGGCTAATAAATGGAATAAGAACACATAACGTTTTCAAAACTAGATATCATGGTTAGTAGAGGCTGATCTTCGGATCGGGCGAGAGGGGGTGCTCATAGCTGACCTTCCCCAATCGTACCCAAGTTCCCGAGCCGAGGCAACTTTGGTGATGATGGACACGTGGCCTTTGGCATCGAGTCAGGGTTTCCTAAATTTCCCAAAAATAAAATATTTAGGTGGCGACTCTGTATCTGGCAAAGTAGTCCATGTTTGGCACTTCTTTTTTAAAAATCTGTTTTCTCAAAACGATTTGCCGGATTTGGACTCTTTGGTTCAGATTAAGAACCGTTACACAAATCGAGTCCGAACTGTAGTGAGGCCCACGGGCGCATCTACAAGGCTCCTATTGAGTACACTCGTCAGTCTCTAGAGCTGACGGCCTCGGCGATAGGCATGCTGCAGACAAGCCTAGACTTGCTCAACATTTACAGTATTCCGGTAAGTTCTTTCAAACTACATTTCATGCCACAAAGTCTTGTCATGACATGCCATCATTTGCATAGTTCCACACTACACTGATCTAATACATTGCTCCCATACACCACTCACGATGCACATACACTGCAAATCATTCACTGCTCACAGTACATTAGACTTTGTATCTGATACATTTTGATTACTAATGGATTTTGGTGAATTGTCCTTTTTTAGATTCCTTTCTTGACGCCAGGCCCATCAGATGTCCCAGCAGGAGCAGGGGTGGGTCCTTCAGCACCTCCCCGAGCAGCAGAGGGATCGGGACGAGGGACTCCAGCGCACAGCCGCAGCAGAGGTAGGCGTGTTCACGCTGGGAGTAGTTTATGGGGGCCTGCCCTAGATGATGATGAGTCCGATGAGGAGGCATTGAGCCCACGATTAGAGTCATCTCAAGACGGAGATGAGGCTGGAGATAGCTCAGATTCAGACTCAGACGGTGGAGATCCTGGACTTTTGTCCAGGAAGAAGACCAGGACGGATTCCCGCACTTGAGGCTACCGGCGTTGATCCAAATATTCTACTACTTTTTGTTTGTACTGGTAGTTTTAGCACCTTGTACTGCATCAGGTAGGTTTTATTTTCTTCAAAACTATGTACCTTTTGCAAAAGAAAATATGATGGAATGAAACAGCTCTTTTGGTTGAGAAAGTGTTACATTTGTACATTCTATGCATCGCATCGCATTACATAACAATGTAAACGAGATTGAATTTTGTTTTAGAAAACCAAACACTCGAATTGCACTAATCAGGTGGTGAACCGACTAACGACAAAACAACTCGATAAGCAAAACAAAACCTTAACAAGTTTACAACTCGATAAGCAAGTTACAACAACTCGACAAATGAGAAGAAGATGATTACAACTCTATACAAAAATGAAAACTAATATGTCTTAAACAAGACATAACAAAGTCCAACAGGACAAAAACAAGACCTTAAAAGACAGGAATAACAGGACTTTGCTGCAGCAAACAACGGGTCTTCACCAAGAAGGTCAGTGGGCAGGAGGAAAAGACTGCCAGCCACAAGGGGAAGCCTGTCGGCCATCAGTGTGCCACTGCTGGCCACTGATGAGCCACTGCCAGCCATCGATGGCAGACTCTCTAAAACATCAACATCTGTCCTCCACTCACTGCCTTATCTTCTATATGAGTTCCATCTTCGGGATTCTCTTCACTTCAGCTCAGTTTTGCACCAAATGGAAGCAATTCTTGTCCAAAATCTCACAAATTGGATTGCCAACCTGGATGGCTTGGAAAAGCTGAATTTTTGGGGCTTCGGCATAAATGCACTATTCATGTTGAGTCGCACCCCGCTGCATTTTCCATTCCTTCATGCCGCGGCAAGGTTTTGGAATCCGGTGACACACGTCTTTAGCTTTGGCGGACAAGAGACGTGTCCTACTTTTGAGGATTTCCAAACTTTAATGGAATCCGAGCATTATGAAGAAATCTTGCCTCAGCTCTGCTTCGGCCACGTCCAACCCTTAGGACGGATGTGCGGCCTTACTTTGTATGATGCTCGGTCATTGATTCATGACAGGGAGCTGGACATTCCGAGCTTGGTACGTCAGTTTTCTGGTGCTGGTGACCGCAGCGACCATCATTGGCAGGGTTATCGGCGACATGCGCTTTGCTTGTGCATGCTATCTCATTTCTTGCTTGCCCCAGGTTCCGGTGGGTTTGGCACTCATCTGATTGAGGTCACCGTGGGCTTAAGAGAAGGCAAGAGCTGCATCGCCATGACGCTAGCCAAGACGTTGGTAGGATTGGACGCTTTTCATCGCCGGGAGATGACTAGATTTGCGGAGAGTCCACTACTACTGCAGGTAATGTTTCCCACCCCATTTCACACATATATTGCTCACATCACTCGGTCCTCAGGCTCAGTTTTTCTCTCAAAACCCCTTTTCTTACTTTTCTCTCAACATACACCTCTCTATTCTTTAATCTCTCATTTTTCATCCCTCCGTAGGTATGGTTGATAGACAAATTGAGAGTGGTGGACTCATGCCCGGTGTATTCAGCTCACAGCTATTTCTTCCGACAATGTCTAGTTGATGCCTCGGATGAGGGATGGTGGTACAATTAGATGTGCAATTTGTCTGCTTTCGACATTGCCTAGCGCTGCCCCTGGCTCAATTTACCGGCGATGAGTTGAAGCATGACCTGCCAGTCTGGGATTCAGTTGATTGGCTTGACACACTGTGTCTTTTACTTTTCGTTCTGGATCCAGTGCCAGTTTGGTCATGATCAGACTTGTCTGGAGGAGGGGATAGAGTATCCTGCTGTATTTTCGGTCTGAGGCGCACAGCTAGCTCGGTATGCCACAGCATGGAGGACGAGAGAGCTTCTGGCCCCTACTCCCACTTTCAGCTGCACCCTCTCTGATGAGTGCATAGATTGGCTTAATGAAGAGGCACAGGTACGGCCTACTTTGGCATTAGAGGCTTCCACAAGCTCTGGGAGGGGACGCAGGAACACCTGACTATGCCTGTAGACACCCCATTTTTGACCGTCCTCAAGACTTGGACATCATCGTTTGAACACTCGATGATTATCCATGGTCGTGTTCGTTTTGAGTTCTCGGAGGTCTCGGCTACGCGCCTTGTCTTAACATCTCTCAACTTGTCTGTTTTGTGCTTGGTCATGGACCAAACACTTGTGCTTTTGCTTCTAAGGGAAGAGGGTGGCTTGTTGGCCATCCCCTCAACCCACCGGCCATGGCATGATGTCACCAACCCCTTTTTCTAGCCACCGGCCAAAGGTTGTGGCCGGTCGGCACCTTTGTTGGTTGATCGGCCACCTTTGTTGGTCAATCGGCCATTTCTGCTGGTTAACCCCTTTCCATCTACTTTTGGCAAATATTTTATGCCAGCTAGTTGGCATCCACTTTGCACCCCCTCCACACATGTGTATGGAGGGATTTGCTCCCTTGAGTTAGCTTCTCCAAGAAGCTTAGGAATTGAATTCCTATAAGAGGGGAGGTCCTCCTCCCTCCTGAGGGTTCCAGATTTTTATGGTTAGGAGTTGTATCTATCTATCTCTATATTTCCCTCTCTTTGCCTTTGAGTGTGTGTAATAGTGTTCTAAAGGTGATTTTGTTCTTAGTTTTGCACTAAGACACCTAGTGTTACACTATACCTTGGAGCTGAGGTCCCTTGAGGCTGATCTTGGGGTTCTTGGGTTGATTTAAACTCAGAAAAAGTGCTGGAGTGGTGTTCTTGAAGAAAGTCTACAAGGGTGAGAAACTTACCCTTTTATTTCCCATTTTTGCATAAGCTTTTAACCTATCTTGCATCTATTTTTAAGCTTAGTGTATAACTGATAAAAGTTCTGATTTTGTATGTTTTACAACTTTCTTTAAGGTCATTTTGAGGTTTGGGGTTGTCTCCCCCCTCTAAGGCCTTGTTAGGCCTTGTTTTAGGCCATACCTTTTGGCCATTGTTTTGGTCTTTGCATGACCTCTCTACCACTGAAATCCAAAGGATTTCCAGTGGTGGAGAGGTGGTTTTGAGGTCCTAAATGGGAGAGGGTTGTCCCCTCTCCATTTTGTCTTTGATGCTAGCATAAGCGGCTTGTGTTGTGGCATGTGTGCACAGCTTTATTTGGCTCTTTTTCAGATGGTATTCGGTGTTATTTTGCCATGATATACCTCTGTCCAAAGTTGGTTTAGACATGCCATGCATGCTTTGTATACTTGTCTTGTAATTCCATGAAATTGCCCTAATATGTTGTGTGCTTTGAGCTTTGTTTCTAGCATGATTTTGGCTTGACTCCATGAAGTTTTATGCATGTTTTGGCATGCTTTAGGTCTGATTTTGGTTGTTTGGGTCATCCATGACTTGCTTTGTATAGCTACCATGTAATCTAGCTTGTAGGCTTTGAATGCAATTGGAAGTTTGACTACTAGCATAGCATATGAATCAATTTGATAGCATGCTATTTTAAACACGTTTTCAAAGAAGTATTTAAATGACAATACTTATTAGAATGAGGAGCCGAAACTCATGCATGCAAGACAAATGAATGATTTATACATAGAAAATGCTAAACAAAATATGATGCTCTAAACTATCCATCATAAGCGGGTAAATAAAAGGGAGAAAGACGTGAGGTTGGAAGACATACACATTATCACAATTGGCCCTCGCACAAGAGGATCCGAATAAATGTCCTAGCTAATTACTTTGAATTAACTAACTATTACAATCCAAATGAAATAAATTAACTACACTAGCTAATTAGTACAAATTGGCCATCGCATAAGAGGGTCCGAATAAATGAATTAGCTGAGCTACTTAACTTATTATGACAACACCTCATTTAAATAACTATTCTAGCTAATTAACTAATTACAACACGCTCTAACTAATTAATACAAATTAACTAATTAAACTAACTTATTAGTTACATTACGAAATTAATTAACTACATAATTAATTACAAGTTCATTACTTTAGGTACAACATGCTACTATTAACCAAAACAAATTTAACGGGTCCCGTGGAGTACGGAAATGGCTTATGCATGCACATGGATTTCTCCTCCCCCCCCCCTCCCCCGTTGGTTCCTGAAAATGCCTCTATTTTGTTTTGCACCTCAGCCTCTGCTCTACTCTGTGAATAAAGTGGCATTACTTGGCTGAAAAAGGTGGCCGGCAGGCCACTAAAAGGAAG
>NW_021026595.1:881096-926503 GCF_004153795.1 Camellia sinensis | reverse complement strand
AAAACGCGCCTCAACCCTCGGTCGCCAATCCCCTTGACCCCAATATGATAGGGTATTGGTATTCATGTGTTTTGTTTGCATGCATTTTACATTGAATTGCAACCTCGGCCTCTTAGGCCATCATGCATCGAAATGCACAATTGATGGCCCGAAGGTCGAGGGTCACGCTCCCTTAAGTCTCTTGCATGATTGGGAGTGTGACCAAGCTCACATTTGCTCAAAATTCCATGCCATGTACTGCTCTGCCCTCTGCTACTGTCAACTACAGGTCCTAGCAGGAATTTGTGGCCGATCGGCAGTGTTTAGTGCCGACCAGCAAATAATATGTGGCCGATAGACTTGAAAGAAGCCGATGGAAATTTCCCATGGCCGGTGGTTATTTCTCTTAGCCGATGGTGTTCTATAGTGTGCAGAGAACATATCCCAAGACTTTGGCAATTTTCAGAGGAGCAGGGCAGCATTAACAGAGGCAGCAGTGGCATGGTACGGGTTTTCGGACAAGATGGATCGAGCATGCATCATTCGCGTATCCCGAGGTAGGGCTGCGGCCATCCCTATTCTGCATTTAATTTGTTAAATTAGAGGGTCTGTAATAAATTAATTAGCTAGGATAGGTAATTCATTACTCAGATTGTATTATTCTTTTGGTCCCTCCGAGCTAGGGCAAATTTGTAATAAGTGTGCGTGAGTGTGTGTATGTCTTCCAACCCCACGTCTTTCTTCCCTTTTATTTACCCGCTTATGATGGTAGACTAGGACATATTTAAATTAGCATACCTTATGCTATGCATGCATGCATCCATACATTTGTCTTACATGCACCAGGCTCGGTACATCATGCTAACTGCACTCGTATTTCAATTCCAAGTTGAGTATTTGTTAGTTGCAACATTTCACATGCCATGTTTAGAATAGCCGAGCCTGTTTGGATTGCATCTTTGCATGTGTTGCATTAGCCATTTCAAATATGAACTAGGATCATGCATGTGATTACTAACTGGTTTCTGTTTTGGCTTGGAGTACTAGGTGAGCTTTTATGCTTTAGCATGCCACATGCGTGTGAGTGTTGCCATAACTGCATGATTACCATGAGGCTAGCTGCTTATGTGATATAACTGCTTGAATGCCTGTGGATGGAGGTCGAATTGCTTAAATTGGGATAACGCATTAAAACTGTGAATTTTAAGCCCACTAGATAATGGCAAAACCATCTTTTCTAAAAGCCACTTGAGGGTGGCAAAACCTGCATTTTAGCCTACTTGCGAGTAGCAAACCATTTTCAAAATAAAACATGAAATGTTTTGTTCCAATTTAGGCGATTTGGTCTATACTTGTTTACTGTGCGCATAACATAGTAATTCTAGGCTAATAACTAGAATAAGAACACATAATGCTTTTAAAACAAGATATCACGGTTAGTAGAGGCCGATCTTCGGATCGGGCGAGAGGGGGTGCTCATAGCTGACCTTCCCCAATCGTACCCAAGTTCCCGAGCCGAGGCAACTTTGGTGATGACGGACATGTGGCCTTTGGCACCGAGTCAGGGTTTCCTAAATTCCCCCATAAAAAATATTTAGGTGGCGACTCTATATCTGGCAAAGCAGTCCATGTTTGACACTTCTTTTCTAAAAATCTGTTTTTCTCAAAACAATTTGCCGGATTTGGACTCTTTGGTTCAGATTAAGAACCGTGACAATTTGAGAGTCCTGAACTGTAGTAGACCCGCAAAACGAACGGAACGGGACCTCACCCTCCCGGGGCGTTCGAGGACGTCTAAACCCTCCAACTAGGGGCAAAAATGCCCTACGTGCTCGAAGAGCCGAAGATGGGTCCTTCAGCAAATCAATACAACAGTCATTTTCCTGGATTCAGATAACTTCAGGATCTCAAAACCATTTGGCATGAACTTGTTACACTTTTACCCTTTGAGAGGCTCGCTGGGCCGAAAACTCGGAAGGGCAACCCAGGCAAAAGTTAGAGCAAGAGAAATACAAAAAAAAAAAAGAAAGAAAAAATGCAAAAATGAAAAAAGAAAAAAGAAAAAGGAAGAGAATCGAAAAAGGAAAGAAAAACAAAGCTCGCAAGGTCGAAAACCCGCAACGGGCGCCTTGGCAAAAGTTAGAGCCTAAAAGGTGAAGGTTAATACCCGAGTGTACCTTAACCAGAACTACGTAAGGCTTGATTCCCATGTTTGGGATACGTAGGCAGCGTCATCCTGAAGTCCAGCCCCCAACGCTTTCATAGCGACTAAGTCCATGTAATGGTTTTTTATCATCCTTGATTCCCATGTTTGGGACGCGTAGGCAACTTCATCCTGAAGTCCAGCCAGCAACACTTTCAAAGTGACTGTGTCCATATATTGGTTTTGACCATTTTCGTCTTCTCTGTGTCCGAGAGTTCGGTTGTGATCATCACTAATGAGGACTGACTACAGTATGCTGCGGCACTATCCACACAAGGGGCAACTTTCAGTTGCCATGAGTCGCCATCCAAACCAGGGGCAACTTTCCGTTGCCGTGCTGTGCCCTTTAGACAAGGGGTAATTTTCCATTGCCTCCGATCCGAGGTTGCGCATCTCGAGAGTAGGTTCTGCGCTCGTTGAGCAGTGGCCCTTTGCAAAAATAATTTTTGAAGAATTTTTACTGAGGTTGACTAATTTTCTCTAAAATTATTCCATTTTCCAAAACTGGACCATTTTCTTGGACCCAAAAAGGGAAAATTTTCAGTGCTCATACCCTGATTTGCATGATTTTCAAATCAAAAGTGAACGAGTGTGCTAAACTAACTCTCGTATTGGTCAAAACTATTTTAGTGGAAAACCAAAAACAAAAAATGGTCAAAATAATGAATCAGCGGTACAGTTGAGTCAAGTGTTCTGTTTTTCCCCTCCGTCATCAACTACTTGCCAGAAGGGCACTCTACCCGCTAACAAAGGCACAACTGAGGCTAACAACAAAAAGGCTAAAAGCTCTCTCAACTTTGAGCAATGAGGTATCAAACCAAGTGCGAAGCACGAATCGAAACGGATCAAGATGCTCCATTCCTTTGTCGGGGCATCAACCAAACGCCACCAGAAGAACTAGCCGCGGGCTAACCGCATCGGGTGTGAACCCACAGCTTCCTATTTATCCATCGACCATCCAGGGGAGGGATATAAAGTGAGAGAATAAAGAATAGAGAGGTGTAAGTTGAGAGAAAAAGCGAGCCAAAGGGTTTTGAGAGAAAAATAGAGCTTGAGGCCGAGTGATGTAAGAATCGCAAATTAGAAAGGGTGGGAAATAATACCCGAAGAAACTGGCTCCTCATGATTTGAGAGGTCTCTCGTCTTTATAACACGTCTGTGTGTCGTGTCTTTTGTTTGTCTACCTCAACTCTTGTTTTGAGTCTGTTTCGAGCGTGTCTCGTTGTGTTTAGGTAGTCTACCTTTCTGCTTTCGCTATTGAGTCTTTTTCACGGTGTTCAGTTGTAGGCTCAATACCCCAGTTTGAAAAACTCTTCTTCAGTTTCAAAAATTAATCATTTTGTGTGCTCAGAGTGCTGTGCCATTCTCCACGTTTGTGCAAAACGTGACCTAGTTCTTTTGTAAAACAGCAGGGGTTCAACCCGGGACACTTGGAAACAGTGAACATATGGGCTCTGGATTGCATCTAAGTGTGTTTCAGCTCCAGCAACTTCCACCTTTGTCTTCCGTCTTTTCAGATTGGACTGTTTGTTCAGGATTCGCCATGTGCAGAATGGACTAAGCACTGTGTTATGGGCTGTGTGTTCAGAATGAGCAATGGTTTGTTTGAGTTGTTTTGCTGATTGGCCGGTTCATTATTTGGTTATTACAATACAAGTGTTTGATTTTCAGACAGGAGATCAATCCCATTTACATTGAGGTGTAATATGATGCGATGCAATGTATGAAATGTATCAATAAAATACTTTTTCAGATAAAAAAGTTTGCTTCATTTCATCATCTTTTCAAGTACAAAATTTTGGAGAAAACAAAAACCTGCCTGCGGCAGTACAAGGTACTTAAGCTACCAGCAAAAGTAAAGAAAAATAAAAGGAAGAAAAGCAGCAAAAATCTAGATCAAGTGGTCTCAGGCCTACGGATCTGTTCTCGTCCTCTTCCTGGACGAAGGTCCAGGAGCATCGTCATCAGCACCGTCATCTGAGTTTGTGCCATCTCCGGTCTTCTCCTCGGACGACTCTGACTCCGCCTCTGCCTCCACCTCGGACTCATCATCATCGGGAACTGGTGCCCGTGAGTTACTCCCGACATGAGTACGCCCCACTTTGGTGCGGGGGTATACTTTGCCCTCATGATCTCTTCCTCTGGCAGGCACAGACGGTCCAGCTGGAGCACCACCTGCAGTAGGAATCTGGAATGGAGGCTGAAAAGCACAAATTGCAGACGCATTAGTATGCTACGCAAGATAGTGTATCAGTGCAGAATGTAGCGTATGAGTACAGTATATCAAATGCCGTGAGGGCAGTGTATCAAGTGTGGTGTTGACAGTGCGATGCATCAGATTATGTAAAACAGTTTATGTATGGTTTGAGACCGTGGTCAGAAGAACATACCAGAATACTGTAAATGGCCAGAAGGTCGAGGCTCTGCTGGAGCATCCCCATCACAGAGGCGGTCAACTCCAAGGACTGGCGAGTGTACTCGGAGGAAGCCTGTAAAAGTGTTAGATACATCAGTATTCTCCGGAATATCAAATGAATTGAAATAAACTAACTGTGCAGAATGCAAAATGCAGTAGTACATACCGGAGGCAAGTCGTAGAATCCGACTAACTCATGATCAGCCGGAGGGGGAGCGATAAGGATCTGGTAAGTCGCCCCACCCCGCCCTCTACATGTCATCATCATGGGCAGGGTTGGCCAACTAGCCCCCCATCCTCTCTGAGCGCCACTCCTGCTGTGGACCCGGGCCACCCTCGGTGCTCTTGCCCTAGCCGCTGGTGCTGCGGGTCTCTCTCGCTCAACTCGACGGCCACTGCTCAAAGGCCGCATGGTGTAGGTCCGGACATACTCCGTGTAGTCGCCTATGCCTCTGAAGCGTATCGAGTCCCAGCCGATCGTGTAATCGGCCATCTGTTCGGGAGTGAACCTCTCGATGTCCCTCATGTGGGTAGGAGGCGGACCCGGAACTATCTGCTCTGGCAAACCCAAGGTCTGGCGTAGGAAACGCTCACCCAGGTACCAAGCCCGATAGACTGGGCCTTCCAGCAAAATCCTGAAACGTGCAGTCTCCTATACACCAGCAAATCAATCTCGAATCATCGCAGGCAATGGAGCCCAAGGCTGCCAAGTGATCTGTAAATGACATGCAGTTTGTTAGCTACTGATATTGAAAATACAGTGTAAAACAAAGCTTAAATAAAACTCTAAAACATACCACTGCGGGGGTGATGGTGTCAAAATAGCGGCGAAAAAAGATGAACGTCTCCCGGGGCCTCCGCACGCACCTCACGTCAAAGCGGCGTGAGAACGGAACGACGAGAGGGGTCTCCACGTCTGGCACTGGCGCAAGCCTCAGAAAGTAGGCGTAGACCCACAACTGCAGAGTAAGTATCAGTATGCTTATCAGATAAAGCAGAATGCAGAATAAAGCAGAAATAGCAGGGCAGTATGGTACAGTGAATTGTGCAGAGTGTACAGTGTATGCAGTGTACAGTTAGTGTAAAACAGAGTATGTGTGTGCCGTGTGTGCAGTATATAGTCAGTGTGAAGCAGACCGCAGTGTGTGCAGTGTACAGAGTACAGAAAATGAAAGGCACGGAAATCAAGAAAAACCCGAGGGAAACAAACCCCAAGAGGCGGAAATCGAAAAGGAGACACTGAAACGAAGTTTCGTTCGGATGAAAATGTTCGAAATGCGAAGAACTTCGCGAATCAAACAACGAAACGGGGGCGAAAACCGAGAAAAACGGTGAATGGAAGAGAGGAAAATACTCTAGAGAGAGGGGGGAAGGAATTTCGGCCAAGAGAAAGTGAAAAGAATAGGGCTAGAAGCCCTATTTTATAAAGCCCATGCCGAAATGACCAAACTGTCCCGACTCAGCAAGATTTGGCCGGTCGGCCAAAATTTTGGCCGGTCGACTAAATATTTGGCCGATGTAATGTTTCTATGGCCGGTGGATGGTCGGTGACATCCCTGATGGCCAGTGAGCCTCTTACATCCTTTTTTTGGGTCATATGTGTAGTTTGGGGCCTTCATTGCTCAAGACAATGCAAGAAAAGTGCATTTCCGAAGCTCAACCGGCCCCTGTTTTGACCTCGGACCGTGTCTTCTGTGTGCGGCACTCGAATATGTGCAAGGTGTATCCTTCTTGTATCCTTTTGTCTCTTTCAAGATTCGAAAGTTACCCCGCATGCGTCGCTTCGCAATGCTTCATCGTGAACATGCGTTGGTTATACGTACTTTCATTCACATTGATACGCATTTTTCATTTGCATTAGTTCACTTGCATTGTTATGCATTTCCCCAGTAAATGGTCTGGCGAGACCTTAAATCCGCTCGGTTGCATTGTCATGCATTTCAAGCGACTTGCGTTGTCGCGCATTCCATACATCATTTGCATTTCAAAAAAAAAAAAAAAAAAAATGCATCATTTGCATTTAAAAAAAAAAAAAAAAAAAAAAAAAAAAAAAAACGTTTACATCCGCATGCATCAACATGCATTTCAAACAAAACCAAAAAACAAAAAACAACATGCATATGTCGTGCATTTCATTGTAATATATTGCATATGTCATGCATTCCACTATATCCATTCCATTGCATATTGTAGATGTTGCATTGTAGTTTGCATGCATTCATTGCATCAACTTCCATCTAGGGTTTGCGCCTTTCCTTGTTGAGCTTGGACTGGTATGTGCCCATACTTTTCACGTCTATACACTCATAGTTCTGTATGACCGTTCTATGTTAGACGTGGTTTGTTTGTGTCCATGCTCTTCCTAGGCAAGACACGGTTTGGCCGTAGGCCTTAAATCCACTATATCCATTCCATTGCATATTGTATTTATTGCATTGTAGTTTGCGTGCATTCATTGCATCACCTCCATCTATGGCTTGCGCCTTTCCGTGTTGAGCTTGGTCTGGTATGTGCCCATACTTTTCACGTCTATACACTCATAGTTTTGTATGACCGTTCTATGTTAGACGTGGTTTGGGTGTGTCCATACCTTTCCTAGGCAAGATTTGGTTTGACTGCATGCCATATCCATTAGATATATTACATTGTAGTGTAATTTTTTGCATCCAGTATTAGGATCATTGGTCTTTCCTCAGCGGGTCATTTCCTCACTTATGTCATTCCACCCAATTACTTGTTCTTGTGTCCGCCTACGTCACTTATAGTTCTACATGTGTACGCGCCTATTCCACGTTGGCATGTTGGTTTGAGGGTTGCGGCGCCTTTTCTATGGTAGACGGACTTTGCATCTCCATCAATCTATTTGACATTTGTGTGGTTTTGAACCGCTCGCTCATGATTTGATCATGATTCAATTGCATTGCATTTTCATTTGCATTATTATACGTAGTTTTGTATATATCGCATATCATTTTGCATGTTGTGCATATTGCTAACGATATCTGTACCTGTTAAGTTTTCTTTCTCTTTCAGGCACGATATTGTATGTACGGTTCATTTGAAGCTGGTGCAACTAGACGAACCGGACATGTACTGTATTCTTCGTGTGAAACGCAATGAGAATTACATGATTCTTTTGCATCCTTTCTGCATTGTAGTGTAGTTTGGTGTATGCTTGCTTAAAACTGTCGCATGTTATGCTTCGTTACAGCTTTCTTCGCATGATCATAAGTTATGCTCGGCTTCTTGCATTGTCAGTTGCATTTTGCCCCTGCCTTCGGGCGCACATCTTTATTGTCTTGCATGCTTTGTCTAAGTCTTCGGCCTTGTCAAAAATGGGTCGTCTCTGGGCTTTGACATTCACTCCTGTCATTCTTATGACTTACAAGTTCTGTCAAAGAGGGGCAACTGTAGACACCCCATTTTTGACCGCCCTCAAGACTTGGACGTCACCGTTTGAACACTCGGTGATCATCCATGTTTGTGTTCGTCTTGAGTTCCCGGAGGCCTCGGCTATGCGCCTTGCCTCAGGATCTCTCGGCTCGACTGTTCTGTGTCTGGTTTTACACCAAACACTTGTGTTTTGCCTTCAAGGGGCAGGGAATGCCTTGTGAGGCATCCCCACACGCCACCGGCCATGCCTTGAGGCCACCGGCTGTGTTTTATTTCCATCGGCCAAATGTTTGGCTGACCGGCACTACAGATGGTCGACCGGCCATCTATTTTGGTCAAATTGCATTTTTGACTGGCCGATCACTGTTCATCTGATTTTACAGATATTTTTAGGCTAGCTGTGCTAGCAGGCATACACTCTGCTCCCCTCCATACACGTGTATGGAGGGATTTCCCTCTTGTCTAGCTTGCTTTGGAAGCTTTACAAGAGGGATTGCCTATAAGAGGGAGCCTCTTCTCCCTCCATTAGGGTTAGAGAAAAAAGCTGAGGGGAGCTCTGATATTAGGGTTTTGAGTTTGTATCTCTTCTCTCTCTCTCTCTCTCTTGAGCTTAGTGTGTGAGTTTAGTCTCATTTTTGCACACAAATACCTAGTCTTACACCTTTTCTTGGTTGCTGAGGGGCCAGAGGTCTGTTCTTGGTGTTCTTGGGTGGTTTTGAGCTTGGAGAAGCAACTGGACCACCATTTGTGAAGAAGGTCTTCAAGGGTAAGAACTTCACCCTTTATTCCCCATTTTTGTATAGCTTTTTTGTCTATCTTGCAACTGTTTTTAGGCTTTGCATATAGCATATAAAAGTTCTTTTTTTACCTTCTCAAAATAGTTGTTTAAGAGTGTTTTGAGCTTTGGGGTAGTTTGACCCCTTTTAGGGCTTGTTTGGCCCCATTTTGTGCCATTTTGGGTGAGCTCCGGGACCATTGTGTTTAGGCCTCCTCACTACTGAAATCTTAAGGGATTTCAGTGGTGAGGATGGTGCCTTGAGGTCCCAAGAAGGAGAGGGCCCACCCCCTCTCCTTGTTGTCCTTGAAAAGGGTCATTTTTGCCTCTTGAGGGAGCATCTAGTTTAGGTTCATGTTGATCATGCCTTAACTGATTTTTGTGCTTATATTGCCATGATATAGCATTGTGTTAAGTTGGTTTAGACACACCTTGCATGCTTTGCACACATGTCTTGTAATGCCACATTTTTGCTATTAACATGCTTTAGGTTTAGACCCTTGTTCTAGCATGATTTAGGCTTAGCTTTGTGAAGCTTTTGTGCTTGTTTTAGCATGTTGAAGTTTTGGTTTTGGTTGCTTTGGTCGACCATGGCATGCTTAGTATAGCCTCTTTGCATTCTTGGCTTGTGAGCCTCAAGTGCATGGACCATGAGCATGCATTACTTGCATTCTTTCAGTGGTTTGGAACCATTTACCATGTTATTTCAGTCCTTATAACATGCCTATATGCTTGCGTTTGATGCTCCTTCAATGTGTTAAAAGGTTGTTGCCTTATGCTCCATGAATGTGCCTCTTTGCATACTTGCATATTTAGACCACCTAGATGCCATCTAGGAACATCCTTAGTTTCGTTTAGGTCTGCGTTGGACCTGCTTTAAGTCCCCTTAGCCTTGTGAGGCTTGGTTGACTTGGCCTTGGTTTAAGCCTCCTTGGCTTGCCTTAAGTACTTGGACCATTTGTTGCATGCTTAGTTTGTCTTATTGACTTGGTTTGGCACCTTTCATGACATGATTTTCAGAGCTTTATATGCATGCCATTTGTCCATGTTTGCATCATCTTAAGTGTGCTTGAGAGTTATCTCTATATGCCTAAGTGTTGGTCCTTGTGTGCATGCATGTTTGTATGTCATTTTGACTTCATTTTTGAGTATGTTGGCCACTGTTTTGGGCTTAGTATAGAGCTGCCCAAATAGTGTAAGTCCCTCATTTGCATGACCGTTGCATGCTCACCTTGCATGTTGTTACATATTTGTGTGTGGTTACATGATTGGAGTTGCATGATTGAATGAAGTCACATGCTTGCTTGCATGCTTGAGCACCCATGTTGTGTCTTGCATACTTGTTGGTTGCATTGCTTCATGCCTTGTATGCCTTATATGCTTCTTTGTGTTTCCATGATTGCATACTAGCTCACATGCCTAGGTTGCATTACATTGGCACACATACTTAACCTCTTGAATTGATTGTGATAGAGGTTGAGCCCCATTGTTTGTTTATGTGCATTTCACTCCACATTGAAGATGCACAACTTGGTTCCTTGGGCCATCACGTATTGAGATGCGCGATCGGTGGTCCGAGAATCGAGACCCACCCTACTTTGAGTCATGAATATGATAAGGAGTGTGGTTGGTGCATACATTGCTTGAAATGCATTGCCATGCTATGTTTTGTCCTCTGCTGCTATCAAAAATAGATTCTGCAGGAAGCTTTGGCCGGCCGGCCATATCCAGTGCCGACCATTCATCCATAAATGGCCGATAGCTTAATCAATGGCTGGTGACCATTTCCCTTGGCCGGTGGCCATTTCCCTCGGCCGGTGGTGTTCCACAGCACTCAAAGAAGCAACCCTAGGACTTGTGCAGTCTTCAGAGGAGGATAACAGTCAAAGTAGAGGCAACTTGTGCATGGCAGTGGCTTTCCGAGCAGAGTCGAACACGTATTGCATTGGGCCCTCTTCTCGAGGCTGTTTACTGCTTTCTTAGATTAGTTAATTTGCTTAACTAGTTTAATTAGTTTAATTGGTCTATAACATTTTAATTAGCTTGTAGGTTAATTAATTGTATTATTCTTTTGGTCCCTCCGAGTGAGGGCGAATTTGTAATAAATGTGGGTGCCTGTGTGCATGTCTTCCAACCCCCACTTCTTTCTCCCTTTTATTTACCTGCTTTTGATGGTTAGTATTAGGTCATATTTAAATTAGCATACCTTATGCTATGCATGCGTGCATCCATTCATTCATTTTGCATGCACCGGGCTCGGCGCATCATACTAACTGCATTATATTTCAATTCCAAATTGAATACGTGCATCAAAATGGTTGCATTTCACATGCCATTCTTAGATTAGCCGAGCCTATTCTAGTTGCATTCTGTATGCGTTGCATTAGCCATTTTAACATGAACTAGGATCATGCATGATTACTAACTAGTTTCTTGTTTTGGCTCGGAGTACACTGTAAGTGTTTATGTTTTAGCATCTTGCATGAGTGTGAATGTTAATATAACAGCATACTTACCGTGAGGCTAGCTGCCTATGTGATATAATTGCTTGAGTGCCTGTGGATGGAGGTTGATCATGCATGATTACTAACTAGTTTCTTGTTTTGGCTCGGAGTACACTGTAAGTGTTTATGTTTTAGCATCTTGCATGAGTGTGAATGTTAATATAACAGCATACTTACCGTGAGGCTAGCTGCTTATGTGATATAATTGCTTGAGTGCCTGTGGATGGAGGTTGAATTACCTAAATTGGAATAATGCACTAAAACTATGAGTTTTAAGCCCACTAGATAGTGGCAAAACCATCTTTTCTAAAGCCCACTTGAGGGTGGCAAAATCTACATTTTAGTCTACTTGCGAGTAACAAACCATTTTCAAAACAAACATGAAATGTTTTGTTCCAATTTAGGCGATTTGATCTATACTTGTTTGCTGTGTGCATAACATAGTAATTCTAGGCTAATAACCGGAATAAGAGTATATAATGTTTTCAAAACAAGATATCACGGTTAGTAGAGGTCGATTTTTGATCGGGCGAAAGGGGGTGCTCATAGCTGACCTTCCCCAATCGTACCCAAGTTCCCGAGCCAAAGTAACTTTGGTGATGACGGACACGTGGCCTTTGGCACCGAGTCAGGGTTTCCTAAATTTTCTAAAATAAAATATTTAGGTGGCGACTCTGTATCTGGCAAAGCAGTCCATGTTTGGCACTTCTTTTCTAAAAATCTGTTTTTCTCAAAAACAATTTGCCGGATTTGGACTCTTTGGTTCAGATTAAGAACCGTGACAATTTGAGAGTCCTGAACTGTAGTGAACCCAATATGAACAGAACGGGACCCATCCTCTCGGGGTGTTTGGGGACGTCTACACAAAGGAGTTGCACCATTGGATCCAAAGCGATCAATCAAGCATTTTGAATGCATGATGGCCAAAGATCCAACTTGTACATATTCAATAAATGCAAGACAAACAAGACTCTAGGACCACTACTTTATCATGGATAATCAAAGGCAATGGAGACAAAGAGGATTGGCTCATTTTCATCACTTCAAGTATGAAATGAACCAAACTCAAAACGAAAACACAGTTTTTGTGTTTTCATTTTTTGGACAAATTTATAAATTGAGATTACTGATTTATAAATCAAAAATTTTACCAAACAAGTTTTTATTTGAGTTTTTAAAATTTTTGTAAATATAAACAAAAACTGAAAACGTAAGTGTTACCAAACAGCACCTATGTATTCCATGATTTTTATTTTAGGTTTTCGTTTTTAAAACAATAACAACCTTTTGGCAAAAAAAAATTGAAAATAGAGAATCATAGGGGTGAGCATGGTCCGGATTGGAGTAAAATCAGGACCAATCCGTTATCTACGGATCCTGAAAAATTGGAACCAATCCAATCCGTTTTAATCGTGGAACCAATCCGAACCAATCCATTTAAATACGGATTGGATCGGTTTAGGATCACGAATTTATATAATTAAATAACAAAAATATATATATAACACTTTATTTTCATAAAAATATAAATATAGCACCATATTAGTTTTAAAATAGCAACATGTCTTTTCATAATAGCGACAAACTGTTCTAGAATTTAAATAATCATAAAGAAACTAGTTCTACCATAAGTATTTAGACTATTACAAATTAACACTAAAAACTAGCAAACAAAAGTAATAAAAAAAGATACTATCCAAGTTTAGGTTTGGATTTAAGTTTTATATGAAATAAGAGAAGATACTATGCAAGAGGATGTATAATAAAAATATAAACTATTTGTATACGGTCCGGATCGGTTCCAATCCGGAACCGTGAGATTCAATCCGGAACCAATCCGTGAACTACGGATTTTTAATTTTTCAATCCGGAACCGAACCACGGATTCAAAAAATCAATCCAAACCTACTGAATTGAACTGGATTAGATCGAATTACGAATTTCACGGATTCATTCCTCAGCCCTTGAGAATCATTGGCCTCAGCAGACGGGAGTAGTCAGTTTGGCCCATGGACCCACTTTAGACCTCACTTCTGACGTCACTTCGTTGATCGATTGGACTGGATTGGATCGGATTACGGATTTCACGGATTCCTTGCTCAGCCCTATCATATGCCATGTTTAGGACAGCCGAGCCTGCTATAGTTGCATTTTGCATGTGTTGCATTAGGCATCTCTGTATAATTAGGATCATGCATAGATTTCTAATGAGCTTCTGTTTTGGCTTGGAGTACTCGGTAAGTTTTATGCTTTAGCATCCTTGCATACGTGTGAGTGCCGCCATGAATAGCATGCTTATCATGAGACTATTTGCTTATGTGATATAACTGCCTGAATGCCTGTGGGTGAAGGTTGGGTTATTTGGATTGGAACAAATTATCAACTGTGAGTTTTAAGCCCACTAGATAGTGGCAAAATCATCTTTTTCTTAAGCCCACCCGAGGGTGGAAAAATCTGCATTTTAAGCCTACTTGAGAGTAGCGAACCATTTTTCAAACAAACAAACATGAAATGTTTTGTTCCAATCCAGGCGACCCGGTCTATACTTGTATGCTGTGCGCATCACATAGTAAATCTTGGCTAATAACCGGAATAAGAACCCGTAATGTTTTCAAAGATAGATATCATGGTTAGTAGAGGCCGATCTTTGATCGGGCGAGCGGGAGTGCTCACGAAGTGACCTTCCCCAATCGTACCCAAGTTCCCGAGCCGAGGCAACTTTGGTGATGACGGACACGTGGCCTTTTGGCACCGAGTCAGGGTTTCCTAAATTTCCCAAAATAAAATATTGAGGTGGCGACTCTGTATCTGGCAAAGCAGTCCATGTTTGGCACTACTTTTTCAAAAAATCAGTTTCTCAAAACGATTTGCCGGATTTGGACTCTTTGGTTCAGACTTAGAACCGTGACAAAATTTGAGAGTCCTGAGCTGTAGTGACCCCAAATGAACAGAACAGGATTTCCCTCCCGGGGCGTTCGGGGACGTCTACAACAGGATCTGGGGGGAAACAGCTGGCACAATTGGAATACACTTGGAGAGAGGATCATGGCCGGCCAAGTTCAAAAGGTTCAAGTGGCCGGCCGGCCACCCCCCTGGCCTGCCGGCCAGGGGTCAAAAAGGTCAATCAAAATTGTTGGCCGGCCACCCCAAAAAGGTGGCCTCCCATGTGTGCACAACGCAAATATGTGGTCAAAACCTTGAAAATGTGAACCAGGAGAGAGAAAAGTCAACTTTTTAGAGGGTTTCAAAAGGGTCAGAGACAATTATTGGCCGGCCTATTCAAATTGGTGGCCTCCCAGGTGTGTACAACACAAATATGGGGTTTAGGGCTAAAGAAAGTGGCCCGGGAGTGGTCAACATTAGCTTTCTAGTGAGGAAACCGGGCGACGGAGAGCGAAAAAGAAATAAAACTGGCTTTTCAGAAAAATTGCTGGCCTCCCACCCTCCTACAAGCTTTCTAACAATGAAAATAAGGTCTCCACCAAAAATGAACCAAAATGTATGCAAAACGGAGGTTCGGGGACCGAAACGCGCGACCCGGGCCCCCGAAAATGGGCTGTTAAGCACTAGAGGTGGCATTCGGCTAAGAAGTTGGTCTCTCGGGCCACAGTGTTCCTCAAAAGGGAGGAAATAAGGTGTATACCAAAAACTGGAGCAAACATAGGTGGTTAGGCGGTCCCAAACCGAGGCACACGGCCGACGGCTCCGAAAATCGAAAACTGAAAACTGGGCTCCAGACAGAAAAACTGGCATACGGCCGCGAAACGTAGCGAACGGCCATTGAGAGATGGTCTACGAGACCTCTCCCTTCCTTTGGGAAGAGAAGACAGAGAAAATAGGACCTGGTTCGCAAACCGAGGCAAAGCACAAAAGAGCCCCGAAGTCCGGAGGCAAGGCTTGCAGCCGGGACTCTGAAACTTCTGAATGAGCACAATATGCAATATCACCGAGCGCTCAATCAGTGATGTCTGAATCTTAAGGTCGGTCAAAAATGGGGTGTCTGCAGTCGGGAAATTCCATCGCGATGCCTCGTCTCGCCTTTGTTTGCAACTGATTTTAGAAATTTGCACAAGGCTCCAAAAGGCTGAAACTCCACCCTGGAAAGGCTGCCAACCAGATATTGGCTTGGGAGACACTTGCCGACCACCCTTTGTGGTGGGAACCAAAAAAGGTGGTCGGCCTGCTAGAAAATCGGGTCGGCCGACGACTTTCTGCCTTTGGATTCTGGTTTTCTGCAACAAAGGCAAGAGAGAGAGAGGGCAATGTATTTTCAACATATGTGTGCAAGATCACTCTCCCTGTCCTCGCACAAGCTCAAGGGGATGTAATCCTCGATCCTCGTGCACTAATCACGCATCTCAATGCATGATGGCCAAGGAGTCGAATTGCACGACTCAATATGAAATGAATGCACACATAAGCAAGTAAAGCGAACAACTCTATCATGGACAGTCAAGAGTGTCGGCGACCAAGAATCGAGGCACGTTTCGTCACTTAGAGTACGAAACATCCCTCGTTTCCCATGTTTGGACTAAACCCTACTCCAAACACAATGAAACAAATAAGGATAGCATGACATACACAAATGCAACTAGCATGCAATCCTAATGCAATGCGACCTAGTTATGCGGACATGCGAAGGATGACATGCAGATATGTAACTAGCATACGCAATGCTATGAAACAATCAAAGGCATACTCAATGCTCATGATGCTATATGGAATACACAATGCATATGGACTATATGGCATGCACAATGCAACAAACAACCTAGCATACGCAATGCAAGGAATGGCATGGCATACACAGTGCCAACAACAACATAACATGCGAAACACATTGTAACGTGGCATACACAATACAAGGTGGACTTAAACCAATGTGAGTGGACCTCAGCCACACTCTAATCTGTGGCCATATCTAAATGGCATACACAATGCAAGGTGGACTTAAACCAACATGAGTGGACCTCAGCCATACTCAAATCAGTGGCCATACGACTAAAATGAGACAACTGAAATACATGCAGACGTGCACGAATACAAAGGACCGATCCTAAGGCATCAAATGCCACTCTACCAAAGCATGGCAAGGGATAAAGTATGGCATACAAACACACATGACACAGCTCTGAAATGGCATAAAAGATGATCCCAAAACATGCGAATATGTCACACAATGCATGCTAGATGGCCTGGGTACCGAAACTAGTGAAACGGGTTACACTAGAGGTACACAAAGCAATGCACCAATGGCAAAACCAACCCTAAACAAACCCTAGGCAGGTCTGAAATAGTGGGGAAATGGCCTAAAATGATGGCTCGGAATGCAAAGAAATGGAGCTCATTCAATGGTCAGTAAATCAGGCATACAAGCTCGACTCTCAAACGCATTTAAAGAGTACTAAACATGGGAATATGGCATTCACATAAGTTCTGAAATATGATGTATAAGGGCCCCAAAGCAAGAAAACATCTCAGTATATGCATGTAGTGGACCTCAAAACTCAAAGCTAAGCATGGACATTGAACTACAAGCATGCAAAACAAGCATCATTCGACCATGAGACCCAAAAACAGAGCTAAGGTAGTCCAAAATATGCACAAAATCAGTTTAAGGCATGGCCAAAAAGTGCTAAAATCAAGGGTCAACAAAGCATGTAAAGAAAGCTAGTGAACCATGAGTTGTACTACAACTATATGAAACATATGAGAGCTCACTAAACTAGCCAAAAACAGAAGTATGCCATGCCAAAATATGCCCAAAAACACACTGAAACTCAGTCAATGCATGCAAGGATGATAGGCTCCTTTGGAAAGCCATGCAAGGGGTTATTCCACACATGTATGACGGACACACAAAATGGCAAAACCACATCTGGAAAGAGGTTATGAGGGTCCTAAAACCCACCAAAAAGGTCTTGAAATTAGTCTAGGAAATATGCAAGTGCAAGCCCCTTTGAAAGGCCTTGAATAGGATTGTTCTACACATGCATAATAGACACTTTATATGGAAAAATGGGCTCTGGACAGAGCCTATGCAGACCTTAAAACTCACCAAATAGGGCCTGAAATATGGCTTTGAAACATGGAAGTAGGGGCCTCTTTGTAAGGCCAACAAAGCTAATAAACAAATCAAGGGGTGAGAGGGTCACCCCTCTCTGATTTTAGGGCTCAAAAACACATGTTAGCCACTGAAAATCTGCTGGGTTTTAGTGGCTAAAAGTCCAAACCAAGGCCAACACAAATGCTTTAATGCATAGCCCTAAACATGAGGAAATGAAGCATGCAAGGGGGTAGATGACCCCCAACAGAAAAATGGTCTTAAACAAACATGTTTAGAAGGTCAAAACAAGACTTTTTTTAGTTTATGAAAAATCCCAAAAATGCTTTCAAATAGAGCTAAGATATGAAGCAAAATAATGTCAAAAAGAGGGAAATAGAGTGTTACCCGTGTAGCCAAAGGAACCAGCAACTTCTGGACCAAGATAGCAATGCTTCAACCTCTGAAAATGAGCTCCAAGGTCCTTGGATGGATGATGGAGAGGTTAGACTAAGAGGTGTAGTGTAAATGGTCAAGAACAAGGGTCGTTTGAACACAAGAGAGAGATATAGAGAGGTGTATATATGTATGCCTCAGCAATTTTTCTGAACCCTAGCAATGGAAGAGGGCCCTTCCTTTTATAGAGGAGAAGGTCTAAAGCTTCTCCAAGAAGCTTAAAACCAAGCTTAAACATCTATGGAGGATGCATTTTGAGGCTTCCAGCTGGCACAGCTGGCTTCAACTCAATGAGACAAAATAGCAGAAAGCTGGCCGACCAGTTCAAGTGGTTGGCCGACCACTCCCCCTGGTCGGCCAACCAGGGGTCAAAAGGTTCAAGCTGAAAAGGTTGTCGGCCTACCCATATTGGTGGTCTCCCAGGTGAATACAGCTCAGTGGTGGTATGGGAGACCAAAAATTGTGGCTCAAAAGTGAGGGAGGCCAAGGGTTCAAAAGGGTCAAGCAAAGAAGGTGGTCGGCCTACCAAGATTGGTGGCCTCCCAGATGAATGCAACATAATGGTGGTATGGGAAACTAGAAATTATGGCCCAAAAGTGAGGGAGACCAGTTTCCCGACAAGAAAACTGGCTAGAGGAGAGAGAAAAGTGGTCTCCAAGGAGAAAGCTGGTCTCTAAGGGAAAAATGTGGTCTCCCACCCTTGTACCACCTTCCTAACAATGAAAATAGGGTCCATGCCAAAAATGAACCCACACCGATGCGAAACGAAGGTTCGGGGGCCAAAACGCGCAGCCGGGGGCCCTAAAAACTGACTATTAATCATCGGAAGTGGCGTGCGACCACGAAGGTGGTCCCCCGGGCCACAGTGTTGCTCTAGGGAGAGGAAACAAGGTGTGTGCCAAAAATCGGAGCAAACGGAGGTAGTTAAGCGGTCCCGAACCGAGGCGCGCGGCCGACGGCTCCGAAAATCAGAAACTGGTCTCCAAATGGGAAAAGTGGTCTACGACCACAAAATGTTGCCTACGGCCACTGAGAGATGGTCTACGAGTCCTCTCCCTCCCTTCAGGAAGAGAAAAACAGAGCAAACAGGACCTGGTTCGCAAACCGAGGCAAAGCATAAAAGTGCCCCGAAGTCCGGAGGCAAGGCTCTCAGCCGAGACTCCGCAACCTCAGAACGAGCACAATATGCATCATCACAGAGTGCTCAATCGGTGACGTCTAAGTCTTAAGATCGGTCAAAAATGGGATGTCTACAACACACCGCATTTGCAGGTGATGTTGTTCTTGATGAATTTGGCCACATGTGATGCTTTTGACACTGAATACAACTGTACTTGAACCCACTTTCTGAAATAGTCAATGGCAACCAAGATGAATTGATGCCCATTTGAACCCTTCCGTGTGACTGCCCCGATGACATCGATGCCCCAGACTGAGAAAGGCCCCGGCGAAGTCATGTTGTAGAGTTTCGATGGCAGGATGTTCATGTGATTGGCGTGGATTTGACGTTTGTGGCATTGCCTAACAAAGTTGATACAATCACTCTCCATGGTTAACTAGTAGTATCCTTGTCTAAGGATTTTTCTGGCTAGCATTATAACGTTCATATGGGCTCCACACTCCCCTCCACGGTTGGCTTCCATGATACGCTTTGCCTCTTCTTTCTCTACACACAGCTTGTGCATTCCTAGATGTCCTCTCCTGTATAGCTTATCTCCATAGATGATGAATTGAGCGGCCAAACACCGTATCCCCCTTATGTCTTTGGCATTTGCCCCTTGTGGGTATGTGCCACTTTCCAAAAAATTCCAAATATCAAAGTACCAAGGGTTTTCATCTTGAACTTCTTCTGTTACGACTATCATTTCATACGTGGGGGCGTACCTTTGTTCTATAAGGACTGGGCGCATCTTGACCCCGATTGGTATATCTATCATTGATGCCAGGGTTGCCAAAGCATCAACAAATTGGTTGTTCTCTCTTGCGAGGTGTGTAAAAGTTAGTTTTTCAAACCTCGGGATCAACATGTCCAAGGTCTAATGATAGACTTTTATTTTTTTCTCTTTAACTTTCCAATCTCTGTTGGCTTGAGAGACGACCAAGTTCGAGCCCCCGATCACACCCAACCTTATTACCCCTAGTTCCAGGGCTGCTTCCATTCTGGCAATGCATGCCTCATACTCTGCTTGGTTGTTAGATACCCTGAATCGGAGTTTGAAAGCTAAGGGGATATGGGAATCATCTGGCGCTATGAGTAACATGCCTATCCCATAGCCAAATTGATTGGACGCCCCATTGAAGTACAACATCCAAGTGTCTTCTTCCATCTAGATGACCTCTTTATCTGGGAATAAGTACTCCATATCTTCTCCTCCTTCAATGGAGTGATCAGCCAAAAATTATACTACGACCGTTCCATTGACAGATTTGCGAGTGACATGCTTAAGGTCAAATTCGGAAAGCAAAAGCAACCAACAAGCTAGCCTATCAGTAAGTGCTGGTTTCTCAAAGAGATATTTGATTGGGTCTAATCTTGAAACCAGAATTACTGAGTGAGCTAACAGGTAGTGTCTCAACTTCCTGGTGGCCCATACCAAAGCTAAGCAAGCTTTTTCCAAAGGGATATAGCGGGTCTCATATTCAAGCATCTTTTTACTTAAATAGTAGATGGCCTTCTCCACTTTCTCATTCGACTTTTGTGCAAGAATACATCACATAGTTGATTCGGTCATTGATAAGTACAGGATTAGCGGGTTCACTGGCTCAGGTAGTGATAACACAGGTGGATTCTGCAAATACTGCTTGACTTGCTCGAACGCAAACTGACATCGATTATCCCATTGGAAGTTCTTCATTTTCTTTAGGAAACCAAACAGTGGCTCACAATTCAAGGTTAACTTTGAAATAAACCTCCTTATGAATTGCACCTTTCCCAAAAAACCCTCGCACCTCCTTTTCAGTCATTGGTGGTGGTATTTCTAAGATGGCCTTAATTTTAGATGGATCAATTTCGATTCCCCGCTGTGTGATTAGAAATCCCAACATCTTGCTTGCAGTTACCCTAAAGGTGCATTTCTGCGGATTCAGCCTTAGCCTTTATTCCCTAATTCTCTCAAAGAATTTCTTCAATATGGTGTAATGGCTTTCTCGATCTTTGGACTTGACAATCATGTCGTCTACATACACCTCAACTTCCTTGTGGATCATATCATGCAAAAGAGTGGTAGCGACTCTCTAATAAGTGGCCCCGACATTCATCAAACCGAATGGCATAACCCTATAGTAGTATGTCCCTTATGGTGTGGTAAATGCAGTCTTTTCTCTGTCCTCTGGAGCCATAAGGATCTGTTTATACCCTGAAAAACAATCCATGAATGACAGTAAGGCATCCCCTACAGTGAAGTCTACTAATTCATCAATATATGGCAATGGGTAATCATCCTTCAGACTAGCCTTATTCAAATCCCAGAAGTCAATACAAACTTGGATTCTTCCATCTTTCTTTGGAACTAGCACAATGTTGGCTAACCAAGTAGGATATTCTGATACGAGCAAAAACCCAGCATTGATTTACTTGGTAATCTCTTCTTTAATTTTCAAGGTGCAATCCGAACGAATTTCGCGAAGCTTCTGTTTGACGGTCGGGCATCAGGGTCGAGAGGGATCCTATGCTGTACAATCTCAAGGCCAATTCGTGGCATGTCTTCGTAGGACTATGCAATAACATCTTTGAATTCTTTTAATACAACAACTAATTGTTCATGTTCCTCTGAAGACAATGTAGAACCAATCTGGATCAAGCAATGATCTTTCTCAGTACCCACATTTATAGAAATAATTTCATCCACTAATGGCTTAGCACGCCTTTCTTACTCCCAGTCAATTAAAATTTTCAAACCTAGAGGAATTTCTTCCACTTCATTTTTATCAAGATTTTGAAAATTTTGGTCGATGTTCTGAACTATGGGCGTAGAAAAGTAAGCGGAAATCGCATCTTCATTGAAAGCCTAGGGCTCACAAGTCGTAACAGACTCAAAAGAGAAAGAAAAAGAAGACTCAGACATCTTAGACAAACTTGAATCTGACTCCAACCCCACAGGCCCACCGGACTCAGACTCAACCTCAACAGCCGATTCAGAACTCTCAATACAACTCTTTTCAAAATGCCAATTTATTTGTGAGCCATTCATTGCATCGACGATGAAGCTTGAGCAAACAGTAGGTGCCTCTTCCCCGATCACAATAATGGTCCTATCCCCCAAATTCATCGGTTCAGTGCTAGTATGAGACTCTGTCAGTAAATCAGCCAGTGTTAGACCCAAGACTTCCTCTGTGCTGCATTTTGAACTGACTTCTCTATCTTGTCCGATGTCGATACTAGGATCTACCCACTCCTCGTCTCTGTCAGAGAGTTGATGATTGAAGAAGATCTCAAACCCAGGGTGTCTCTTCCTCTCCACTTGATCAATCTAGGGCTCAAGAAAACCACAAAAAGGGAAGTCTTCTCCTTGGCGGACAAAGCGGCCATTCAAGGTCCAATAGATTAGCCTATAAGCCAGCTCATACTTTTTTCCTGTCTTCTTTGCATTGATTCTCTCTCTCTCATTTCCTTCATTTTCTTCTCTCAGTCTTCTACGGTTGGTTCATATCCCAACCCAAATGCATGTAGCTTGTGGATTACCTTTGTTATCTCTGTGGTGCCTTGTCCATTTCTTCCCAATCCAGATCCTGGGATGTATCCTAGCTTGTTCATCATGTAGACTGATTGAGCACTCAGATGTGTACATTTCCTTTCTACCATGATTGTCTGCACTAACCATGCTTCTGCCAATGTAAAACCTGAGAAAAAAACATCTTCCCTTCCATGTTGTGTTTCCAGTACTGGCGTTGTGACTTTTGGAAGAGGGTGGATCGTAGAATTGCCAAAAACTATGGCAATCCCTTCATTGTATGGGTACTTCACCAACTAGTGTACGGTTAAAGAGACTGCTCTCATCATATGCAACCAAGGCCTGCCCAACAATAGGTTGAAAGTTGCTGGGATGTCCATCACATGGCATGGAATTCTGCTTCATGCTCAGAGGGACCAACTAATATCTGGACCTTGAAAGTCCCATAACATTCATGCCCTGCTGGTGTTGTCATATGCCCGGATAACTTGGTTTGTTGGCCTGAAGTCAGCTAGCTTTAACCCGATAGCATAAACAGTCCTTGCTGGGCACACATTAATGGCTGAACCGGTATCAACCAAAGCTACCAGAATCCATTTCTTTCTACACTCCAAGGCCACATACAAAGTCTTGTTGTGGTCAACCCCCTCAGGTGGTAACTCTTTGTCTGTAAATGATAACATGGGGGTCATGTCTCTAGGTATAATTAAAGATACTAACTGATTTGGCATTGTCTTACTGGATAGCTTGGCCTTGTTTAAGGCTGGCAATATTGTTTGTCGGTGTTCTTGAGAAGCCATGAGAAGTCTCCAGATGGAGATGTTTGCTTGGATATTTTTGCTTGGATATTTTTTATATGTTTTAAAACCAGGTCTTCTTTTGCTTCTTTCTCTTTCTCTTTATCAATTTTAGAATCTTTGCCCGAGGACTTGCCTTGGTCTAGTTGTGGAGGTTTAAAGTAACGTCCACTCCTAGTTTGGTGATCAATTTCCTCGGAATACCAAGTCTCATCAGGCAAAGTACGGCCCCATTCATCATCGGTGTGGGCGAGCTGCAGATCGTTATTATCCTGCCATTCCCCTTCGTTAATCGAATGGTAATTGTCAGGCTCTACATGAATCATTCCCATGTTATACTGTTATGGACTTTCTGATTCTTCTTCTCTCTTGGAAGCCCTTTTGTTGCCGTTGTTTTAATACTTTCCGGTGTTAGTTTTTGTTTCATACTCTTTTCCTTTAGTTTCCCCATCAGGACCTTCATCATCACTCGCCTAACCGTGAGTAGCATTAGAACTTCTTGGATCCCACTAGCCGATCTGCACATTCCCCATGTCCAATTCCTCAAAGAATGTGAGATTGTCTAAATCTTCTTCTAGATTAGCAAAGTCAACTAATCCCTGTTCAAGCATATCTTCTCTAATGACATTGATGGTACATGAATCGGGCAAGATAACTTCTGATTTTAATTGGCCAATAGGTGCTATGTATTTGCTGGGATCATATCCTTCTTCGGGTAGTTTTCCAGTTTCAATCACGGGTACTTCGGTTATGTCTTCTTTGGGTCCTTCTGTTAATACGGTCTTTTATTCCTCAGTTTGCAATACCACCCCCACTATGGTTTGTTTTGGCTTTGGCTAGGTTAGAGGTGCATCCATCATACACAAATCAATGTTCTATAGAATGCATACCTCGGGTTTAGGTAGATGGACATGTGTGATGTATATACTACGGTTAAAGGTGGATGGAAGTGCATGGATATGGTTGAGGCAAGGAGGTGGTTGATTTTTGTCATGGAGTGGCAACAGGTTGGTAGTGACGTTAGGTTTTAATGGTTGTGAAGGAGCTATGATCTTATTGTCAAAGAGGTATTGGATCTCATGGCGAAGGCAAAAATAGCAATCAGTGTCATGTCCGGGCTGTTGATGAAAGACATAGTATTTAGTAGGGTCGTGCTTGGCTAGGAGAGGATCGGGAAGAGGTTGGGGGTCTAGAGCCTCGAGATACCCTCTTTCTATCAAGATTTTCATAGCTTTGGCCAGCGACATGTAGAGAGGGTTAAAGGTTCTGGCCGTGGTTCAGGTTGAGTTAGTTGTTTATGGACCAGCATTGGAAAATGGGTCGGCTATTTTAGCCGTGGTGGTAGTGACTAAATTAACCTTAAAAGGTCTTACAACTGTACTACTACCAGTAGTAGCATTGGAACTGCAACCAAAAGGCTTTCGAGCAGGTTCCTTATCATCCACAATGGTTCCCTGTTTGATAGCATCCTCTATTTGGACCCTTATTTCATGTAAGTATTTAAAAGTGAAGAGGGGGAGGACTATCATTTTTTATAACATCTTTCCATGCTGATTTCTATCATACGGATTTGGTCTTTTTTGAGTGGTATGTTGGTCATCATTGTTGTTTTTGCCCTCCATCTAGTGATGAAAGCCACAAAATTTTCATTAGGCTCTTGGCGAGTTGCCTCCAATTCCTGAGCAGTTACCTCAATTTGGGAATTGTAAGAATATTGGGTGATGAAAGCCTCAGCTAACTCCTCTCAATTTTGTTTCACCAATCTTCGAATTTAGTATACCAGATGGCAGCTATACCAGATAAAGTCCTCCCGAACAAGGAAAGTTTTTGAGGTCGAGTTACGCCTATGGGTTTTAGGACATCCGAGAAGAGGCGAATATGGACCATAGGGTCACCAGCTCTATCAAATCTGTCAATATGCGGCATTCTAAACCATTCTGGTAATTTGACAGTTGTGTTTGTATACCCATCTTCTATGTCCGAAATGGAGTGAATTCTCTGTGACCTTTTGAACATTTTTTCAAATTTGGCCAGTTTGAGCATAGTTGAATTAAGTTCGAGGATGTTAATGAGGAAAGGCTCCATTGTTGGCTGTGCAAGGGGGAAAGGTCCTCCTGAAGATTGTACGGGAACCCTCAGATCTTCTGGTGAGTTAAGTTTTAGAAACTCATTAGCTGGTGGATGTGGATGTGGATGTGGATGTGGATGTGGATATGGAGGTGGAGGTGGAGGTGGAGGTGGTGGTGGAACTGGATGAGTCACCGAAGATGGTTGTGTAGAGGACATCTAGATGGGCATTGCAGTTCAGTAAGAGTATTGCCTTGAACGACAAGAGTAGTGCCTTGGGCAGTAACCATAGTGGCAATGGTATCCATGCTCCGTTGAAGGGCCAATAGTATGTCTTCTAAATTTTCTAGAATCTGAGCCATCACTGATTCTGGTGAGTTGAGTGGTGATGATTTAGCAGGCGAAGAAGGGGTATTCTGGGCAGTTGATGAGGTTTTCGTTCTTCTCCTTTGTGTAACCGATGGTAAAGAAACTAACACTGGCCGTCCCTCAACTAGATCTGAGATCTTACAGAGTCTACTAACGTGAATCCAAAGAACTTGAGGGATATCAGGCCGTCCTAAAGCTATTGTGCTATCACTACCTTGCTGAAAGAAAACGAGGCCCCAATAAGAATTTCATTAGCATCCCGACTCAACTTGTGGGAGCCGAATAAATAGAAGAGTCAGAGGATGCGCGCTCCAGAAATTAGATACTATCCGGCTTCATATTACGTGACCAGGACGTCGAATACGTGAGTAAAGCCGAATAGATGGAGATCAGTAGCTTCGAAAGAAAGAAAGGGGAATGATCAAAAAGTAGGCCCTGGCCCCGAGGATCAAAAAGAACAGGTATAATTACAGGAACAATGGTTATAGAAAGGTATGTAAGAATCACTTCACAAAGACTTAGAAAGTAAGCTACCCTGAGTGTCTGAACTAACTTGTACGTCAGAGTGCTAATTCCGGCACCCCCGGCCGGAGTGCTTGTATCTTTTCAGGTGACTAGCTGAGGATCACTAGCGTCTCCCAAGATCCGAAGAGTATTTCCAAACCACTTCCCCATAACTGGCGCCGTCTGTGAGAATACTCAAACACATCCATGGCAGGCGTGACCGGAGATCCTCCGCTAGCCACTGACGAGACCGCACAGAGAGTTGACCCCATTCTAGCAAACTCGCTTGGACCAAAAACCATCACGGCAACACTTGCCTCGAACCTCTACTCATCTTCAAACCCAACGTAAACGACAATACAAGCGACCATGGCACAAGCTAGGCAAACCCAACAGAGGTTGGCCAACATCATCGCTGAGAACGAATGCCTTCATCACGATCTAGCCTCAGAAATAGCAAAATCCAAACAAACGGTGCCCAAGGCTTCTGAGCGACCTTTGAGGGCAGATCATCTCGAGGAGTTGACAAAGGACGAACGCCTCCACCAATGCGTCCAAAGGAGTATGGTCGAAACACCTGCCCGTCCGCAGGATGCATCTCCGCTTGACACCTTTCACATGATATACAGCTTTCCAGTGGCCCCGGTCGTGCATGCGATCCAATCACATCTAGGCCCCCAACAGCAACTCACGCCAGCAAAGCGGCCCCAAGAAACGCTAAGTATCACCTTTAATGATTCTGACTTGATCGGTGTAACACTCCCCCACATCGATCCGTTAGTTGTTGAGCTGTGCGTAAACTGGTTCAACGTTGAACGCGTTCTTATTGACCAGGGTAGTACCTCGAAGGCTATGTATTATAAAACCTTCACCAAACTCGGATTCAATGAGTCTGACCTGACTCTGTCTCCTTATCCACTATTCGGCTTCAATGCCAGTCCAGAGTACCCATTGGAAAAAATCAGCTTACTCGTTCGAGCAGGTTCCAGAACGGTTGACGTGGAATTCTTGGTCGTCAAGCTGCCATCGCCGTACAATCTCATCATGGGGCGATCGTGGTTGCATACCTTGCAGGCCGTCCCAAGCACCTATCATCAACTGTTACGTTTCCCAACAGAACACGACATTGAGCAAATCCGCGGATCCCAAAAATCGGCACAAGCATGTTATCTCCTTGCCACCAGAACGCCAAAGGAACTGCAAGTAAACTCCATTGAGGTGCCGAATCAGGAGATCCTAGACGATGTTGGGTGGTATCCAAATGAGAAGGCCACGAAAGATTTGGACCGAGTTGACATTAATGGCAGCCCAGAAAAGTTCTTCGTGATCGGCGCCTCTCTGAATCAGGCCGACAGGCAGCAGCTGATCTCTTTCTTGCACAATCACCTTGACGTCTTTGCGTGGACTCTGTATGAAATGCCGGGAATAGATCCGTCAGTTTCACAGCACCATTTGAATGTCGATCCGAAATGTAAGCCGATCATTTAGAAAGGCCGACGGTCAGCCGCGGAGCACACTGCCGCCGTTGTTGAGGAGGTAGACTGACTGCTTGACGCCGGGGCAATTAGAGAAGTCACTTACCCTACGTGGCTCTCCAATACAGTGGTGGTGAAGAAGAAAAATGGGACTTGGTGAGTGTGCGTCGACTTCACGGATCTGAACAAAGCTTGCCTCAACGACTGTTTTCCTCTACCCAGAATTGACCAGCTCGTCGATGCGACGGCATGCCACCAACGCATGAGCTTCCTCGATGCTTACAGAGGCTACCATCAAATCGCCACGCATCCAGATGACCAGGATAAAATTGCCTTCCTCATCCCAAACCTTTGGGCTGAAGAATGCAGGGGCAACCTACTAAAGATTGGTCACTGCCATGTTCAAAGAGCAACTCGGCCACACTATGGAAGTATACATCGATGATATTGTGGTCAAGTCCAAAGAAAAACAGAGTCATATAGCCGATCTAGAAAAGACATTCAGCATCTTACGCAAATACAGAATGAAACTGAACACTTCCAAGTGTGCGTTCGGAATCGGCTTTGGCAAATTCCTGGGTTACATCGTCAATCACCGAGGAATCGAAGCCAACCCAAGGAAAGTCACAGCAATCTTGGAACTCGGCTCCCTCCGCTCAGTAAAAAAAGTCCAAAAGTTGATGGGGATGGCCGCTGCACTCAACAGGTTTATCAGCCGGTCTACAGATCGCTGCCGACAATTCTTTCAGACACTACGGCAGAGTAAGGCTTTTGAATGGTCCGCCGAATGCGAAATAGCTTTCAACGGACTCAAGACCTACCTCCGCTCTGTACCTCTCTTGACAACACCCGCCGCGGGTGACCCGCTCATCCTATATCTGGCAGTTTCCGATAGGGTCGTCAGTGCCGTACTGTTAAAAGAAGAGGAGGGGGAGCAACGGCCAGTGTATTACGTGAGCAAGGCAATGGTTGACGACGAAACTCACCACCTTCTGCTGGAAAAACTCATCTTAGCCTTAGTCATGGCGGCAAGAAAACTGATGCATTACTTCCAGGGACATAGCATTGGGGTGCTAACAGATTATCCCCTCCGATCAGTACTGCGAAGTGCAGAAGCATCAGGACGTGTTTCAAAATGGGCTCTTGAACTCGGCCAATACGACATTCAATTTTTACCTAAAACTGCAATAAGGGGCAGGTGTTGGCCGACTTTGTTGGGATATTCACCGGCGAGTTCGCCAACCTCAAACCAAATGAAGCTCAACCAAAGGCTGAAGTTCTACCAAAGCCGAACTGGAGAATTTATGTCGGGGATATTTGGCAATTGTACTGTGATAGATCATCTAACCAAAGGGGCAGTGGCACCGGAGTTGTAATCATGTCTCCAGACGGCGCAATAATTGAGCAGGCCATCAAGCTTGGCTTCGAAGCATCAAATAACGAAGCCAAATATGAAGCCCTTCTAGTCGCTCTGCGGAATGTGCACCTTCTCGGTGCTCGGCGTCAGCTTGTGTTTTGTGATTCAAAATTGGTAATCAATCAGCTAAAGGGGGAATACGCGGCAAGAAACGAGCGTATGGCGGCCTACATGAAAACGGCCAATTCCTTGCTGGCAAAATTTGACCATCACGAACTGAACCAAATAACACGCGACCAGAACACACACGCGGATGCCTTGGCGTGCCTAGCCTCCGCCATCAATTCTGAGACCAAGCAGACCATCGAAGTAGGTTTCATCCTGGAGCCGAGCATTGGCCCTCCGAATGAAATCCATGTCAACGTTATAGAATCTGCACCAAGCTGGATGGACCCTATTGTTGTATTCCTCTCCTCTGAACAACTCCCAGAGGACAAAAAAAAAGCACACAAGCTGCGAAATAAAGCCCTGCGATACTATCTGGATCCGTAAGGAGGGCTTTACAAAAAGTCCCTCTCTGGTCCATATTTGGAATGCGTGCACCTAGACAAAGTGGAGGGGCTTCTGACAGAGATACATGAGGGCAGTTATGGTGCCCATTCTAGCAGACGCTCCCTGGTCCATCGAGCTATAACGCAGGGATACTATTGGCCGACAATGAGAGCTGACGCGGAGAGTTATGTAAAAAAATGCGAACAGTGCCAAAAGTTCTCCCCATTAACCCATCTGCTTGCCGAAGAGTTGAATTTTATCACCAGCCCTTGGCCGTTTGCTCAGTGGGGGACTTGATATCGTAGGACCATTGCCTAGGGCCCCAGGGAACAAGCGATTCTTAATTGTCGCGACAGACTACTTCACAAAATGGGTCGAAGCGGAGGCTTTGACACATATATGAGATGCCGACATTAAACGCTTTGTATGGAGAAACATCATAACATGATTTGGCATTCCGAGAGCTCTCATCTCAGACAATGCCACCCAGTTTGATTGTGGCGTATATCGAGAGCTATGCAGCAAATATGGCATTTTTCCTTACTTCTCGACACCGGCCTACCCCCAAAGCAATGGTCAAGCCGAAGCCTCTAAAAAATCCATCTTGGACGGCATCAAAAAGAGGCTGGAAAAAGATGAAGGCAAATGGGTAGAAGAATTGCCAAGTGTATTGTGGGCTCATCGTACTACGCCAAGGAGATCCACTGGAGAAACGCCGTTTGCTCTATGCTTCAGAACCCAGGCAATCTTACCCCTGGAAATCGGCCTCCCAACTCTGAACTCGCAAGTTTTTGACACGGGCCGAAATGACATGATGCTTGCCCTGGATCTGATTCTCATTGAGGAATGAAGGGACCGTGCCCTGGCATCCATGGCACGGTACCAGCAGCAACTCGCCAAGTCGTATAATCAGCGAGTTCAGTTGCGCCGATACACGCCAGGAGAGCTTGTCCTGAAGAAGGTACTTCCAGCCGACCGGAGACCGGCCGATGGAAAATTGGGTCCAAATTGGGACGGCCTTTATCAGATAGAATCCATTGCAAGAACAGGGGCATATCGGCTCTCAGACATGTCAGGAAGAAGCCTGCCATGGCCTTGGAATTCAACACATTTACGTAAATTCTATCATTGACCCGATTTGTGGGCTTGATACTTGTACATGTTCCACCTTTGCAATACAAAGTTTCTTGCTTTCGCCAGCCCGCTCCCAAACCTATTAAGGCCGATTAAGTCTTCGGATTCGGAGCCCCTTCTGGTGCATGACACCTTAGGGTCGATTAAAGTCTCCTGATTCGGAGCGCCCTTCGTGGATATCACGATTGGCCAAATTAAAGTCTCCAGATTCAGAGCCCCTTTCGGTGCATGACACCTTAGGGCCGATTAAGTCTCCGGATTCGGAGCCCCTTTCTGTGCATGACACCATAGGGCCGACTAAGTCTCCGGATTCGGAGCGCCCTTCGTGGATATCACGATTGGCCAAATTAAAGTCTCCGGATTCGGAGCCCCTTGCGGTGTATGACACCTTAGGGCCGATTAAAGCCTTCGGATTCGGAGCACCCTTCGTGGATATCACGATTGGCCAAATTAAAGTCTCTGGATTCGGAGCCCCTTTCGGTGCATGACACCTTAGGGCCGATTAAGTCTCCAGATTCAGAGCCCCTTTCGGTGCATGACACCTTAGGACCGATTAAAGTCTCCGGATTCGGAGCGCCCTTCGTGGATATCACGATTGACCAAAGTAAAGTCCCCGTATTCGGAGCCCCTTTCGGTGCATGACATCTTAGGGCCGACTAAGTCTCCGGATTCGGAGCGCCCTTCGTGGATATCACGATTGGCCAAATTAAAGTCTCCGGATTCGGAGCCCCTTTCGGTGCATGACACCTTAGGGCCGATTAAGTCTCTGGATTCGGAGCCCCCATAGGGCCGACTAAGTCTCCGGATTCGGTGCGCCCTTCGTGGATATCACGATTGGCCAAATTCGTCTCCGGATTCGGAGCCCCTTTCGGTGCATGACACCTTAGGGCCGATCAAGTCTTCGGATTGGGAGCCCCTTTCGGTGCATGACACCTTAGGGCCGAATACATATTCACAGAATTGCTCTTAATTCAAACCGGTCAATACATGTTTAAATATTTACGCCACGCAACACAAACCCTGGCAGAAAGTTGAAATAATACGATTAATTAAACACAACATTTCAAGACCGAATACAAACGTTGAAAATAAAAGAAATTCTATTTATTCAGCGCGAAGTCTATTCATTCGGCGCCCTCATCGTCGCTCTTCTCAATTTTGAAATCGGAATAAGGAAAGTAGTGGCGATGATACAGGGGCGAGGCCGAATCAATGCCCACGGCTTCGAGAGCTTCCTCGGTTTGAATGGCCTTGATCTGGCCGTGCTTGAATCCATGATTTTCACATCGGCAGACCTCCTCGGCAAGGTCTCGTTTGGTCTTCTCTATCCCAACCTTCAGGCCGTCCTGAAACCCGTTTTCATAACCCGAGGTCCATTGGGTCACTCTCTCAACGACCAATTTAGATTGACCGACCGCCACCGATGTGCTCGTTTGAACATTCTTCAGCTCTTGAAGCTCACGCTCAACCTTTTCCGCGCGAATCTCCAGACTGCGATTCCTTTCATCCCTTTTCTCACTCTCACATCGCGCTTCCTGCAAACGCATGCCGACTTCGTGAGCAGTATATAGTCCTTTCACGGCCCTATGAATGCCGTCTCAAAATACTTCGAAATCTTGACGTCCGACCATCGATTGTTGGACTTTCGGTGGGAAGATCTGTCGAGCGAACTCGACTGCTACACCTGGGTTTTTAATGATAGAATTCGCCTCCGTCATTGGTCTATTCCTCATAATAACCGCAAAACTCAACGGTCGTGGTGTCGCATCAGGCTCGATTCTCGGTCGCGGGCGCGGAGAATTTCCCCGTTGTTGCCTATCCTTTCGGGGCGATACGCTTCGACGACTAAGGGGCTGCTGTGTTTCCCGATCCTTGGGCGTTCTTCTTCCCGTATGCATAGGCTCGCTACTACGACTCATTGCAGCGTCTAATTCAGCCAATCTTCATCCCTCCCAAGTTGCCTGAATGGAAATAAGTAGGGCCTCTGGCGTGCACCCGCACCATTTATCCTTCAATGTATGCAGCTCTCCCGAGGCAACGTCAGTAATCCCAAACGTCAAAAGTTGGATGACAATTGTCCAACCCACGAGTTACGCCATTTGGTTTCTCAAGCTCGCGCCCTGGCTAAGGCAAGGGCAGATTTACTAATCTGGTCCGCCATGTTTTCAAGCGCAAGCACCAATCAATGTGTGCCTCAGCCAGCCCACGAGTTACGCCATTCGGCTTCCCAACTCCAAAAGCTCGCGCCCGGGCTAAGGCAAGGGCAGATTCACTAATCTAGTCGGCCATGTTTTCAAGTGCAAGCGTCGATCAATGTGTGCCTCAGCCAGCCCACGAGTTATGCCATTTGGCTTCTCAAGCTTGCGCCCTGGCTAAGGCGAGGGCAGATTCACTAATCTGGTCGGCCATGTTTTCAAGCACAAGCGCCGATCAATGTGTGCCTTAGCCAGCCCACGAGTTACACCATTCGGCTTCTTAAGCTCGCGTCCTGGCTAAGGCGAGGGCAGACTCACTAATCTGGTGGGCCATGTTTTCAAACGCAAGCGCCGATCAATGTGTGCCTCGGCCAGCCCACGAGTTACGCCATTCGGCTTCTCAAGCTCACATCCTGGCTAAGGTGAGGGCAAATTCACTAATCTGGTCCGCCATGTTTTGAAGGGCAAGCGCCGATCAATGTGTGCCTCAGCCAGCCCACGAGTTACGCCATTCGGCTTCCCAGACTCACGTCCTGGCTAAGGCAAGGCCAAATCTGAGCGGTCAAATACCTAAGCTAAGCAGTGGATTTAACCATAACCGAAAGCAATAACATTCATCAACAACATCTTCCTTAGCCAGTTGAGCACAACTCTGGAGATTTTATATACTCAAGTTACCAAACAGAAAGCTACAAGATGAAAAATACTAAATTAAAACCGTAAAAATACATTCAAAAAACAAACACTGACTATTGCAAAAGATGAAAAATACTAAATTAAAACTGTAAAAATACATGCGACATCCAAAAAACTATCAGTCGGCCGGATCAGCCATCGGAATCAGACTCCAGTGGGTCAACATCCACTTCCTCATATGGTATTGGCACAATCAATGAAGTGTTAGCAGCAGCAAGGGCTTTGTGCCAACCATGTTTGAATTCCCGATTTTCAAACTTGGGGACTTGGTTCATGTACTTGGCGAGCCCAGTATTTTTCCCAGCCTCGAATACTTTGGAAGACTCTGATTCGGCTGATTCCTTTGCCGTCTTCATTTCAGCCAACTCAGCCTCCAGTTTGGAGATTGCTTTCTGGGCCACCTTGAGCGTATCTTCACTCATATCCGCCTTCCTCTCGGCATCCGACCTCAATTGATCCGCGCAACGAGCCTTCTCTATCTCAGCGTCGGCCCTTAAGGCTTCCTTGTCTGCCCTCAACGCTTCGACCTCGGCCCTTCTCCTCTGGCCTTCAACTTCCTCGCGTAAATGACCAATCTGTTTGACGGCGTCGCGATGGCGACGGCCCATATCGGCTATCCATCCGACGGTCTGTAAAACAAGAATTTAGAACCATAACTTCAACAGTATTTGGATTAAGTAAAGCTAAGTTCGAATATGTACCAAAAGTGCCGATTGGGCGGCCAGTGCTGTCGCATCTAGATCCGTTTTCACCCGGAAAGCTTCATTGTCAGACGGCAAAGACATGGACGTAGCCAAGCTGAATGCGACTTCTGGGTCTTTAAGCGCCGAAGCATCAGAAGAAACCGACACATTTTTTTATCATCGGCTGAATGACAAAAGGAACGATCACGTTCGATCCCTCTAATCAAGGCTGTTTGCCATGTTCTTCTACGCCGGCTTCAAACTTGGCGGAGCGTTTCTCTACCTCGACTTCTTGGCCGGCCTGCACGATCAAGGTAGATTCGGCATCTCGATTTTCCACCGTCTCCACCTCAATAACGCGGAAGGACTCTGATTCGCTAGCAGGCAGGGAAAATTGAGATGTGGTGGTGGGTGGTGCTTCAGACGGAAGGGCCTCCGCTCTTCGCCGTGCGGCCAACCTTTCCGCATTCGCCTTCCTGGCAAGTTTTGTCAGGCTTAACCCGGTCATGTCTTCGGGGTTTGCAGCGGGAATATCCTCTAAACCGTGAAAAACGCCGTCAAACGAAAGATCTCCTCGGCCCGAAGCAGATGGGGGATCGGCCGAATTCAATACCGCGTCAGATTCGGTTTCGGACTGATCTGATTCGGTAACATTAGCTACACTCCGCTCCGAATCCAACCCTCCAAAACCAACCTGCCTCAAGTTTTTGAAGTCGGACAAAATAAGAGCGATGAGAGAATCTTCACCCTCCGGAACTGGGATACTTTCCACCGCTGAGAAGGTCGTATATGTCGGCTCGTAACGAAGCAGAATGTGGGCCGCCCTGCCTTGTTTCTGAAGACTTCGACGGTCAAAATATTTGAGCGTGACTTTGATATCTGAAAGAATGGCGCCGTCAGTTCAAGACAGAACTTTCTTCAAATTTCTCCCTACACAAGCCAAGCCGTAGCATTTCAAAAAAGAGGCTTTGCAACAAAAACGAACAAATAATAAAAGTGAGAAAGCAATCAGCCACCTGGCTCGCCCCTCCGTCTGGGAATAGGGTCGGCGTGATCCTCCCCTTCGCCCAATTCCCAGTTACCCTGGACAACGACCATAACATCATCAACTCGTTTTCTAGAACTGGAAAGCATAGTTATCAGCTGATGGTCGACATCCTTGGCCCTAAGGAAGAAATGCCCGTGCCGACCAGAAGACTTAGCCAAGGCATAACAATGCCGGATGGCCGGAATGCCAAGGTTAATTCTTAGGCGACGGTTGAGCGCTATAACCCCCATTATGACTCTAAAGAAATTCACATTAGGTTGGGAAGGGTTTAAACCCCAATGGCGAAGCACAGCCCTACGAAACGGGTGAAGGGGGAAACGGACTCCACTCTCTGCAGTTGACAAAATAGGAAAGACAATCGTGGTTTCATCCTCCCTCTCCATATCAAGAGTGCAGTCTGCCACAAGCGACAAACGGACATCATCAGGAATGGAGAAATGGCGTTTAAAGCCAGCAATACGATCTGACGAGAGGAGGTCTTTTAAATGTTTCGCCATATCCTAGTCTATGAGAATATGCCGAGGAAGGAATAAATCAGAAAGAGTCATCGAAGCAACGGAGGAGAGAACTTACAAAGGACGAAGAGGATATCGGAGGAGAGTTTCGGGGACGATCCATAAGGCAATCCAGCGAGGAGCATCATAAAATATATATTGGAAAGGACCTCAAAATTTTAAATCACCATAAATAGACACGTATGAGGGGGCAGGGAGTCGACACGACAATCGAAAGGGGTGCGCTTAGATGTCTGCAGGAGGATGAGGCCAACCGCCGAATTTTGGCTCCGACTTTTAGGAATTCAAAACCAAGCACTCCAGCCAACTATCGTCGGTGAAATGCTTGGGGGGAAATTGTGGGAGCTGAATAAATAGAAGAGTCAGAGGATGCGCGCTCCAGAAATTAGATACTATCTGGCTTCATATTGCGTGTCCAGGACACCGAATACGTGAGTAAAGCCGAATAGATGGAGATCAGTAGCTCCGAATGAAAGAAAGGGGAATGATCAAAAAGTAGGCCCTGGCCCCGAGGATCAAAAAGAACAGGTATAAATACAGGAACAACGGTTATAGAAAGGTATGTAAGAATCACTTCACAAAGACATAGAAAGTAAGCTACCATAAGTGTCTGAACTAACTTGTCCGTCGGAGTGCTAATTCCGGCACCCCCGACCGGAGTGCTTGTATCTTTTTAGGTGACTAGCTGAGGATCACTAGCGTCTCCCAAGATCCGAAGAGTATTTCCAAACCAATTCCCCATAAAATTGATTACTGCTAACTCATATTGAAAAATTGAACTCAACCCCACAAACTAAAATGACTAAACCACTCATATGAATCTGAAACTGAAAATCCCCATACATTGCACATAACATATAGCAGGAAAGAGAACAAACACCCCTATGGGGGCTAGGGTTACCCTGTAATAGCTTCGAAATGATCTGGGGTTTTACTATTCAAACAAACAACAGCATACAACCTAGAAATGGGAGAGCATCCTGTCCTATTGTTGGAAGGTACTAGAGCTCACTATATGCACAAGGTTAGCTGTACTTTAGGGGTTGAAGTCAAGGTGATGTTACCAAAGAGTCCTTTGGGTGATAGCCAATAAAGATCCCAAGAAATCAAAAGAGTCAATATAGCCTCTCTTCAGAGTTTGAGAACCTTGGATAGCAGAGCTACCTTTTTGACAGATCTCAAAAGGTTATAACACAAGGCCTCTAAAGTATTGTAAAGATAGGTGTAGTGTCACAAAAAGCTACGTTGTTCTCCCACCAGTATCTGGGCAACACAGGGACTTGAAGTACACCAATGCATGCAATGTAATGAACACATAATTGAAAATAAAAGTTAGATCATGGCGTTTGAGTCAAGGTTTCATAAAATCCCCAACAGAGTCACCAGAAACTGTAACATGCTCGGGGAGTACCTATGCGTGTTAAATAGTTCGGACCCTCCGTCTCTTTGATCTAATGTCACGAGTGTAATGTGAAACATAGATGAGAGTCCACATTTGAAAAATTTTAGAAAATTCATTTTACTGCAAAAATATTTGCCAGAAATGGACTATGTCATCAGATCTCAGAGCCACCACCTAATATTTTGGAAAATTAGGAAACCCATGACTCATGCCAAGGTCACTGTTCGTTACAACCAAAGTTGTCTCAGTTCGGAACCTTAGGTATGAGAGAGGAAGGTCATTAATTGAGCACCTCTTACTCGATTAAAAGATCGGCCTTTACTAAACCATGATATGAATTTTATTTACTTTATATGTTCATATTTTGATTATTTAATAAATCTTAAAAATTTCTATGTGACGCATACAACATAGACTATGTTATTTATTTTGGAATAATTTGATTTCATATATTTTGAAAGAGTTTTGAAGATGCACAACCCAAATAAATTGAGTTTACAAGCATGAAAAATCAATATCATTCCAAGTTAAGCGACACAACCTCCATTCATTGGCATTTATATAGTTATATCAAGTAAGCAAGTAGCCACATGGTAGGATGCTTAAACATAATAAGAAAAACACACAAGCGAGATGCTAAAGCTTAGAAACTTACATATTTACCGACATCCCGCGAATTAGCTACAAAAAAAAAGTTAGTAAAAATGCATGATCTTATATACAAAATCTTAATGCAATTCACACATGAGATGCAACTAAACATTCGGCTTCTAAGATATGACATGTGAATCATCTCAAGAACATTAGGTAGCTCACATAATCACATAGGAATTGATTCAATCCACAAATGCAAACTTAGCCGAATCAAGATGCATGAAACGTGGATGTGAAGCATGGATATAATGAAAGACAAAATATGATGTATATTCACAAATAAAGAAAGCAAGTAAAAGAACGAGATAGAAAGAAGAGGGGCGGGGAATTATTACGCACTTGAAAGAATACTTGCAAATCAAATTGGAAAGGGATGAGGAGAATATTACATCAAAAAAAAAAAAAAAAACCCATGAAAAGAAATGTCAAAGCAATAAACTAGGGGCAAAACTTGTTATGCCTGGAAACCACTGGAAGTTGGTTAACATCGGAAGACAATGTCGTCTTGTCTAAAAGAAGCTAATCGGCTTGGCAGATCGGCTTTCCGACCAACTAGGCTTAGCAAAATCTGTCTTATTGCAAAACCAAGAAAATGAACAAACAAGAAATATGTAGGTGGCCCAACTAACCACTACCGGTTAGATTAAAACAAGAAAACAAATATAAAATAGAAAATGCAAAATTACAACAAAACTAACATGAACCTAAAATAAAAAAGTAAATATAAGATAGAACATACAAAATTACAACAAAACTAATATGAAACTAAAGCAAGCGAATAAAAATAAATAAATAAATAAATAATTATGAGCTAAACAAATCACTTGGAATACAATAGTACACTATGAAATATAAAGTAAGAAAATAAATATGAGATAAACAAACTACTTGGATTGTAACAAAACACTATGAAATAAGAAGTAAGAAAATAAATATGAGATAGAAAATATAAGAAAATGAAACACTAGAAATTTACCTTCCAAAGAAAGATTGAACTTCTTGATTTCCAAATTTCCACTTGATTATCCTCAAGTTTATGAAGTGTGTTCTCAATCCTCAATTCGAAACTAGAATGGAGCTCTAGGTATGTGTGGTGGAAAAGTAACTAACTCTTTTATTTTTCCTCACTTTCGACAACACTCACTCTTTCTTTTGATCAATCACTACTGAAATCAAGTTATTTTAGAATTTTTGGAGTTGTTTTGGATGTATGAAAGGTGGAATTTCAGTGTGTATAAGCCATGGAAGGTGTTTATGGAAGATGGAAGTGTTTTTGGCTCAAAACTTGAATTTTCTCTTTTTTTTCACTCTTTTCTCTTCAATTTCGTGGTCCTCCTTCTCTCTTACCGTCTGATCGTTCTATATAGGCAATGAGAGAGAGTTAAGGTCAAAAAGAAGGTGGGAGACAAGAATGTGATAGGAGGGATGAAATTTCAAGGTGGTTGCATGGGATACTCCTTTGTGGATGCAAACAAAACCTCTTTTTGACAATGGGGGATGATTCGGTATGTATTTGGTGATATGTGGGTCGGTCAATGGCGTCGAAGAGTGTCCCATACACACACACACACACACACACACACACAAAAAAATTACAAAAGAAAACCTTCTCTACCTGCTGGTTTGAAATGGTCAAATATTATTTGAGAGAAAATATAACACAAAGCAAAGCTTTAGCAGAGTGGTTAAGGTTTTGGGTGCTTAGTAGTATGTTGGGTGTTCAAACTCCCTCCCAAGCATTCCTTAAATTCATTCTGTTGGGTAAAGACATGTCAATGCCACATCATCAGCAAGGACCAATCCAATCATGCCATGTCAGCATGACCGCCCCATTAGCATTGATGGCATATTCTGCATATGAACAGAATATTTCCTGACTTTAATAGAATATTCCCTCACATAACAGAATATTTCATGAGTTTTGAAAATTACAATTTGACCTAGAAATTTTAAATATTTGTGTTGTAACCCAAATTTCGGGAGAATTTTGTAGTGAAGCCCCCGGAAGTGCAGCGAAAGTTGATTCTAGCTAAACGAACCATTCTAGACGCAACTGTGAGGTCAGAATATTCCCTTGGAAATGTAATTTGTGGCGATTTAGGGTTGGAAATAGGGCTCAAATTCTAAGTTTTTTTTATTAAGGATTCTGTGAGAAACACCTTATTGTTTTGTCATCATAGGGTAATTAGAAGAAGGCGCTCAAGTCTTAGGGCCGGTCAAAATGGGGTGTCTACAGTGATAAGGGAAGAGGTACAAGCCAAATCACACTCATGTGATAAGGGTAGGGATACAAGCCAAATCATACTCGCGTGATAAGGGGAGGGGTGCAAGCCAAATCACACTCACATGATAAGGGGATGGGTACAAGCCAAAACACACTCACGTGATAAGGGGAGGGGTACAAGCCAAATCACACTCACGTGATAAGGGAAAGGGTACAAGCCAAACCACACTCATGTGATAAGCAGATGGGTACAAGCCAAATAACACTCATGCAATAAGGGTGAATACAAAAGGTATGATGCCCATGGATACAACATAATTGCTGTAATTGACAGGAAATATGATGCGATGCATGTTCCATGCAACATAATTGGTAACAGAATTGAAAAGATAAACAGAAAGTGATATTATGAAAACACCTCATAAAGATCTTCGACTTTTAGTTTGGAGGTCCTCAAATGCTAAAAAAGGATACAACTTGCTCAAGCTTGAGAATGGGGCACTTTCCCACTTTGGAGAAATGAAGGGACCTAGAACGGTGCCTTTGGAATGGAATTTTGGAATGTTCTGAAGTTGAAACAAACCTAATTTCTTCAATTTTTTTTGTTATGATGAACACAAGACCCTCCATGTACCGAATATGTAGAATCTCATCAAAATACACATTAGGACCACATGGAGGGTCAACTGGCCAAAAGATGGGCCGATCATCCAATTGTTTGGACAGCCGGCAACCCATATTGAAATCAGGGGCAGTTTTGGGTTTTTACACCTAAGGCTTATTTAAAACACATTTTGGCCCTATATTTCACACATAACCTCCGAAAACCTCCTCCATCTCTCTTTAGGTGCTCTCTCTTTAGATTTTCACCTTATACGTGTTACCCAATGAACCACACAACTTTTTTTTTTCCCCGTAAAACCCCCTTGGCCCTCTACATTTTGAACCGGTTAGATTTTTTTTGGTTGAGTTTTTGGGTTTTCATTGTGTTGGGATCATTCTCACGGGTTTTTCTTGGGCTTTAGTACTTTCTCCCAAGTTTTGACTTTTTCCTCAATTTTTTTTTTCTCTTTTAAGGCTTGATTTTGGCATTTTCTACCTATTTCTCTCATTGTCTCTCATTTTTCTCTCACTACCCACTACTATCTCCATGGCAGATGATATTCCACATGATGGTGCCCCTCTCGAGGTGCCCGTGCTTCCATATGCTGCGGGTGTTGAGGAGACTATGATAGTAGAGGCTGGTGTAGACACCCCATTTTTGACCGCCCTTAAGACTTGGGCACTACTGATGGTTTGCTCGGTGTTGAGAGATGTGCAGGGCAAAGAATCAGTTTCTTCAGCTAGAAGAGAGGCAAATCTTTCAAAACACTTTGTTTAGGGGTTTGGAGTTGAAGAAGAGAGGAAAGGAGAGGAGAAAACTGGTCTGGGAGAAGTTCGGCATGAATCCAGGTAGGAGAGAATCGAGCAGCCCTCGCTAAATCGGGCTTATTCAATTGCACACTTGGAGTTTAGCTATGCGGCCACCACCGTCGGAAAGTTTACTTCCGGGGCTTCATTTGGCACTCAAGAATCTCTTAAATCCAAGTCCGGGTGGGGGAGATATGATTGGTTGAAGTTGGGTATCATCCCGGTTGGATCGAATCTGCGCGGCTTCAACAAAATGGGCATAACTTTTTCCAGAGGAGGAATTTTAATACAAGGTTTGCGCCATTGGAAAGCTAACTTCCGGGGCTTCAATTTGGACACCAACCGGCCGTTTTTTGACCTTACCGGCCATCCACCGGCACTATATTTATCCGACCGGCTTGTGCCGACCGGCACTTTATTTTGCTGACCGGCAATTTTTGCTAGCCGACGACCTTCCGGGGCATTCTGCAGATTGAGTGGATTCCAGCTGTGCCAGCTGGAATGCACAGAATTGATCCCCCACGTGCATGTGTGTTTGTTTTGCACCTTGTGAGCCTTTGAACCCCTTAACCTTCTAGAAGCTTGAACCTTTTGGCCAAGCTTCTTGGAGAAGCTTGGCCAGCTGTTTTAGCTTCCTCTAGAAGCCTTGCACCCCCCCTTGAACCCCTTGGCCCCTTTGAAGCTTGTCTTAGAAGCTTAGTATTGCCTATATAAGGGGCCTCTCCTCCTCCTTTGTTGAGGTTGGATCTTTGGAACAAAAAACCAGAGATATATAGATATATCTGATATATACATACATATATCCCTTCATCTCTCACTATATCTCTCCCATTCAACCATCAAACACCCTCGTATGCCTAAGTTGCATTGCATCTTGCATGCATCACCTTGCCTCTTGAGATGAGTATGATAGAGGTTAGGCCTCCTAGTGTGTTTATTTGGCTTGCATGAATTTTGAAATTGAAGTTGCACACTTGATTCTTTGGGCCATCATGCATGGAAATGCGTGATTGGTGGTCCGAGAATCGGGGCACATCCTCCTTTGAGTCATCAACATGATAAGGAATGTGATTGGTGCATAAATTGTTTGAATTGCATTGCCATGAAAGATTTTGCCCTCTGCTGCTGTGAGTTGCAGGTTCTGCAGGAATTTATTGCCGGCCAGCAGTATTTAGTGCCGACCGGCAGTCAATCGATGGCCGGTGGATCTATTTTGTGCCGGTGACTAAATGCTACTGCCGGTGGAAATTTTGCTCAGCCGATGATATCCCCCAGTGTCCTGAGAGGCATCCCTAAGACTTTGGCAATTTTCCGAAGGGCAGAGCAGGGAAAACAGAGGCAAACTATGCATGGTAGTGCGATTCCGAGCCAGTCCCGAGCATGTGTTGCATCTGGCCCTCGCCCCGAGGAGGTTTACTGCTTTTCTTTAGTTTAGTTAATTTGTTAATTAATTAAGCAATTTGTAATATTTAATTAGCTTGCGTAGTTAATTAATTTGTATTATTATTTTGGTCCCTCCGAGTGAGGGCGTGTCTGTAATAAGTGTGTGTGCGTGGTGTGCATGTCTTCCAACCCCACTTCTTTCTTCCCTTTTATTTACCTGCTTATGATGGTAGATTAGGGCACATTCATTTTAGCATACCTTTGTTAGCCCCGTTTTTGTATGCCATTTTAGCCTTATCTTTGCTTGCTGTTTGGCCATGCCATAAACTGTAAAAATGCTTATCTCAGAGCTTCCTTGCTTCTGTCTTCATGCTCCATGTCCATATTATGCCATAAACTGTAAAAATGCTTACCTGTAGCATTTCATATGCCATTTTAGGGTTAGCCGAGCCTGTTTAGATTGCATCTTTGCATGTGTTGCATTAGCCATTTTTAACATGAACTAGGATCATGCATATGATTACTAACTAGTTTCTGTTTTGGCTCGGAGTACTAGGTAAGCTTTTATGCTTTAGCATATCGCATGCGTGTGAATGTTGCCATGATAGCATGATTACCATAAGGCTAGCTGCTTATGTGATATAACTGCTTGAATGCCTGTGGATGGAGGTCAAATTACCTAAATTGGAATAATGCATTAAAACTGTGAGTGTCAAGCCCACTAGAGAGTGGCAAAATCATCTTTTCTAAAAAAACCAGAGATATATAGATATATCTGATATATACATACATATATCCCTTCATCTCTCACTATATCTCTCCCATTCAACCATCAAACACCCTTGTTCTTGGGCCATTTCTTCATCAACTCATAGCACAAGGCATCCAACGCCCATTCTAGCAGCTTGAGGCTGTCCTCCAGAGGTTAAAAGCTCCCAAACTCGGTCCAAAGGTTGCTAAAGATTGGTTCTACAAGGGTGAGTCCCACTTTCCCTCTTTTGTGCATTTTTTTGGCCTATATCTTAGCTCCTTGTGGTTACATCTTTCGGCTCCGGCCCAAACTTCAAATCATCATATTTTGAGGTCCTCTTCATGTTTGATTGAGGACCTCTTGCTGTTTGAGGACAGTAGCTAGCACTCCCTTCATTAGCTATCTTTATGCCATAATTTTGCATAATATTTTTGGCTTGCGTGTGATCTGTTTTGAGGCATGTTATAAACTGTGAAGTTGCTTCTTTTGAGCCCTTCTTCAACATTGAAGAAGGGCTCAACACTATTTGGATAATTTATGTGCTACTTGCTTTGAAATCCATGTGTTAGCCCCGTTTTTGTATGCCATTTTAGCCCTATCTTTGCTTGCTGTTTGGCCATGTCATAAACTGTAAAAATGCTTGTCTCAGAGCTGCCTTGCTTCTGTCTTCATGCTCCATGTCCATATTATGCATGCTTTGTATAGCTGTAAGCCATTTCATGGGCCTAATTTTGCATTTTGGGATTCATTCCATGCATTGAGTGTCGTTTCGTTATGTTTCGGGGCTGTTTTGCATCACCTATTGCCTCTGAAATTTGCATGCAAATTGTCCATGTTTGTGCTTTTCAAATGCGTCGAAAACTTGCTTCATTATGCTTAAGTCTTGGACCATGTATCTATGCATGTTTGCATGTCATCTGCCTCCGTGCACTTAGCATTTTGGCCACTGTTTTGGGCCTAACTAGAGCTGCCTAATTCATGTTTAAGACCATCCTTTGCTTATTTGCATGCTCACCTTGCATGTTTGCTTGTATCGGCATGTTGCATCCTTAGCTCGCATGCCTAAGTTGCATTGCATCTTGCATGCATCACCTTGCCTCTTGAGATGAGTATGATAGAGGTTAGACCTCCTTGTGTGTTTATTTGGCTTGCATGCATTTTGAAATTAAAGTTGCACACTTGATTCTTTGGGCCATCATGCATGGAAATGCGTGATTGGTGGTCCGAGAACCGAGGCACATGTCCCTTTGAGTCATTACAATGATAAGAGACATGGTTGGTGCATATATGCCTTGAAATGTGCTGCCATGCTTTGCCTTGTCCTCTGTTGCTGTGGGTTGCAGGTTCTGCAGGAATACTCTGCCGACCGGCAGTGTAAGGTGCCGGCCGGCAATCTTTCCTCTGCCGACAGACTCTATTTTGTGCCGATGGCCATACCACACTGCCGGTGGCAGTTTCATTCAGCCGGTGGTACTCCCCAGTGTCCAGGGATGCAGTCCTGAAATTTTGGCAGCCTCCAGAGGAGCACAGGAAAGAAAACAGAGGCAGCCTACGCATGGCGGCGCGCTTCCCGAGGCGGTTTACTGTTTTCTTAGAATAATTAATTAATTAATTAATTTGTAATATTTAATTAGCTTGCGTAGTTAATTAATCTGTAATATTTATTCGATCCCTCCGAGTGAGGGTAAAGATGTAATAAGTGTGCGTGAGTGTGTGTATGTCTTCCAACCTCACGTCTTTCTTCCCTTTTAT
>NW_021026595.1:836946-881046 GCF_004153795.1 Camellia sinensis | reverse complement strand
AAAATTTTTTTAAAATGGGGAAATTTAGGAACCCTGACTCGGTGCCGAGGCACATGTCCGTCATCACCGGAGTTGTCTCGGCTCGGGAGCTTGGGTACGATCGGGGAAAGGTCAGCTATGAGCACCCCCTTTCGCCCGGTCCGAAGACCGGCCTCTACTAACCGTGATTATCCATTTTTTTGAAACTTTATGTATTCTTAACTATGTTAGCCTAGAATTACTATGTTATGCGCGCAGCAAACAAGTATAGACCAATTGCCCAATTGGACACAAACATTTCATGTTTTGTTTTGAAATGGTTTGCTTACTCGCAAGTAGGCTAAAATGCAGATTTTGCCACCCTCAAGTGGGCTTTTAGAAAAGATGATTTTGCCACTATCTAGTGGGCTTAAAACTCACAGTTTTAATGCATTATTCCAATTTAGGTAATTCACCTCCATCCACAGGCATTCAAGCAGTTATATCACATAAGCACTAGCCTCATGGTAATCATACTGTCATGGCAACATTCACACGCATGCGATATGCTAAAGCATAAAAAGCTTACCTAGTACTCCGAGCCAAAACAGAAACTAGTTAGTAATCATATGCATGATCCTAGTTCATGTTAAAAATGGCTAATGCAACACATGCAAAGATGCAATTAAACAGGCTCGGCTAACCTAAAATGGCATATGAAATGCTACAGGTAACATGTATTCAATTTGGAATTGAAAAGTACAATGTAGTTTATATATGTACCGAGCCCGGTGCATGTCAACAAATGCATGAATGCACGCATGCATAGCATAAGGTATGCTAAAATAAATGTGCCCTAATCTACAATCAAACATGAAATGTTTTGTTCCAATTTGGGCAATTTGGTCTATACTTGTTTGCTGTGCGCATAACATAGTAATTCTAGGCTAACAATAGGTTTAAGAATACATTAACGTTTTCAAAATTGGATATCACGGTTAGTAGAGGCCGGTCTTTGGACCGGGCGAAAGGGGGTGCTCATAGCTGACCTTCCCCGATCGTACCCAAGCTCCCGAGCCGAGACAACTCCGGTGATGACGGACATGTGGCCTTCGGCACTGAGTCAGGGTTTCCTAAATTTCCCCATTTTAAAATATTTAGGTGGCGACTCTGTATCTGGCAAAGCAGTCCATGTTTGGCACTACTTTTTCAAAAATCTGTTTCTCAAAACGATTTGCCGGATTTGGACTCTTTGGTTCAGATTTAGAACCGTGACACAAATCGAGTCCGAACTGTAGCATGAGGCCCTCCGCGGGCGCGTCTACAGTTGGCTAAGCGGCAGAGGACATCATCGCCGACATTGCGATGGAGGAGATCTATCCTTCAGAGCTTGAGCTTTAGTTATTGCCATTGAGGGTGAGGCCATTCGACCCTGGTACCTATCACCCATGCACGCATGCGATGGCCCCTGGAGGCATACTGCGTTTTGAGGACTTACAAGGGGCAAGCCCGAGGACTTTCTTTTGAGGGAGAATGCCTTTTATCTCTTCCACGACCCCGCTAAGGTAAGAAACTTTACTCCTTTTATGCATTTTACTTGCTTTGATATTTCATCACAGTCTCTCATCTTCCATGTACTTAGCGAATTCCTCTTTCAACACAGGGTAATGTCTCACTTGGAGAGGCTATGGAGCAGTGACCACTAGAGATTGGTACCAGGAGCTTCCTGCTCGAGTCAAAGAGCTAGTGGATGAGGTATGCTTCGACCTATTTGTAGCTTGCTTTTCGTGCTCCTTCGAATTCGATTAGCCCTACAGTTCAGACTCCTGTGGTTCTGCATCTGGTTTCACAAGTGCAATGTGAAATGGAGAAACACAAAAGAGTCCAAATGCGGCAAACCATTTTAGAAAATTAATTTTTAATCAAAAATACCAAAAATGGACTACATTACCAGATTTCAGAGCTGCCAACTAAATATTTTTCGGAAATTTAGGAAACCCATGACTCATGCCAAAGGTCGCGTATTCGTCATCACCAAAGTGTCTCAGCTTGGGAACTTAGGTATGAGAGGGGAAGGTCATCAATTGAGCACCCCACTCATCCGATCAAAGATCGGCCTCTACTAATGATGATGTGATTTTTATTTATATTATATGCTCTTGTTCCGATTATGAGGCTAATTTACTATGCGGTGCACACAAGTATAGACTAATTCACAAAATTTGGAAAGCATTGATTTGATGTTTGTTTTTAAAAAAGTGCTTTGAATACATGTCACTTGAAAAAGCGAGCTCATATTTACATTTAATCAAATTATTCCAACTTAAGTAAAAAGGCCTTCATCCACCGGCATTCAAACAGGTATATCACTTAAGCATTTAACCTCATGGAATATGCTTGATATGGTAACACGAACACACAATGCAATATGTTACAGCAAGAAATGCTCACCTAGTACTCCAAGGTAAGCCAAATAAAGCAAAATAATTAGAAAAAATGCATGCTCCTAAACAATGCAATATGACTAATGCAACGCACACATTTTGCAAATAATGAGTTCGGCTACTAGCATGGCATATGAACCAAGTCAAAACATGCGATGAAGCACTTATTCATGCAAAGAATTTGAAATTGACATTGGTTAGAATGATGAGCTGAACCTTTATGCGTGCAAGACGAATGGATGCAAGTTATGGAAAATGCTAAGTAAACATGATACTACCATTAAAAGCGGGTAAATATAAGGGAGAAAGAACTGGGGATTGGAAGACATATACAATTATTACATATTTTGCCCACGTGCAAGGGGGTCTGAATGTCCAAGTGTTTGAATTAAAAGTAGCTGTTAGAAATGCAAATGAATAAGAAATAAACTAACTATCTAATTTATTACAACAAGACATTATGACAATAATAATTACAACAATATAAGAAACAACAATAATTACTATACTAATAATTCCAACAATAACATGAAAAGTAATTACAACATTATTATGAACAACAATTATAACAATAAAAATAAAACAAAAGAAGATGCACAAGGATCATATGCACGTCAATGAAGACAATTTTCAAAAGCTACTCTGTCTGCCTTTTGTGCAATTGCTCTGTTTCACCCTCAGCCACTAGCCTCTGTTTCTGTTAAAAGGATTCTGTTTACTAAACATTGAAGCTCAGCCGACCCCCAATGAGGCCCGACCGAGTCCAAACAAGGCTGGTTGTGCCCTATTTTCATGTAAAAAAATATTTTTGCACTTTGAGGTGAAAACAGTGCAGACAGAGCCATTCCAAGCCCTGTTTGTCCCTTCTACTCTTCTCTATCATGGGGAAACTCAAGAGAAGAATGAATTCAGTTCTGAAACCACCAATGGTAGCAAGTTGATTGCTCGATGATTTTGAGCACGTTTGGACAAAAAGTTGATAGATGCAAAGAAAGACAACCACCCTTCCCTCTTATCATGAAGTTAGTTTAAAGAGCGAGGTAGACACGCGTCAAAATTCATCAAAATATCATGAATTAATATATGATGACTGTTGATGCGATGGACTCGGCATAACGTCTGGTCGAATCCAACCAATTTTATTCATCTTCATTATGCCAGTTTCATTGATTTTAAGCCAATTTTATCAGTCCTTTTTGACTTAACTTTCCATTCTTTAATCATTTTGTCCCAAAGTGATATTTCAATCCACTAAATGAAGAGAAATGTCAAACAAGAAGTGATCTTTAGCATGAAAGAGAGACTATGCCTTGACAATGAACCTCCGAAGAGATTAAGCCATTGAGCATAGGAGGTCTCTTTCGCATGCCTCAAATAACAATCAATCGCTTGAAACAACTCTCAAACAAAGAAAACCAAGAAAGGAGAATGGGCACAAAAATGATTATGCGAAGTTGATTATTGCCAAAAATGGATCTCTTTGCATAAAAACTAAGTAAAGAAAGCTATCGACTTGAATGACTCGATGTCTAAGGCCTAAACAACCGAAACCATGATGACGTACAATACAACAAGCAAAGTATTCAAAGAAAAAACTAATTAAATGGATTAAAACAGCCCTAAACAGCCCCCTAAAACATAAAAAAAAAGGTTGCTAAAAGAGCACAAAAAGATAAGTAAGGATAAGGATATACAAAACTAGTAAACAAGAGTAAGGAGAGGTGGCTAACCCCTCCACTTTTGAGACTTCTAAATCATATTTTTCAGCTCTTTTAAACTCTGAAAATCAGTGTGAAAGCCAAAGAAAATATGGTAAAAGAAAGGGAATGAGATATGAAATAAGGTGCAAGAAAGGGTATTAAGCCTCTCTACCTTTGGTAGCTATTCAACCTCAAGTTCAAACACTCGAAATGGATCCAAAATAGCACAAAAACACAAGAAATAGATAGAGAGAGATTGTAATGAAAACAAGAAAAATTGTGAGAAGCTTATACCTCTTGAAGAGAGCAAGCTTTGGTTGTAAACCAAACTTGATCCTAGAGCACTCTCAAGGTTGAATTATGATTCCCAAGGCTCAACCAAAGCTCCAAGGTTCAGCTTTAAGGGTGTATATGATGTATAGATATAGTTCAAGGATAATATAATATCACCAAGCTAGATTGCAAAGGAAGAAAGGGCACTCGAAGATGTTTTTGGTTCTTTGAAATTTTTCTAACCCTCAAAATAGAGATATATGCTTGTATTTATAGAATTTGAGCCAATAGGTCACAAAGATCTTCAAAAATATATGGCTGGCTGATTCCCGCCCAGAATAGTGTTTCTTGCCTAAAAGGCTTAGCCTGCCCTAAACGGCCACGGTCGGCCCCAAATGAGGCACGACCGGGCCCAAATGTAGTTCTCCTATTCCTCTGTTTCAGGCTCAATGTAGGTTGGCATAGTGCTAACAAATGGTTTTTTGTGGTATAGAGGTATAAAAACAACCTGGGTATGAAAGGTTGAGATTTTTTGGAGCTAAAAATTGGATTCCTTTGTTGAGAATTCGAACCATTGACAACGTAACTTTCATCATCGAGTGCTATGAACAAAGCGCCCAAGTCTTGTGGGCTATCAAAAATGGGGGGTCTACAATTGCCCCTCTTTGACAGAGCTTAAAGTCATAAAATGACGTGAGTGAATGTCTAAGTCTAAAGACGACCCATTTGACGAGGCTATATGACATGGGCATGGAAATAAATGAAAATACAATTGGTTGAACCCAAGGGTTGCCTACGTATTCCTTTGTAAGGAATCAAACCCGCGTAGTTCAGGGGCAAAAAATACACCAAGACATATAAAATGCGATGCATTTTGAAAGCTGGACTTATACGTTGCGCGAAGCCGGTTACTTTTGAAAACTCATGAGCATGCAAAACAATGCAATAAGCAATAACTAAGTAACAACACAAATGAAAAGCTTCAAAACAAATCCAACTGTGCCTCTCACGAAAAGCAGTATGCAATCAACAAGACGGTGCAACCAATAAATGCCTCTCTTTGTATTGTATACGGAGAGAAAGAGACAATTTAAACCAAGAGAAAACAATCTAACGCGTCTCACGTGAAAGGAGGTAAGGTGGTGTGAACAACAGGCGCACCCGATAACGCGTCTCATGTGAAAAGAGGAAAGATGGTGTGAACAACAGGCACACTTGCTGTTTTTAACCAAGGAAACCAACTGCCTAACGTGCCTCCTGCGAAAGGAGGAAAGATAGTGTGAACAATATGCACACCTATTGTTTTTAACCGAGGAAATTGAGATCCTAACACGTCTAATGTGAAAGGATGAAAGATGGCATGAACAACAGGCACACCTGTGGTTTTTAAACGAGGAAATCAAGATCCTAAATTGTCTCACGCGAAAAGAGGAAAGATGGTGTGAACAATAGGCACACCTACTGTTTTTAACCGAGGAAATTGAGATCCTATCGTGTCTCACACGAAAGGACTGCTGTTTTTAACTGAGAAAATTGAGATCCTAACGCGTCTCACGTGAAAGGAGGAACGATAGTGTGAACAGCAGGCACACCTGCTGTTTTTAATCGAGGAAATTGAGATCCTAAGGTGTCTCATGCGAAGGAGGAAAGATGGTGTGAACAACAGGCACACTTGCTATTTTTGACCGAGGAAAATCAAGATCCTAACGCGTCTCACCTGAAAGGAGGAAAGTTAGTGTGAACAAATGGCACACCTGGTGTTTTAACTGAGGAAAATCAAGATCCTAATGCGTCTCATGTGAAAGGAGGAAAGATGGTGCGAACAACTGGCACACCTATTGTTTTTAACAGAGGAAAATCAATTGCCTAACGCGTCTCACGAAAAAGGAGGAAATCGAATCAACGAAAGAGCAAACAAAATATTTTAGGACTCGATACAACGAGTATCCCATACCGAGAAGGCCTCGGAGAATGAAGTTTGCAGAGATAGCAAGGTTTTGATCATGAGTGAACAAATCTAAATGATGCACAAATCAAAACATTGTTCGGATTAATAATTTGAAATCAAGTTTGTAGATTTTTTTTTTGAAAATGTGCTTCACTCGAATGTAACACACCTCAGGAAAATGATATAAAGAAATTGAATATGGATTTTGATTCCGTAATATATGAAATCTGGAACAACTTATGAAATAACGGAACAAATGATGAATTAATGGAACAAATCATGAATTAAAGCAACGAAACAAAACAAAAACAAGAAGAACAAAACTCATTTTTTTTAAATATTTTTTTTTCCTATTCTTTCTTTTTTATTAATCCTTTTTAAAACTCTCTTTTTCTTCTTTTTTATTTTTCTTTTATTTTCCATGCTCTCTTTTTTTTTCTTTTTTTTTTTAACTGGGACCCACCCAAAATTGAAACAAGATCACCCAGCACTGAAATAAAGAAAACAAAGAATTTGTGCTGCACTGGGAGCTAGCTGGGCTTAAACGATGCACGGCCAGGCTCCAATAGCCCCGGTCGGGTCGCGATGGCGACAAGGGCAATTTGGTAAAAGCATAGGCTATGCACAATTTAAACATAGCCTAACCTATATTCCGAACACACCCAAAGCTAAAATCCTTTCTCCATTCTCTCTAGGACTCCTTTCTCTCTAGATTTTCCCTCTGTTCACAATACCCACCAACCCTTGCGATTTTTCTTCTTGAAACCCTTTCACTCCTCTTCATTTTGAACTGATTAAAATTGGTTTTGGTTGAGTTTTGGGGCCTCTCTTGATTTTTCTTGGATTCTCACAAATTTGTTTGGGTTTTCTGCACCATATCTTGTTTTTTCCCTTCCCTCGTCGATTTTCCACTCCCTCTTTATTTTCGCTCTCCTAGGGTTTTGGGTTTTTGGGATTTTCACTCAAACTCACCCACCCACTCAATTTTCTATATATTTTCTCATTTTCTGCCATTTTCCTTCATTTTCCCTCATTTTCCCTCTGTGGCTAGTGGCAAGATCCTCATTTCGGACCTTGTCGTTGGTATTGAAGCCATCCTGGGTGAGGACATGGAGGCTGAGGATGTTTCCCCGCTTGTCCTTGAGTTGGAGTTGCTTCTCTTTGCCGATAGGCCTTTGAGGCAGCCACCTACCAACCACGCACACACGCCTTGACCCTTGGCGGTATCCTGAGATTTGAGGGCCTTATCCTAGGGATTGACGAGGACATCTTGCTGCGAGTGCCCGCATAGCACTTGTCCGCCGACGCCTCTACTATAAGCAATCTTTTCTCTATTTTGAACATATTTGAACCTTATAAGTAAATCTTCCTTTTAATGCAATACGAATACTGACAACATTCCCACACTACAGGTGATAGCCAGGAGGATTGGTGGCTATAGGTCTATTTTTGGCCCTAGGCATTAGTATGAGAGGCTTCCTGCAGAGGTTTGCACATTAGTCGACCCTGTCGGCTTCGGGCGTTTTTGCTCAGGACTGGTATAGATGATGGCTAAGCTATTGCTATACGGGGCCCTGGTGGAGAGGTGGTGGGACACCACTGACTCGTTCCACTTTTCATCGATTAGGAAGCTAACTCTGAGCCCGTACGATTTTACGATGCTCACAGGCTTGTGGATTGGGGTTGGCAGCCCGATCCCTTTCAATCCTGATATGGCGTAGTGGAGAGCTGCATAGCTTCATCTTCTTGGGGCAATCCCAGATGCTCCCGGTCACGGGATGGTGCAATACAGTTGGTTCTTGGATCACTTCTCTTGCCTTCATCCAGCCACTCCGGAGGAGGTTGTTCAGTACACCCGCGGGTTTCTCATATCTCCTCGGTACTACCTTATTTGTGAATAGGAAAAACACTGTGGGGTTATATATCTTGGGCACGCTAGCGTATCTACCACAGGTGGTGGAGTACGATTGGGGTGGCATCAGCCTGGCCACCCTGTACTACTACATGAGCTCCGTATCCCGCCGAAATACGGATTCACTTGGCGGCTACTGGAGAGTTTGGGAGGTACACCTCATACTTCATTTTCTGTTTAGCTTTGCATTTCCGATTTATATCTAGTTCATTTGTTCCTGTTGTTCTTCAACTTTTTTTCCTTTTGCAGCTGTGGGTCTACACATATTTCACTTCCCTTGCCCCAGTCCGAATGAGGCCGATTGAGTTGTTTGTACCCCGCTCCCGGTATTATAACTCCCGATTTGAGCAGTGTTGGCACGTAGACCGAGACTTCCCTTACTTCTGCTGCTTCTTCGAAACCGTCACCACAGATAGGGTAACAAAATCTGATACTAGTCTTTATATTTTACTGTTTTTACTGTTTCCATACTGTCGTTTCCATACGGTTGCACCTTTGACATCTAATCCCTGCCCTGCACATTTTGTTCAGAGGTTGACTAGCACCCTTGGCCGGGCATCCCTTAGGTAGTGAGGATAACGTATGTTGTTGCATGAGAGGTCTCTACCATGTAAATTCTGTTTGAGTGTCCCTTTGGCAGGGCATATGATTTTGCCAGACCTAGGGCCAAGATGATCCTGATGTCCCACATCTACCTCCATCAGGTATGAGGATAGCCGATGATCTCCATGATGGGCCTTTGATTGATCACCTGATGCAGGGAGAGGATGGTGACCAGTACCACGGGGCTGGAGACTTTATCGCCTTCTTACAGACTCGGGTAATGGCCCCTCTCACCAGGGGTGTGGTCCGTACACTTCCCAAGGCTGCTGTTGTCGTTGTCGCTGTCAGAGGTGTTCCCAGTGCCACTCCCGTTCCCCGGGCTTCCTGCGATACTGACAGAGGTCGTATACATGCGACCACATTGGGTGATCGAGTAAATCCCCCTTGAACATATTGAGGAGAGGGACCATAGGTTGGTGGTCGCTCCCGGTGTCGAGCAGGGAGACACTTCTCAATATTTTTGCCTATTGTGCTTTATTATTTCTACCCATGTTCTCATGTCCTTTCACTTTTGCAAGTGCCCACGGGGTATGTTGATGATCTCCTCTGGATAGTTGATAACCTATTTCTGATGGTACGGAGGAGGCAGACTGCTCTGGTCTCTCACTGGATTGAGGTACACTGTGTCCATAGTGTAGACGCGCCCACGAGCCTCATGCTACAGTTCGGACTCGATTTGTGTCACGGTTCTTAATCTGAACCAAAGAGTCCAAATTTGGCAAATCGTTTTGAGAAACAGATTTTTGAAAAAGTAATGCCAAACATGGACTGCTTTGCCAGATACAGACTCGCCACCTAAATATTTTTTTATGGGAAAATTTAGGAAACCCTGACTCGGCGCCGAAGGCCACATGTCCGTCATCACCGGAGCTGTCTCGGCTCGGGAGCTTGGGTACGATCGGGGAAGGTCAGCTATGAGCACCCCCTTTTGCCCGGTCCGAAGACCGGCCTCTACTAACCGTGATATCCGTTTTTGAAAACTTTATGTGTTCTGAAACCAATTGTTAGCCTAGAATTACTATGTTATGCGCGCAGCAAACAAGTATAGACCAAATCGCCCAAATTGGAACAAAACATTTCATGTTTGTTTTGAAAATGGTTTGCTACTCGCAAGTAGGCTAAAATGCAGATTTTGCCACCCTCAAGTGGGCTTTTAGAAAAGATGATTTTGCCACTATCTAGTGGGCTTAAAACTCACAGTTTTAATGCATTATTCCAATTTAGGCAATTCGACCTTCACCCACAGGCATTCAAGCAGTTATATCACATAAGCAGCTAGTAATTTAATTACATATGCATGTTCCTAGTTCATGTTAAAAATGGCTAATGCAACACATGCAAAGATGCAATCTAAACAGGCTCGGCTAACCCTAAAATGGCATATGAAATGCTACAGGTAACATGTATTCAATTTGGAATTGAAAAGTACAATGTAGTTTGTATGATGTACCGAGCCTGGTGCATGTCAACAAATGCATGAATGCACGCATGCATAGCATAAGGTATGCTAAAATAAATGTGCCCTAATCTACCATCATAAGCAGGTAAATAAAAGGGATGGAAGAAGTGGGGTTGGAAGACATACATCACACGCACGCACACTTATTACAAATATGCCCTCACTCGGAGGGACCAAAATAATAATACAAATTAATTAACTACGCAAGCTAATTAAATATTACAAATTGCTTAATTAATTAACAAATTAACTAAACTAAATAAAACAGTAAACCGCCTCGGGGCGAGGGCCAGATGCAACGCATGCTCGGGACTGGCTCGGAATCGCACTGCCATGCATAGTTTGCCTCTGTTTTCCCTGCTCTGCTCCTCTGAAAACTGCCAAAGTCTCAGGGATGCCTCTCAGGACACTGGGGGATATCATCGGCCGAGCAGAATTTCCACCGGCAGTAGAATTTAGTCACCCGCACAAAATAGATCCACCGGCCATCGATTGACTGCCGGTCGGCACTAAATACTGCCGGCCGGCAATAAATTCCTGCAGAACCTGCAACTCACAGCAGCAGAGGGCAAAATCTTGCATGGCAATGCAATTCAAACAATTTGTGCACCAATCACATTCCTTATCATGTTAATGAGTCAGAGGAGGATGTGCCCCGATTCTCGGACCACCAATCACGTATTTCCATGCATGATGGTCCAAAGAATCAAGTGTGCAACTTCAATTTCAAAATGCATGCAAGCCAAATAAACACACAAGGAGGCCTAACCTCTATCATACTCATCTCAAGAGGCAAGGTGATGCATGCAAGATGCAATGCAACTTAGGCATACGAGCTAAGGATGCAACATGCCGATACAAGCAAACATGCAAGGTGAGCATGCAAATAAGCAAGGGATGGTCTTAAACATGAATTAGGCAGCTCTAGTTAGGCCGAAAACAGTGGCCAAAATGCTAAGTGCATGGTGGCAAATGACATGCAAACATGCATAGATATATGGTCCCAGACTTAAGCATAATGAAGCCACTTTTCGACGCATTTGAAAGGCACAAACATGGACAATTTGCATGCAAATTTCAGAGGCGATAGGTGATGCAAAACAGCCCCGAAACGTAACGAAACGGCACTCAACGCATGGAATGAATCCCGAAATGCAAGATTAGGCACATGAAATGGCTTACAGCTATACAAAGCATGCACAATATGGACATGGAGCATGAATACAGAAGCAAGACAGCCCTGAGACAAGCATTTTTACAGTTTATGACATGGCCAAACAGCAAGCAAAGATAGGGCTAAAATGGCATACAAAAACGGGGCTAACACATGGATTTCAAAGCAAGTAGCACATAGAGTATCCAAACAGTGTTGAGCCCTTCTTCAATGTTGAAGAAGGGCTCAAAAGAAGCAACTTCACAGTTTATAGCATGCCTCAAAACAGATCACACGTAATCCAAAAATATTATGCAAAATTATGGCATAAAGAGGGCTAATGAAGGGAGTGCTAGCTACTGTCCTGAAACAGCAAGAGGTCCTCAATGAAACATGAAGAGGACCTCAAAATATGATGATTTTAAGTTTGGTTCGGAGCCCAAAGATGTAACCACAAGGAGCTAAGATATAGGCCAAAAAAATGCACAAAAGAGGGAAAGTGGGACTCACCCTTGTAGAACCAATCTTTAGCAACCTTTGGACTGAGTTTGGGAGCTTTTAACCTCTGGAGGACAGCCTCAAGCTGCTGGAATGGGCGATGGAGGTGTTGTGCTATGGCTTGGTGTGTAAATGGCCAAGGATAAGCCTCTTTTGGACCCTTTAACCCACCCAAAATGTAGAGAGAGAGGGAGATATATAGAGAGAGTGATATATATCTCTCCTATATCAGATTTTTCCAACCCCCTAAAGGGGAGGAGAGGCTCTCTTTATATAGAGAAACCAAAGGGGCAAAGCTTCTCTTAGAAGCTTTGACCAAAAAGGCCAAGCTTCTCTTAGAAGCTTGGAGCAAAAGGGCCAAGCTTCTTGGAGAAGCTAGGCAAAGGGGTCAAGAAGTTCAAGCTTCTTGGAGAAGCTAAACAAAAAGGTTCAAAAGGGTCAAGCTTCTTGGAGAAGCTTTAAAAGGGTCAAAAGGTTCAAGCTTCTTGGAGAAGCTAGAAAAGGTCAAAAGGTTCAAGCTTCTTGGAGAAGCTAAAAAAAGGTCAAGCTTCTTGGAGAAGCTAAAAGGGGTCAAGCTTCTTGGAGAAGCTAAAAAAAGGTTCAAGAGGGTCAAGCTCCCTCAAGGAAAGGTCTCGGCCAGGACAAGTGGCCGACTGATCTAAAACAGTGGCCGGCCGGCCAAACACAATGCCGACCGGCAACAAAAGGTGCCGACCGGCAGAAAAGATTGCCGATGGCAATAAAAACCAGCCGGTGGCCTCTAGCCACTGCCGGTGGTGGGTGGGGATGGTCTACAACCCCTACCCTGCCTCTCAAAGGCAAGATGCAAGTGTTTGGTGCAAAACCAGACACTAAACGGTCGAGTTCGGAGATCCCGAGGCAAGGCACGTAGCCGAGGCCTCCGGGAACTCCAAACGAACACAAACATGGATGATCACCGAGTGTTCAAACGGTGACATCCAAGTCTTGAGGACGGTCAAAAATGGGGTGTCTACACATAATTAATTTGTTAATTAATTAGAAGTTTTGTAATATTTAATTAGCTAGGATAGTTGATTCATTATTCGGCTTGTATATTTATTCGAACCCTTCAAGCGAGGGCATAATTGTGTAATAAGTGTGTGTGAGTGTGTGTACGTCTTCCAACCCCCACTTCTTTCTCCCTTTTGCTTACCTACTTTCAATGGTTAGTATTAGGGCATATTTAAATTAGCATACCTTATATTATGCATGCATGCATTCACTCATCAGTATTGCATGCACCGGGCTCGGCACATCATACTATCTATATAGTATTTTAAATCCAACTTGAATACGTGTTACTTGTTGTATTTCACAGGCCATGTTAGATTAGACGAGCCTATTCTAGTGACATTCTGTATGCGATGCATTAGCCATTTTAAACATGGACTAGGATCATCAATATGATTACTAACTAGTTTCCTGTTTTGGCTTGGAGTACTCAGTAAGCATTTATGTTTTAGCATCCTTGCATGAGTGTGAGTGATTGCCATGACAGCATGCTTATCATGAGGCTATATGCTTATGTGATATAACTGCCTGAATGCCTATGGGTGAAGGTTGGGTTATTTGAATTGGAACAATTCATCGACTGTAAGTTTTTTTAAGCCTACTTGCGAGTAGCAAACCGTTTTTTCAAAACAAATATGAAATGTTTTGTTCCAATTCAGGCGATCCAGTCTATACTTGTATGCCGTGTGCATCACATAGTAAATCTAGGCTAAATAACCGGAATAAGAGCACATAATGTTTTCAAAACTTGATATCATGGTTAGTTGAGACCGATCTTTGATCGGGCGAGCGGGGGTGCTCACGAAGTGACCTTCCCCAATCGTACCCAAGTTCCCGAGCCGAGGTAACTTTGGTGATGACGGACATGTGGCCTTTGGCAAACGAGTCAATGTTTCCTAAATTCCCTCATAAAAAATATTTAGGTGACGACTCTGTATCTGGCAAAGCCGTCCATGTTTGGCACTTCTTTGAAAAAAATCTGTTTTCAAAAATGATTTGCCGGATTTGGACTCTTTGGTGATTTATCAAATCTCACATTACACATTGTGAGATCAGATTAAGAACCGACACAATCGAGTCCAAACTGTAGCATTGAGGCCCGTGGGCGCGTCTACACCGTCTAATGTATAATGTTCCAATGTATTTTCTTTATTTGGTATTATTCAGTGGGCTATCGCTCACGCTCATTCATGTGTTTGTAGGTCAGCCAAGAGAAGCCCAAACCCAGCCCCAGTGAGGCATGTGAGGAGCAACAAAGGTTTTGGAGAGTTAGCCCTTGTGTCTCTCGCACGAGACCAGTCTTCGCCCTTTTGTTATGTATTCCTATTTTGTCATGTTGGCGAGGACTTTGTGTATATGTTTATGTATAGTTTCATGGGTTGACTTAGTTTTTGGTTGATCTTGTCTGTACAAACCTTATAGAACTGTGTTTCTGTTGTGAGTTATTAATGTATATATGTATGGTTTGTTTTGGTAAACCATGTAAGCACAGCTCTATGGACTAAGGTTCAAAATTGCTTCCGTTTGGCCCCCATTAACTCTGTTAAAATACGTTTGGTTTGGTTTGAGGCCGTAGGTAATCTCGTGATTACTGGCCTGTTATGCCCTTAACCCACGGGGGCGGGTTCGGGTCATGACAGAGTGGCATCAGAGCACGAGTTAATAACTCACACAATTGTCCAAAAGAGCAGTAAGCGTCTAGAAAAGATCTAGGATGCATTCATGTGATAAGTATGAGTTTGAAAGCATTGAGAATGTGCTTAACTGTTTTAATATGAACAACGTAATTTGTTACATTATCTAAACAAATAGTAAATATTTTATTTTGTAAAACTCACTCATAAAATACATTTCTTATTTTTACCCCAAGTGAATGACCAATGTATGGAAGTTCAACTAATTTAAATGAAATAATACTTTTATTTAATTTTCAATCATTATCAATAAAATGTGCAATGACACATTCATATTCTAAACAATTATTTGACCACAGATCAAATGTTAAATAAACTCTTCCATTCAAAATTTTGAAAATGTCAAATAATTCATTTTTAATATTTTCAAATTTCTTTAAAATTCTGTTTTTAGTAGTATTTCTTGAAAAACCTTGATATTACGATGCAAAACCTCCGTAATCATTTCTAAAAAATCGGGACATTCACTAGTAATAAAAGGTTGTCCTTTTTTAATAATATAGTCAATTACAGAATTTTGTACACATATAGGATCATATAAAAATGCTTGCAAATTCTTAGTTGATGAAGCCCCTAATTGCATTTGAGTTCTAATATCAGGTTGTTGACTTTTTAAATGTCTTTGAGCATGCCTTTTTAGATAGCTAGTACCCTCTACAGATGTAGCATTAAGTAAATGTGTACAATATTTACATTTTGCTTTAAATACAGTTGTACCATTGGGATTAGTTATAAGTGCTCTTCTAAAATGCTCCCAAACAGTAGTAGATGTGCCCCTAAATGATGATGCTGCTGCTGTTGGAAAAGGTATATTAAGTATGATAGAAGGAGAATCAGTAGATTCATGTTGTGTATATGCATCAATATTGACATAAACATTAAGAATCTTATAATCTATAGTAATGTAAGTAAAATAATATATGTGAATTAACAATTAATTAAAATAATGAGTAAATAATAATGAATTTCAGAATAAAAACTAACATATGTTACGAAATAATTAATGTAAAAAATGAGTAAATATTAAATATTAATTTAAATAATTAATATTGGAAGCTAAAACAGCTGGCCAAGCTTCTTGGAGAAGCTTGGCCAAAGGGTTCAAGCTTCTAGAAGGTTAGGGGGGGTTCAAAGGCTCACAAGGTGCAAAACAACCACACATGTGCATGGGGGATCGAATCTGTGCACTCCAGCTGGCATAGCTGGGATCCACTCAATCTGCAGAATGCTCCGGAAGGTCGTCGGCCAGCAAAAATTGCCGGTCAGCACAATAAAGTGCCGGTCGGCACAATAAATTGCCGGCCGGATAAATAGATTTCCGATAGGTGCTTCCAAGGTCAAAAAATGGCCGGTGGGTGTCCAAATTGAAGCCCCGGAAGTTAGCTTTCCAATGGCGCAAACCTTGCATTAAAATGCCTTCTGTGCAAAAAGTTATCTCCTTTTTCGTGAAGCCGCGCAGATTCGATCCAACCGGGATGATGCCCGACTTCAACTGATCATATCTCCCCCACCCGGACTTGGCTCTATGAGATTCTTGAGTGCAAAATGAAGCCCCGGAAGTAAGCTTTTCGACGATGGTCACCTCATAGCTAAAATCCAAGTGTACAGACAGATAAGCCCGATTCAGCGAGGGCTGCTCGACTCGCTTCTACCCGGATTCATGCCGAACTTTTCCCAAACTAGTTTTCTCCTCTCCTTTCCTCTCTTCTTCAACTCCAAACCCCTAAACAAATTGTTTTGAAGGATTTTCCTCTCTCCTTGCCGAAGAAACTGAATCTTTACCCTGCACATCTCTCAACACTGAGCAAACCATCAGTAGTGCCCAAGTCTTAAGGGCGGTCAAAAATGGGGTGTCTACACATAGTCTATTGTTGTTGCAAACTTGCCTGTAAATCTGTTGATTTTATCCTGATATCTGTACTTTTTCAGCTTGAGCTGGTACAAGTTGCACTTGTAGGACCTCCTCCAGTTAGGAGACGGAGAGGGAGACGGGGCACGGGGAGAGGTAAAGGATGGGTTGATTGCGGAAGAGGCAGAGTGAGACAACGGTCACCCTATGAGGATTCCTTTGACGAGTACACGACACTCGAGGATGAGGTGGACCAGGTCGACACCCAGTCCAGCAGCCCTACTGATGATAGCGATGCGCCTCTTATGCAACCAAGGAGGAAGAGAGCGAGGATGGGTTGATTTTACTTTTCCTTTCTTTTTGCTTTGTAGTTAGGAACTATGTAGTTTCAGATAGACCTCTGTATTTGGTTTTTGAAGACTTTTGTTTTATTTTTTCTTTGTAAAACAGTGATCGGGGTTAGACCCACCAGTTTATGAAAAGAATATTTTGGATGATTTCGCTTGCATAATATGTGATGAATGGCATAATCCTTGCATCATAGCCTTGTACAAGACTTTAAACTGTGCATACTTGCTCTTGAATTCATTCTTGAATCGGATAATAAGCTACAACTGAAACAAAATGTAAAATACAACTCGATAATAGAAAAACAGAAAGGAAACAACCTAAAAATGCTAAAAAAACACTTGATACAAACAAATCAAAGCTCAAAATACAACCAGAGTACACAAAGGCAAAAGACAGCTTTTTCTGCAACCTACTATATCTAGGCCAACATTTAGACCTGGCTAGGTCCAAACAGGCATGGTTGGGCTCCAATGAGGCACGACCGGGCCCAAAAATGATGTTGGTGGGTGCAGTCTAGCTGTTATGCACTGCCGCTCCTCAAAGTCTATAAATGGTGCTCCCATGCTGTATTTCTGGCAGAATAGCGAGTCTTTCATATTTTGCTCTCAAGAATGAGATTTTTCTCAACAATAGGCTCCGAGACTGGATAGCCACTTTGGACGGCTTGGAAAAGGTGAACTTTTGCAGTTGTAGCCTAAACTCTTTTTTTCCTTTGAGCCGCAATTTGCTTTGGTTTCCATTCCTCCATACCGCTGTTCGATTTTGGAACCCAATTACGCATGTATTTTGCTTTAGATCACAAGAAATGTGTCCAAGTTTGGAGGAATATTAGGCATTGATAGAATCCCGGTATGATGAGAAAATCATGCCCCAACCCTGTTTCGGTCATGCACAGGTACTTGGTTAGATGTGTGGGCTTACTTTGCATAAGGCTCGATCTTTAGCCCACGGCGGGGAGGTAGATATTCTTAGTTTGATTCATTGCTTTTTTGGATATTGGGGATAGGGGTGACATTCTCTGGTGAGTCTATCGCCAACATGCCCTCTGATTGTGCTTACTTGCGCACTTCTTACTTGCCCCCAGTTGCAGTGGATCCAACATTAGGCTAATCAAAGTAGCCCAATGCCTGAAAGAGGGTAAGAGTTGCATGGGTTTGGCACTGGCTGAGACCCTAATGGGTTTAGATGCTTTTCATCGGTGGGAGACTACTCGATTTGTAGGTAGCTCACTACTTCTTCAGGTATTGTTTCCTACCATGTCTTATTTTTGTTTCCTCGCATCACTCAACACTCACTCTCTATTTTCATCTCTAAACCCTTTTCTTGCTTTTCTCTCAACGTACATCTCTCTATTCTTTAATCTCTCTTATGTTTCATCCCTTCCCAGGTATGGCTTATAGATAAGCTGAACGTGGTGGACCCTTGCCATGCCTATTCAGCCAAAGCTTATTTTTTTTTGGCCAAAGGCTAGTGGCTCATGGATGCATGGTTTGTAAGGTTCAAACCTATGGCGTTTCGTCATTGATAGCCGACATGGCTGTAGACACCCCATTTTTGACCGTCCTTAAGACTTGGGCGCCACTGATTGATCATTTGATGACACAGGCTATGCTATGCAAAGGTTCGATTTATTCGGCAAGAAAAGAGTCAAATCCCAACCTTACACCCCATTTTTGGACTAAAACTATTTTGACCAAAGATGTTAGACCTTAAAACCCTCTCTTTCAAAACGTTTTTGAAAAAAAGTTTCTACGATGTTCCGAGGCTTGTATTTTGTTAAATGTTGCGCTTTTCGATAAACCGAGCAAGGACAAAGTGGAATAAATAAAGGAGAGGTGAATTCTTTGAAAAAAAATCTTTAAAACATCTTGTTTAGGGGTTTGGAGTTGAAGAAGAGAGGAGAGGAGAGAAGAAACCAAGTTGGAGAAGAAGTTGGGCATGAACCGTTAAGAGAGAGTCGAGTCGCCCTCGCTAAATCGGGCCTATCCATTTGTACACTTGGATTTCAGCTATGAGGCCACCGCCATTGCAAATAATACTTCCGGGGCTTCATTTTCCACTTAAGAATCTCCTAAAGCCGAGTCCGGATGGGAGAGATATGGTTGGTTGAAGTAGGGCATCAATCCGATTGAGCTGGAAATGAGCAGTCTTCATTAAAAGGAGCATCACTTTTTCCATACTTGGAATTTTGATGTGATGCTTACACCATTGGAAATCTTACTTCCAGGGTTTCAATTTAGACACAAGAATGACCGGAAAAGGAGTCCGGATGATGGAGTTATGGTCATTTGAAGTCAGGCCTGGAAGCAATTTTTTAGTGGCCGGCCGACCACCACAATTCGACGACCGGCCACTTGAAGTAGGCGACCGGCCACTAGTGTCCCAAACTCAGATATTTTACAGATCTTTTCCCTCCAGCTATTTCACACAAGCTCCAGCTATCCCAATTCTGATATTTCGACCAAGGCTCTCTTTTTGCTATATATGGAGGCCATATCTCATATATTGGAAGGTTAGCAAGTTTGGGAGCTTCTCTCTCTAAAATCTCTCTCTCTCTCTCTCTCTCTCTATAATTTTGTGAGCAAATTTTCGGCCTCTCTCTCTGGAAATCTCTCTCTCTTCCTATATTGTGCTTAGAAGTGAGAATTTCCTGCACTCTTGCAAATACACCCTAGACCAAACACCTCTACCTTGTTGCTGAGGTTCTTGGAGGTCTTATTTGCTAAGAATTGTGCTATCTTTCAAAGCTTCTCAAACAACCTCTTTTTGGCCTTTTAACCACTGAAATCCAGGGGATTTTTAGTGGCAAAAACTTGGTTTTGAGGTCCCAAATAGGAGGGGGTGGCCTCCCCTCCTTGTGTCTTATTTGCATGTGTTGGTGGCCTAGCATTTGAGCATGCTTTTCTACTCTTTTGTAAATTAGTTCAAGCATATTTTTGGCTTTATTTTGACATGCTTAAACTCTGTTTTTGGCTGGTTTGGCCACCTCTTGTTTGCATTTTACACTTGTAGTGCAATCTTGTTCACTAGCTTAATATGCATAATGATTTAGCCTATTGATCTAGCTTGTTTTGGCTTTACTCTAGCACATTTTCGCTATTGTTTTAGCATGCTTTAACTCTGTTTTGAGTGGTCTTGGTGACATGTACTTCGCCTTGTATAGCTATAGTGTAGTCGGCCCTTACATGCCTTGTGTTTTAAGGCTCTTGGCATGCTTTATTTGTGATGTTTGCATAATATGGCATCATTTAACATGTAATTTCATAACATAAACATATACTTCTATCACACTCTCATATATATCGCTCTTTAATCATTTTTGAAAGTTGTGCCTTATGCCTTGCTTGCGAGCCAACATGTACGCATGATTTCCTACTCTTTTGTGCCTTAATTCCAACATGTTCATGCCACTGATTTGGCATGTTTTATGTCTGTCCAAGGCTGGTTTGGTTATTTGAGCTTGATAATGCATGCTTCTAGTGTAATACACTTCACTGGCTTTGATGCTTTATGCCTCTAACATGTATTACATGAGTTGTTTGCATGATTTTGCGTCACTTAGTGTGTTATTTCAATGCCGAAATGTATGTCATTGCATTCCATTGTTTCAATCTTTCATTCATTTTGAAAGTAGTCTTGAGCCCCTTGATGGCTTGAATATGGAATTGAGGTTTGCAAGCCTAATGGTTTTAATCCTCTCTTGAGGATATCTACTAACCAACAGCATGAGACCTCTTTCATGCGCAAGGCACTTATGGCTTAGACCACCTTTCCAATTAAAGGACTTTTTCACATTGAATTTAACCGGTTAAGGGATTAATTGGTATGCTAAAATGTATAAACAAGAAATGGACCAAGTAAAACATGAATAAGATAATCATTCGTGTTGCATTGCATGTGTTTGGATCGGACGTTAATCCAAACACAAGAAATATGAGACGTTTCATACTCAAAGTGATGAAACGTGTTGCATTTCTTAGTCGCCAACACCCTTGATCATGCATGATGGGGTGGAGGCACTTTGAGTCTTATGTGTGCATTCATAAAGCTTGTACAAGCTTGGTACTTCGGCCATCATGCATTGAGATGCTTGATTGGTGGCTTGAGAGCCAAGTACCACACTCCTTTGAGCTTGAGACATGATGAGAAGGGTGGTAGTACACCCATTTCCTGCCAAATATATTGTCTTGGCTCTGTTGCACTCTATTGCAGCAAAGACAGAATTCTGGAAAGAGAGGTGGCCAGCTGGCCACTTGCACTAGCCTACCGACCACTTGCACTGGCCGGCCGGCCACTTGCGGGGAAAATTGTCCAAAGTAGTCCTGTGTTGGGGCAAATGCAATCTGGAAGCTCACATGATGTTCTGAGATCACTGCGAGTGCAAACAGAGGCAACTCATGGCAAGGCAATGCATTTTCGGGCGATGCAAACCGAGCATGCATGTCTCCCTCCCCCTCGAGGCCATTTTACTTGCTTTAACTAGCTAGTTGTTAGCTAATTATTTGATTGGAGTATTGTACTTCATAGCTTAGAATAGCTATTTGTTTGAATTCAATTCGGTCTGTAATAATTAATTAGCTCAGTTAGTTAATTAGTTAGTTTGATTAGCTTAGCTTAGTGTAGCTTAGCTTAATTATTCGGACCCTCCTTCGCGAGGGCAATGTTGTAATAAGGGTGCATGTGTGAGGGCATGTCTTCCAACCTCATTTCTTTCTCCCTTTTACTTAACCGCTTTCGATGGTTAGTTTAGGGGCATATTTTAATTAGCATACCTTATGCTTTGCATGTTTGCATCATTCATTTGTCTTGCATGCACCAGGATCGGCGCATCATTCAAACTGCATTGTATTTCAATACCTATTTGAATACATGTATCAATTGCTGCATTCATATGCCGTCTTAGATAGCCGAGCCTATTTAGTTACATTATTGCATGTGTTGCATTAGGAATTCGGTATAGTTAGGATCATGTATTGCTTCTAACTAGTTTTTTGTTTTGGCTCGGAGTACACTGTAAGTGTTTACGCTTTAGCATCCTTGCATAAGTGTTGCCATGATAGCATGCTTGCCATGAGGCTATTTGCTTATTTGCTTAACTGCATGAATGCCTATGGATGAAGGCTTGATTGCCTGAATTGGGACAACTTGATGATTATGAGTTTTAAGCCCGCTTCGCGAAGTGCCAAAATCATGTTTTTTTAAAAGCCCACTTGAGGGTGGAAAATCTGCGCTTTAACCCACCGTGAGGGTGGCATTTTCAAACCATTTTCAAAAACAAACATGAATTGTTTTGTTCTAATTCTTGTGATTTAGTCTATACTTGTATGCTGTGTGCATCACATAGTAAATTAGATAATAATCCGGATAAGAACACGTGTGTTTATAAAACAACATATCATGCTTAGTAGAGGCCGATCCTTTGATCGGGCGAGCGGGGGTGCTCATTTCAAGACCTTCCCCTCTTGTACCCAAGTTCTCGAGCCGAGGCAATTTTGGTGATGACGGACACATGGCCTTTGGCACGAGTCAGGGTTTCCTAAATTTTTCAAAAATAAAATATTTAGGTGGCGCCTCTGTAATCTGGCAAAGCAGTCCATGTTTGGCACTTTTTCATTCAAAATTGATTTTCCAAAACTAATTGCAAGATTTGAACTCTTTGGTATTTATGAGTCTTACATTGCACTTTGTGAGATTAGATTCAGAACTATGACAGGAGTCCGAACTGTAGTAAGACCAATTCGAGCCCTCTCCAAAAGGGGCGCGAGCGAAGAAAGTCGAGTCTACAAAGGCACATCACCGGATGTACCTACAAGAACATCGAAGTCTTGAAAGGCCGTTAAAAATGGGGTGTCTATAGTTGTCCCTCTTTGACAAAACTCATAGTCATGAAATGACATGAGTGAATGTCAAAGCCAAGAGACGACTCATTTTGACAAGGCTGTAAGACTTGGATAAACAATCAAGACAGAAAACAAAATGGTTGCGCCTGCAGGCTGCCTACGTATCCCTTTGCCAGGAATCAAACCAACGTAGTTCTGGGGCAAAATGCAAATGATATGCCTGATGCGGAAACATAACTTATGATCATGCAACAAGGCTGCACAATGAAACATTTAAATGCAAATGCTATGCAGAGAAATGCCACAGTTAAGAAAAAACGAAAACAAAGCACAGTAATCCCAAACACGAAAAGAAAACCACGCACCACGCGCGAGAAACACAAACCCAAACTACATTTCATGTAGGAAGGATGTAAGAAAATTATACAAGCTTAACTATGCATCGCGCAGGAAAGGCAAAGGGCGACGTAACTGCCGAGTACACCCGTGGTCTCAATTGTAGTTCTAATGCGTTGCACACTGTAGACCGCCCGAACTCGCTCCGCGCGCCCCCCCTTTTCAGAGAGGGCGCGAATTGGGTTCATAGCTGCTACAATTTAGACTCCTGTCACGGTTCTGAATCTAATCTCACAAAGTGCAATGTAAGACTGATAAATCGCCAAAGAGTCCAAATCCGACAAATCATTTTGGAAAATCGATTTTGAATAAAAAAAACGCCAAACATGGACTGGTTTGCCAGATTTCAGAGTCGCCACCTAAATATTTTGTTTTGAAAAATTTAGGAAACCCTGACTCGTGCCAAAGGCCACATGTCTTCCATCACCAAAGTTGCCTCAACTCGGGAACTTGGCTACGAGAGGGGAAGGTCTTGAAATGAGCATCCCCACTCGCCTGATCAAAGATCGGCCTCTACTAACATGATATGTTGTTTTTGTAAACACTTGTGTTCTTATTTCAGTTATTAGCTAACTTTACTATGTGATGCGCACAACATACAAGTATAGACTCAATCACCCAATTTGGAACAAAACATCTCATGCTTGTTTTTCAAAAATGGTTTGAAGATACTACTCGCAAGTAGGCTAAAACACAGATTTGCCACCCTCAAGTGGGCTTGAAAACATGATTTTGCCAATTCGCAAAGTGGGCTTAAAACGCACATTTGATGAATTGTCCCAATTCAAGCAATAAAGCCTTCATCCACAGGCATTCAAGCAGTTAAACATTTAAGCGAATAGCCTCATGGCAAGCATGCTATCATGGCAGTCACTTACACATATGCAAGACGCTAAAGCATAAACACTTACAGTGTACTCCGAGCCAAAAAAGAAGCTAGTTAGTAATCAATGCATGATCCTAGCTATGTTAACAATGCTTAATGCAACACATGCAAGAATGCAACTAAAATAGGCTCGGCTATCTAAGATGGGATATGAATGCAACACTTGATAACATGCTTTGAAACACGTATTCAAGAAAGTATATTGAAATATAATGCAGTTTGAATGATGTGCCGAGCCCGGTGCATGCAAGACGAATGAATGATGCACGCATGCAAAGCATAAGTATGCTAATTGAAACATGCCCTAAACTAACCATCGAAAGCTGATAAGTAAAAGAGAGAAAGAAATGGGGTTGGAAGACATGCATCACACACACGCACACTTATTACAACATTTGCCCTCTTGACGGAGGGTACGAATAATGAGCTAACAAGCCACGCTAAGCTAACCTACTTAACTAATCTAATGATCTAATTAGACTAATTATTACACAACACAAATTGGGCCCCGTTTGATAGAGCTATGGGAAAGTGATTATAACTTATAGCCTAACAGCTTATAGCTTATAACTGTGAACATAAGCTGATTTTTGACTTATGAATTAAGCTTCTCCTCCCCCACTTAAAGAATAAGTTGATTTTTGACTTACAAAAAGCTATAAGCTGTATTGTTAAGCTGAACTAAACACATCAAAATAGCTTAAATTAAGTTAAAAGCTGAAATAAGCTGGAAATAAGCTTTACCAAATAGGGCCTTGAATTACTAGCTAGAACTAATTATTACAATACTTTGATTAATTAACAAATTAACTAATCATGGTAACTAACTAAGGATGTGAGGTATGTGAACTAGGTTGCCACAGGTCTACCTTGAACAATGAAGGATGCATGCTCTCGATTGCGTTGCTCGGAAATCCGTTACTATGCCAAAAATTGCCTTTCTTTGCATTTGATTGGATCTCTGAAAAGTGCACTGACTTCCAAATAGCTTTTGCTCCAACACAGGGACCTCCTAGTGGGCTGCCGACCAGAAAAGGGGGCTGTAGACCACTTGTAGACCAAAAAAACTTGTTGTAGACCAGAAAAAGTGGTCGGTCGACCACCTTTACTAGTCTACCGACCAGAAAATTTGCCAAACTCCAGCTTTGCTGCAACAGAAAACAACAAGGGGTATAGTAGTGTATTTGCAAGATATGTGTGCACAACCACCCTCCGTATCATTTCTCAAGCTCAAGCGAGTGCAGTGCTCGACTCTCGGGCCACCAACCATGCATCGCAATGCATAATGGCCGAGAAGCCAAGTTTGCACAAGTCAATGTCAATGAATGCACAAATAACACAAAAGGGCCTCCACCTATATCATGCTTGATCAAGAGGGTTGGCGACCAAGAAATGAGTCGCATTTCATCACTTCAAGTATGAAATGCCCCTCGTTTCTCTTGTTTGGATTAATATCCGATCCAAACACAATGCAATCCAACAACATGCAAACAACATGTGCATGACAAGTTAGAGTCCTTAAGCATTAAAGCTAGAAAAGTACACAATACTAGGATTATGCAATGCAATGCTCAATGGACGAAACCAGCCCTAGACAGCTCTCATGCATGCCCAAACAATGCCCAAACAAGAAAAGCATGCTCAACTCATGGCTCGCAAGCAAGGCACAAAGCCCAACCCTCAAACACATTGAAAGAGTGATAAACATGAGAGTATAACAAGGTTATATGCTTTGAAATTATGCGTTAAATGATGCCATATCGTGCACATATCACAAATGAGGCATACTAAGAGGCTCAAAGCTTAAGGCTAGCAAAGGCACTTGTACCATAGCCATATCAAGCAAACCCCAAAGGACCAAGATGATTCAAAACAGTCCTAAAACATGCCAAAACAAGGCCAAAAACATGCTTGAACATAGCTAACATATGCTAGAGTAAAAGGCCAAAACACCAAGTAAGCTAGGCCAATGAGCATGATTACACTACAAGTGTAAGAAGCAAATGAGGGATGCTCTAACCAACCAAAAACAGAGTTGTATCATGGTAAAATAAGACCAAAAACACACTGAGATGGTAGCCTAAAAAGCTTAGGCAAGCATGCAAGCCAATTAGTTCATGATTGAGACATAAAGCATAACCCTCCAAAGCATTGAAAGAGTGATACACACGAGGGTATGGTAGTGAAACATGCTCTGAAATCATATATCAAATGATGCTAAATCATGCAAATAGCCCAAGAAAAGCATGCTAGTGGACTCAAAACACAAAGCTAGTGGAGGGGCTTTACACTATGGGTATACAAAGCAAAGCATACATGATCAAGACCACCCAAATCAGACCCAGTGCATGTGAAATCATGGCAAAAAGCATGCTAAAATAGAGCCAAAAGAAGCTAGAACGATAGGCCAAAGTAGTAAGCATACTAGGCTAGTGAGTGGAATTGCACTATGGCTTTACAAAACAAGGCATGCATGACCAAAACCACTTAAAATAGAGCTTAAGCATGGCAAAACATGAGTAAAAGCTTGCTGGAGTGGAGCCAAAAACATCCAAAGCATGATGCATGTTAAGGGTATAGAGAGGATTGAACTACAAGGGTATGAAGCATGCAGGAGGCAATCAAACCGACCCAAAACAGAGCTAAGGCATGCAAAAATAATACCAAAAACATGCTGAGATAGGACCAAAATAGGCTAGCATGACGGATCAAAGCATTGAGTACACAAGGCTAAATGGCAAGATTACACTACAAGTGTAGAAAGCATGCATGAGATGACTCAACGAAGCCAAAACGGAGTTATGCCATGCTAAAATAATGCAAAAAAAGGTTGAGAACAGGCCAACACATGCTAGAAACACATGCTCAATAATGAGGCCAACAAGGCAAGCAAACAAGACAAGAGGAGAGAGAACCACCCCCTCTCATTTTGGACCTCAAAACCACATTTCTACCACTGAAAATCCACTGGATTTTAGTGGCTAAAAGGGCAAACAAAGATGACCTCAAAGGCCCAAGGAGATGGCACAAGGCAAGGCCAAACAAGCCACCAAAGGGGGTAAACCACCCCTAACTCAAACAAATCCTTAAACAACCATTTCAAGAACTTAAATACATAAATTTTTTCAATTGAAAGTTAAGCCAAAAGAAGCATGCAAAGGTGGCCTAAACTAATACAAAAACAAGTCTAAAAGGGGGTATATGCTTACACTTGAAGAACCACAGCAAGAACAGCCACTTCTGAGCTTCAAACAAACCTCCAAGTACCTCAGCTCAAGAGTAAAGGTGTTTCGCTAGGTGTTTAGTGCAAAAGTGTGAACAAAACTCACTTTAAGGCACACAAGTGAACAAATATAGAGGGAGGGAGAAATCAAGAGAGATAGAGATATATTTAGCCCTAATACAATTTTCTAAACCTAAAGCAAGAGGGAGAAGGCTCCCTTATATAGAATTTCATGTCTCAAGCTTATTTGACAAGCTAGAGGCTTGAAGCAATCCCTCCATACACGTGTATGGAGGATGCCTTCTGTGCCCAACAGCTGGCACAGTTGGCAAGGAAAATATCTGCAGAAAATACAGGAAGGCTGCCGACCAGTTAAAATGGTCGACCGACCACTCCCACTAGTCGACAGACCACAAAAAGTGGTCTACAGGGAATAAAATTGGTGAGCAAGGGTGGAAGAGGGTCTGTAGGGAGAGTAGAAGGTGGTGGCAGGCTACCGACCACCTTAGGTGGTCCACAGACCACCCACCCAAGCTGGCCGACCACCAAAAGTGGCTGACAGGGAAGAAAAGTGGTCTACAGGGGGGAAAACTGGTCTACATCCCCTGTTCCATCCACCAAGCAAAGGGATCAAGGTTTGGTTAAATAACAAACCAAAGAGGAAGCAAGACAAGAGTCCGCAAGGTGAGGCACTCAGCCGGAAGCCCCGAAAACTAGTCTACGAGTACAAAAAGTGGCGTACGAGAGGGAAAGGTAGTCTACGACTTTTACGCGAGCGGGGGAAGAGTGGTGTGAAAACCGGGCGTACCCCAATGTTTTTCAATGATTTGGAAATCCTAACGCATTGTACGCGAGAGGAGGAAGAGTGGTGTGAACACTGGGCGCACCCCGAGTGTTTTTAACTGAAGGGTGGTGTGAACACCAGGCGTACTCAAATGTTTTTAACCGAAGGGTGGTGTGAACACTGGGCATACCCGAGTGTTTTTAATCAATGGTTGGTGTGAACACCGGGCATGCCCGAATGTTTTTAACCAAAGGGTCGTGTGAACACCGGGCGTACCCCAGTGTTTTTAACCGAAGGGTGGTGTCAGCATCGGGCGTACCCGAATATTTTTAACAGAAGGGTGGTGTTAACACTGGGTGTACCTGAGTGTTTTTAACTGAAGGGTGGTGTGAACACTGGGCGTACCCGAATGTTTTTAACCGAAGGGATCCTAATGCGTTGAATGCGAGAGGAGGAAGGGGTGGAAATATACGATCTGAAGGGCACTCCTCTAAATGAAACGTACATACAATATCGTGCGTGTGTAGAAAGTGACTTAACGAATGCGACATAGTAGGAATGCATGTTCTATGCAATACATACGACTGAGATGGAATGTTAATGGCATGTTCTATGCGAGAAACAAAAGCATAAGCATATTGTATGCATGATCGGTAACAAGAGCATATTCTATACGTAAAAGTGGATCCATGTTCCATGCATGATTCAAGAGCGAATGCGAGATGAACATGCAATTCCCGTGAGATGCGCATCTTACAATAACATATGCGAAATGCATATTCTATACCACAAAGTGAAGTGCATGTTCCATGCAACAACGAATAAGAAATGCATGTTTTATGCTAGATATCAAAGCATGATTTGACAAAAAACAAACTAGAGGGCAACTTCCGATTCACCTCTCGGAAGAATTACAATGTATTTAAAGGATACATCTCGTTCATGTTGACAAGTGATGAACATAGCGCACCGAAAACACAGTTTTAAGCTTCCGCAGGGGTATTCTGAACTCAACAGCAAACAATCCTTTCAATTCTTAGAAACCAAGGACACAAAACAGCATCAAGAACTTTAGAAGAGCTGCCAACCACCTGTCAGTCATGAGGGAAGGCCACTGCCCAGGTGCCAGCCAACAATGGACCTTGCTGGCCATCGATGAGCGTTGCCGGCAATCGATGGCAGATTGAGGGCAAAATAGGATTTTCAGCTCGGGACTTTAAGTATGAGCCACTAGGGCTCATTTCCTCACTTCCCCTTTCCTGAAAATCATCTCCTTCTCTCTCTAGGCCTTCACTCTCTCTAGATTTGCACTTTCTACCCATTTTCCGACACCCTATGCAAAGTTGATTCGCTAAATCCCCTTTGTTCTCTTCACTTTGAACCAATTGAAACTTGATTTCGATGCTCCCTTCCTCATTTCCACCATTCTAGGCTTATTTCCCTCGAGTTTCTCTCGAGTTTTGTGCATTTTTCCCGACTTTGACTTTTTCCTTCATTTTCTCTCTCCTAGGGTTTGACTTTTTCCAAGTTTACCCTTTTTCTACGTTTTTCTACACTTTTTCTACTTTTTCCTTCATTTTCTACGTTTGCCTTTCTACCTGACGAGATATCACCCACAGACACACATACTACCCACCTCCGGAGGCATCCGACGCTTCACCGAGTTCGCCCGCGGTGCACCAGAGCACCTTTTATTGAGGGAGCTAGAGTCTCACTTATCGGCCATGGCCATCGAGGTAAGAGCCCTGTTTCCATGTATTTTTGCTTCATGTATTTATGCCTTCAGCTACTTGCAATTCTTGCACTACCTTGTATTCGGATCCATCCATGCACTGCCTTTATCTGATTGTATTTCATGCATTGTCTTCATCTGATTGCATTTCATGCATTGTCTTTATCTGATTGCATTTCATGCACTGTCTATAGTGCGAGTCTCGCGCCTTCAGAGGCTATGGTGCTACGACTGCTAGAGATTGGTATGACGAGCTCCCAGCTGGAGTTCCAGACATCATCAACAGGGCAGGCTTCCGCCTCTTCTGCTCTGGCTTGACTCGGGTTGTCGCGAGTCATCCCCTTCTACGAGTGTTGGTGGAAAGGTGGTGGGATACCACCAACTCCTTCCACTTCTCCACTGCAGGAGAGATGACGATGACTCTTTACGACTTTGCCATCTGTTATTCCTGAGCGGTTTGTCGGAGGCTTACTTAGAAAAGCGTGTCATAAGGCTGACTGGTTACGGGCTCTCCCACGATGGGAACACAAACCTCAGACCGGGATCACCGCCGAGGCACCCTTTTTGACCAATCGACCTAGTTGCATATCGAAAACCATAGAGACTATTCCAAACTAGGACATGTTGCTTACCTGAATGCAGGATTGTTTGAAACCGCATGCGTGCGTAGTGAAACCCTAGTTCCTGACAAAATAGGACAGGGGAATCCTACCCCACTATAGGGGTGTTTTGGCTCTCACTTGCTTGATATGTGCTGTTAGGTGTGTCTCTACAAGAATGTATGTATCAGTTCCAAGTCTGGGTATCAGTCTGAGGACATTAGTGTTTGAGAATATCAGTTTTGAGGCAGAAAATTTTGGGGCAGAATTCAGTAGAGAGCACAGTCATTCAGCTATGCTCATATCTGTTCTGGTGAAATCAGGCTGAGATATTGTCTGTTTTTCTCTTTTGCAAGGTAGTCTTGGAACCATAGCTTCAAAAGGCTCCGATATCCCCCGGGTGCATTGGACTTATGTTGATAGACTTTGACAGGTTAAAGATTTAGTTCAAGGGCAACCAGTGTTTCCTTCGTTGAGGCAAGGCAAAGAAAGGCCAGTCAGGGCTCACCAGTTCAACTGATCCGACAGTCACCAGTCATATCACTTTTGTTCAAACTTAGTTGACTGTAATGGCACAGTGTTCATAGAAAGTTGTGGCCATAATAGCGGCATTAAACCAGGGAATCGCCAGGCAGGATGAGACCAATGCCAAAGTGCAACACCCATTTGGGGCACCTACCACGCATCCAGCGTCGGGACCCCAGCCGAGCTTTGACCCACTTCCGCCAACTGAAGATTCGCATGGTCTGGATCCCCGAGAAGGGTTGGCTCAAACCCGAGTTTTCAAACCCCTAGTGCAGCCAAATGAGAGGCTTTATTCCCTTGATGTTAATGAGCTCGAACCGACCTCAGTGAAAATTATGAACCCTGAAAAACTATTTAAAAAGGCACAAGGCCTTAACTCCATTCCCGACATTGAGGATGGGTACATCGAGGCTGCCGTACAGCTCCCAAACAGATTCAAAATGCCACATATTGACTGTTTCGATGGGTCAGGAGATCCTATGGTACATATCCGACTTTTCTTGGACATTCTGAGACCGATGGTCTAACTAGGCCTTAGAAACTCTCTTTGTACGGAAGACCCTGTCGGGTACAGCAGCCACTTGGTACGCTAAGTTGGAGGATGCAGTGAAGCAGAACTGAGAAGAGTTGGCTGAGGCCTTTGTCAATTAGTACTCTTACAATACCCAACTTGAAATAACCACTGAAGACCTTGAAGTAGCCCATTAGAATCCTACAGAGTCTTTTGTAGAATTTGTTGCAAGGTGGAGAGTGAAGGCAGCACAGATGACAAATCGCCCTTATGAGAGGGACCAAGTGCGGATAGTGGTGCAGAATCTTGAGCATGATATGTTGTAAAAGTTAATAGTCGCGCCACTATTCACTTTCAAAAGTTTGCATCAATTGGGGATTCAGATTAAGAGTGCGTTCAACATAGGGATTATTCCCAGAACTAGTGAACCAATAAGAAGGGTGATTTCCGGAAGTACCCATGCTAGTAGTAGCACTATTCCTGAACCCATTGAAATCAATACAGTCGCCACAACCAACCCTTTTGCCAATCCAAACCCACAAACAGTTGGCCTAACCCATGCTCAGGGCAGAACTTTCATCCCCCTTCATATGAGCCTAACCAGCGCACTAAAAGCCGTGATGGAAAGAGGGTATCTCAAACCCCTCGATCCTCAACCTCTATCTGACCCACTCCCTACCAGGCATAACCCCACTAAGTACTATGTGTACCATCAACAGCGTGGTCATGGCACCGATCATTGCTACCACCTTCGTCATGAGGTCCAGAATCTCATTGACAACCAGACGATAGCTCCACCTCAAGACCCCAATGACCAAGTACCTCGTCCACACGTTAACCTTATCCGTACACTAGCACCTACCTTTGACCCCAGCATATACATCACCCCGGCCCATCTACCCAAGCCTGAGGTGTTTATCCTGGAAAGCATAGACTTTCGCATGATGGATGCACTCAAACCCCAATCATCTCAAACCCGTGAACCCACTACTTCTGAACTGATGAGGATGATTGAAGAACTTCAGAGAACTGTGGCAGATTTAGCCTTTGGGATATTGGCTCTGTCATCGACCACATCACATGTCAAAAATTTCACACCAAAAAGCTCCCCAATCTTGGGACAGGCTGCATTGGAAGAAGGCCAATCCGTTGGCAAAGTGGAGGCAAGTGGTAAGAACAAGCCAAGTGTTAAGAACAAGGTAGGGGCAGGCCTTGGTCTCTATGAACATCTTCAGTGGGCTGTTGAGGCTTTGAAGGCTGAAGGGATAAACAAACAGCAAGTGTTGACAGTTGTTACAAAGACTGTGGACGACACTTTTGCCACTCAAGATGAGAGCATTCTGAATGAAAGAGCAAGTCGGGAAAAGGGATGTAGTACCAGAAACACCCCCTTCAGCTCCGATCCTACACTCAGAAGAGATCATCAAACCCAGTCAACACCTGTCGACCCTTTTGCCGGTATATCCAACACAACCTCACAAACCTCGAAGTACCCACCCGAGGCTAGTGGTTCTTCGCCCCGCTTTATATGTCCTTATCCAAAGCCATGAGTGTGTTGATAAAAAAGGACCATCTCAAACCCCTTGACCCTCGGCCTCTCCCAAACAACCCCCCTCCCTCACATGATCCAGCCAAGCATTTTGCCTTTTGTAGACGCGCCCGAACGTCCCAGGAGAATCCTGTTTTGTTCAATGGGCTTACTATAGTTCAGACTCAAATGTCACGGTTCTTAATTTGATCTTGCAAAGTGCAATGCAAGATTGATAAATCACCAAAGAGTCCAAATCCGGTAAATCATTTTGAAAAACTGATTTTTAGAAAGAAGTGCCAAACATGGACTGCTTTGCAAGATACAGAGTCGCCACCTAAATGTTTTATTTTGGAAAATTTAGGAAACCCTGACTCGCGCCTAAGGCCACGTGTCCGTCATTACCAAAGTCGCCCCAGCTCGAGAACTTGGGTACGATTGGGGAAGGTCATGCAATGAGCACCCCCGCTCGCCCGATCAAAGATCGGCCACTACTAAACATGATATATTGTTTTTGAAAATATATGTGCTCTTATTCCGGTTTATTAGCCTAGAATCGCTACGTGATGCGCACAACATACAAGTATAGACTGGATCGTCTAAGTTCGAACAAAACATCTCATGTTTATTTTTGAAAGCGGTTTGCTACTCGCAAGTAGGCTAAAATACGGATTTTGCCACCCTCAAGTGGGCTTAGGAAAACATGATTTTGCCACTCTCAAGTGGGCTTAAAACTCGCAATCGATGAGTTGTTCCAATTTAGATAATCCAACCTTCACCCACAGGCATTCAGGCAGGTATATCACATAAGCAAATAGCCTCGTGGTAAGCATGCTATCATGGCAGTCACTCACACACATGCAAAGATGCTAAAGCATAAACACTTACCGAGTACTCCGAGCCAAAACAGAAGCTATATTAGAAATCAATGCATGATCCTAGTTGATGTTTAAGATGGCTAATGCAACACATGCAAAATGCAACTAAGATAGGCTCGGCTATTCTAAGATGGCGTGTGAAATGCAATTTGATACATGTATTCAAACAGGAATTGAATTACAATGCAGTTAGTATGATGCGTCAAGCCCGGTGTATGCAAGACAGATGAATGAATGCAAACATACGGAGCATAAGGATGCTAATAGAAACATGCCCTAGAACTAACCATCGTAAGCTGGTAAATAAAAGGGAGAAAGACGTGGGGTTGGAAAACATGCATCACACACACGTACACTTATTACAACAATTGTGCCCTCTCGACGGAGGGTCCGAATAAATAATACAAAAACCAATTAGCTAATCTAAGCTAATCTAATTAAACTAGTTATTACACAACCACAATGAATAACAAATTACAACTAATTATTACATAACTCTAACTAATTAACAAATTAGCTAAGTAAGCAATTAAACTATCATGCAAACTACATGAAACAGACTACCTCAGCTCTGCCTTGGATGATGAAGGATGCATGCATGCTTGAATTTCCTTGTTCGGAAATCCCTTGCGACGCCCCTACTTGCTTTTGTTTGCAATTAGCCTCGGAACACTACACAAGGCTCCAGAAGGCTAAAACTCCACCCTGGGAATCTGTGGGAAGGCTGCCGACCAGTTATTGGCCTTGGAGGCCACCTGCTGACCACCTTTTGTGGGAGAAACCAAAAGGTGTGGTCGGCCTGCCAGAAAAGCTGGTCGGCCGACCAGTTTCTGCCTTTGGTTTCTGGTTTTCTATAACAAGGAGCAAGAGAGAGGCATGGCAAGGTATTTTCAACATTTGTGTGCACGGCCACTATCCCCATCATTGTACAAGCTCAAGGGACTGTAGGTCTCGATCCTCGAGCCACCAATCATGCATCTCGATGCATGATGGCCGAGGAATCGAATTGCATAACTTAATATAGAATGAATGCACATATGAACACATAAATGCCTAAACTCCATCATGTGTAGTTAAGAGTGTCGACGATCGGGAATCGAGGCACGTTTTGTCACTTTGAGTATGAGACGTCCCTCGTTTCCCGTGTTCGGGCTAACTCCTATCCCAAACACAATGCAACAAACATGGCATGCACCAATGCGACTCTAGCATGCAATCTTAAATGCAATGCAACTAAGTCATGCAAACATGCAAGGGATAACATGTAATGCAACTAGCATATATAATGCCATGAACTAACAATGGCATACTCAATGCACATGACACTTAGCATACACAATGCACGTAGAAACTAACATACACAATGAGATGAAAAAGGCATGCACAATGCAACGATCAATCATGAGACAACATGGCATACTCAATGCTATGGAATACAATGGCACGCTCAATGCAAAAATGGACTTAAACCAAAATGACTGGGCCTCAGCCACACCCAAATCAGTGGCCAAGCATGATGAAAACAGGACTCCAAAACTCATGCTAGCATATACAATGCAAGGACCTAAGCCCAAGGGCACAAAATGCAACTCTACAAAAGCATTGAAAGGATGAAATATGGCATACAATGACACATGTTCCAGCTCTGAAATGACGTACAAAATGGCTCTGAATCATGCAAACAACTCACGCAATGCATGTCAAAAGGCTCAAGTACCGAAGCTAATGAAGCACATTACACTAGAGGCATGCAAGGCGGTGCTCAAATGTCAAAACCAACTCCAAACAGACCCTATGCAAGCCCAAAATAGTAGCAAAATGGGTTGGGATGATGGCTTGAAAGGCACAAAAGTGAAGCTCATACAATGGCTCGCAAATAGGGCATAAATACACAACTCTAAAGAGCACTTAAAGCATGGAAAATATAGAAGTGTAGCACCCCTATAAGCTCTGAAATATCATGCCCAATGATGCCAAAACATGTAAATAGCTCAAGTTAAGCATGCAAGGGACCCCCAAACTCAAAGCTAGTCAATGCTATTACACAACAAGTATGCATGGCTAGCATTTTTCGACCAAGAGGCCTCAAGACAGAGCTAAGGCAGCTCAAAATATGAACAAAATTAGTTTGAAGTATGGCCAAAATATGCTAGAATAGAGGGCCAAAACAACATGCATTGTGAGCTAGTGAACATGAGTTACACTACAAGCATATGAAGCATATGAAGCACTACCAAACCAAGTAAAAAAAGAGTCATGGTATGCCAAATGATGGCCAAAAACCCACTGAAACAAGACCAATACATGCAAGAATAACATGCTCCTTTGATAAGCCATGAAAAGGGATTACTCTACACATGCAAGAAGCAAGCAAAAGGGGACCAAACTAGCCATGGTCAGAGCTGTGGCAGGTCCTAGAAGTCACCAAAAAGTGCCTAAACTAGGCCTCCAAATGGTATAAACATATGCTCCTTTGGTAGGCCAAAAATGCTAGTAAACAAGACAACATGAGAGAATGTCACCCCTCTCTGATTTAGGCCCTCAAAGCCACATTCTCACTACTAAAAATCCACTGAATTTCAATAGCAGGAAGGCCAAGCAAAGACTAGCGCGAATGCCTTATGGCATGGCACAAAATAAGGCTAAATAGAGCATGTAAGAGGGTAGATGACCCTCAACACCAAAAGAGCCTTAAACAAACATGAAAAAAACTTAAATATGAAGCTTTTTTTAGTTGAAAACAAAGCTCAAATAAACATGCAAATGAGGCTAAGAGAAGGATCAAAACAATACTTAAAAGAGGGAAAAGTAATTACCCTTGAAGCTCAGCAAAACCAACAAACTTTGGGAGCAAAAACCAGCTCTTCAACCTCTGAAAATACCCTCCAAGAACCTCAAATCAAAGGTGGAGGTGTATGGCTATGAGGTGTGGTGCGATAGGTCAAGAACAACACCCTTTTGGACCCAAAATGTAGAGATATAAAGAGATATATATTTTTACCCTAGCAAAATTTTCAGTACCTGTGTAAAGGGGAGGGAGGGCCTCTCTTATAGAGAAGCAAAGGTTCAAGCTTCTCCAAGAAGCTAAAACAAGGGTGCAAATCCTCCATGGAGGGTACAGTCTGTGCCTTCCAGCTGGCACAGCTGGCATCCACTCAGTCAGACAAAACAGGCAGAAACCTGTCGACCCGAAGAGGTGGTTGGCCGACCACTTCCCCTAGTCGGCCAACCAAGGCAAGTGGTCTCCCAAAAAAAAAAGGTGGTCAGCCAGTGCAATTGGTGGTCCCCACACTGAGACCAAGCCAATGGTGGGGTGGGAGACCAGTAAATGTGGCCCAAAGATCCAGAAAACCAGTTTCCTGACAAGAAAATTGGCTGGCGGGGAAAAGTGGTCTCCAAGGAGAAAAGGTGGTCTCCCACCCTTGTACCACTTCCTAAACAAGAAAAAAAAGGTTCATGCAAAAAATGAACCAACACGGATGCAAAACGAGAGCTCGGGAGGCAAAGCGCGCGGCCGGGGGCCTCGAAAATTGGCTGTTGAGCACAAAAAGTGGCGTACGACCACAAAAGTGGTCTCCCGGACCACAGTGTCCCTCTAGAAAAAGGAAAGAAGGTGTGTTCCAAAAACCATGCCAGACAGAGAATGTTAAGCGGTCTCGAGCCGAGGCGCACGACCGACGGCTCTGAAAATCGAAAACTAGTCTCCAAATTGGAACAGTGGTCTACGACCACTGAGAGACGGTTTACAAGACCTCTCCCTCCCTTCGGGAAGAGAAAACATGACTTAGTCCGCAGACTGAGTCAAAGTACAAAGAGTCTCGAGGTCCGGAGGTGAGGCTCTCAACCAAGAACCCCGAAACCTTGAAACGAGCACAACATGCGCAATCTCCGAGCGCTCAATCGATGACGTCTGAGTCTTAAGGTCGGTCAAAAATGTGGTGTCTACACCTTCCATCAATAAGTCGGCCATGACACTACCATGTGTTTTCTTCTTTGCCATGAAATACAAGATCTGATTGACAACAACGTCATCGTCGCACCAGGCTCTACAGAGTCTATTGGCACTGGATCAGTGAACTTGGGGGATAATGTGATTATGTGATCGGGGGATGAACCACCTGCGGATGGCACTCAATTTACTCCAAATATAGTGGATGGCTGTAGACACCCCATTTTTGACCGCCCTCAAGACTTGGACGTCACCGTTTGAACACTTGGTGATCATCCATGTTTGTGTTCGTCTTGAGTTCCCGGAGGTCTCGGCCACGCGCCTTGCCTCAGGATCTCTCGACTCGATTGTTTTGTGTTTGGTTTTGCACCAAACACTTGTGTTTTGCCTTGGAGGGGTAGGGAATGGCTTGTGGGCCATCCCTACACATCACCGGCCACGACTTGAGGCCACCGGCCAGTGTTTTGTTTCCATCGGCCAGATGTTTGGCCGGTCGGCACTCTAGATGGTCAGTCGGCCGGCCATTTATTTTGTCAAAATAGCATTTTTGGCTGGCCGATCACTGTGCATCTGCTTTTACAGATATTTTTATGCCAGCTATGCTAGCTGGCATACACCTTTTCCCCCCTCCATACACGTGTATGGAGGGATTTCACTCTTGCCAAGCTTGTTTTGTAAGCTTTGCAAGAGTGATCTTCTATAAAGAGGAGGCCTCTCCTCCCTCCTCTAGTGTTACAAAAAATCCCAGGGGAGCTCTGGTTCTGGGGTTAGCATAGTGTATCTATTCTATCTTTATTTCTCTCTCCCTTGTAAGTTAAGTGTGTGTTTGTCCTTACTATTGCACAAAAACACCTACCATTACACCTTACCTTGGTTGCTGAGGCATTGGGGGGTCGTCCTTGAAGGTTTTGAGCTGGTTTGGAGCTAAGAAAGCCGCTGGAGTGATCCTTGTGAAGAAGGTCTTCAAGGGTAAGATTCTTGCCCTTTTTACCCCATCGTTGCATAGTCTTTTTGCCTACCTTGCTTGCTGTTTTAAGCTTAGTATATAACATATAAAATTCTTGTTTTTACCTGCTTAAAATAGTTGTTTAAAGTTGTTTTGAGCTTTGGGGTTGTTTGACCCCTCTTAGGCCTTGTTAGGCCCTATTTTTGTGCTATTTTGGTGAGCTCCAGGACCACCTTGTTTGGACCTCCTCACCACCGAAATCTTGAGGGATTTCAGTGGTGAGGATGGTGTCTTAAGGTCCCAAGAAGGAAAAGGCCACTCCCTCTCCTTGTTGTCTTCAATATGTGCCATTTAAGCCTCATTTGTGAGCAACATTTTCGAGACCATGTTGGCCATGTTTCAGTAGGTATTTGGTAGTATTTTGCCATGTTTTACCTCTATTTTTACATGGTTTAGACACACCATGCTTGCCTTGCATACTTGTCTTGTAATGCCATGTTTTAGCCTTAACACGCTTTGTGCTTCGAGCCTTGTTCTAGCATGATTTAGGCCTAGGGTTGTGAAGCTTTTATGTGTGTGTTAGCATCCTAAAGGTTAGTTTTTGGTCATTTGGGTCATCCATGCTTTGCTTTGTATAGCTACCATGTAATTCCCCTTGTATGCCTTGAGCATTGACTCCTCTAGCACGCCATCCTTGCTTTGTTTCAGTGGTTTGGAACCACTTGTCATGCCATTTCATTCCATTTAGCATGCTTGTACGCTTGCATTTGGTGTTCCTTTAAAGCATTAAAGAGCTCATGTTTAATGCTCCATGAATGTGCCATTGCGTATGCCATCATGTGTAAGCCTCTAGGATGCCACGTCATTGTGTTTTTGGCTTTGTTTTAGCATGCTAAAACTCTGATTTTGGTCATTCAATTCATGCCATGTTTGGTTTTGTTAAGGGTAGTTCGATACCTCTTTGGTGAGCCTTAGACCTCGGACTTTGCTTGCATGCTTTCATTGCCTTGTTTAGATTGATTTGGCATCATTTTATAACATGATTTCAGAGTTTATAATGCATGCCATGTGCCCATGATGTTCCTCTTTTAAGTGTGCTTAAAAGTTGTCTCTATATGCCTAAGTGTTGGACCTTGTATGCATGCATGTTTGTATGTGTTTTGGCCCTCATTTCTATGGCTTTTGGCCATTGTTTTGGGCCTAGTTGAGAGCTGCCCAAATTGGTCTAAGTCCACTCCCACTCTTTACATGTTCTTACATGTCTTACACTTTGCATGCTTTGATTGCATCATGTCTTGCATGTCCATTAGCCTTGTTTGTTATTGCATACTTGGCCCATCACATGCTTGTTTGTGTGCTTCAACATCCGTATTACATCTTGTATGTTTGTTGGCTAGCATTGATGCTTCATGCCCTGTGTGTTTGTTTGCATTGTCATGTTGCATACTAGCTCCCATGCCTAGGTTGCATGGCATTGGCATGTATGCTTTGCCTCTTGAATTGAGTATGATAGAGGTTGAGCTCATTGTTTGTATCTGTGCATTTCATCCCATATTGAAAATGAATACTTGGTTCTTGGGCCATCACGCATTGAAATGCGCGATTGGTGGTCCGGGAATCGAGTACAATGCCCCTTTGAGTCATGAATATGATAAGGAGAGTGGTTGGTGCAAACATTGCTTGAAATGCATTGCCATGCCTTGTTTTGCCTTCCGCTGCTATCAAAACAGATTCTGCAAGAAGCTTTGGCCGGTCGACTACACCAAGTGTCGATCGACCATTTATGAATGGCCGATAGCTCCATATATGGTCGATGACCACCCTGCCATGGCCGGTGACCATTCCCCTTGGCCGGTGGTGTTCCACAATGTCTAGAGAGTGTTCCTTGGGAATTGTGCCATTTTCAGAGGAGCAGAGCAGGGAAAACAGAGGCAACTTGTGCATGGTGGCGGATTTCTGAGTGAAACCGAGCATACGTGCATTGGACCCTCTTCCCGAGGCTGATTTTTACTACTTAATTAGTTTAGTTAATTTGCTTAACTAGTTAATTGTCTGTAATATTTCATTAGCTTGTAGGTTAATTAAATTGTATTATTCTTTTGGTTCATCCGAGCGAGGGCGAATTTGTAATAAGTGTGGGTGCGTGTGTGCATGTCTTCCAACCCCCACTTCTTTCTCCCTTTTACTTACCTGCTTTGATGGTAAGTGTTAGGGCATGTTTAATTTAGCATACCTTATGTTGTGCATGCGTGCACCATTCATCAGTCTTCCATGCACCCGGCTCAGCGCATCATGCTAACTGCATAGTATTTTGAATTCCAACCTTGAATACGTGCATCAAATTGTTGTATTTCACATGTCATCCTTAGATTAGCCGAGCCTATTCTAATGACATTTTGTATGCGATGCATTAGCCATTTTTAACATGAACTAGGATCATGCATGATTACTGACTAGTTCATTGTTTTGGCACAGAGTACGATGTAAGTATTTATGCTTTAGCATCTCGCATGAGTGTGAATGTTAACATGATAGCATGCCTACCATGCGGCTATATGCTTACGTGATATTACTGCCTGAATGCCTGTGGGTGAAGGTTGGATTGTTTGAGTTGGAACAACTCATTGAAATCCGTGTTTTAGCCTATTCGTGAGTAGCAAATTTCAAATCATTTTCAAACAAACGGATATGTGATGCTTTGTTCCAAATTAGGCGATCTAGTCTATACTTGTTTTGCTGCACGCATCACATAGTAATTCTAGGCTAATTAACCAAAATAAGAACACATGTGTTTTCAAAACTAGATATCATGGTTAGTAGAGTCCAATCTTCGGATTGGGCGAGAGGGGGTGCTCATAGCTGACCTTCCCCAATCGTACCCAAGTTTCCGAGCCGAGGCAACTTTGGGGATGATGGACACGTGGCCTTACGCAAACAAGTCAGGGTTTCCTAAATTCTCCCAAAATAAAATATTTAGGTGGCGACTCTGTATCTGGCAAAGCAGTCCATGTTTGACACTTCTTTACAAAAATCTGTTTTCCAAAACTATTTGCCGGATTTGGACTCTTTGGTGATTTATCAATCTCACATTGCACATTGTGAGATCATATTAAGAACCGACACACAAATCGAGTCCGAACTGTAGTATGAGGCCCAAGGGCGCATCTATAGTTTCTGGCGACTCTGCTGGGGAGTTAGAGAACTTGACTCGAACTCATGATATCTCGTTTTGACTACACTTATGTGTTTCTTCGCATTGCATATGCATTGGTGTGCCTAGGACATCGTGTTTGCTGTCTGCTATTCCTGAGTGGTTAGCCTGAGGCTGTGTGCCATAAGGTTGACCGGTTACGGGCCCTGCCAATATGGGAACACAAACCTCGGTTTTACCGGGGCACCCTTTTTGACCATTCGACCTAGTGCATAATCGGAATCTGTAGTGACCATCCCAAACTAGGATAGGTTACTTACCCGATTTTAGGTTGTTTGAAACCGCTGCGTGCGTAGTGAAACCCTAGCTCCTGACAAAATAGGACAGGGAAACCCTACCCCAACATAAGGGTGTTTTGGTTCTCATTTACCTGCTATGTGCTTTTAGAGTGTATCTCTACAGGAACGCACATATCAGTTCGCAAGTTTAAGTACCAGGCCTGAGGGCATCAGTATCAATATTTTGGGGAATCAGTTATATCTGCGGGTATCAGACTCAGTTTTGGGGCAGTGATTTTGGGGAACAGTAATCAGTAGTAGAGTACAGTTTTTCAACTATGCCTGTGTCTGTTCCGTTTGGGCTGAAATGCTGTGTGTTTTCTCTTTCAAGGTTCAGAGATTTAGTACAGAATAACCAGTGTTCTCCCTTGCTGAGGCAAGACAGATATCTGATCCATCAATCAACTGGTTGCGTCAGTCACCGTTCAAGTTCAACGAACTTATGATGGCACAAAATTCGGAGGAGATTGTGGTTATGGCAGCCGCGTTGGACCAAGGAACCATCTTGCGGGATGAACCCAATGTCAAAATACCACATCTGCCCAGGTCGCCTGCCGCGCGCCCGATCTGGGAACCCTAGATGTTTCAAATTCATGAGCCCACCACGTTCGAGTTGATGGTAATGATTAGTGACCTCCAGAGGTCTATGGCGGATCTCGCTTACAGAATGTCAACTTCGCCACCAGCTGCACCACATGCCGGGAACTTCATGCCGCAGGAGCCCCCGCTACTGGGGCGAATTGTGATTGAGCTCAGCCAACCTGAGGTTGTTTCAAGCTATAACAATGACGTGTGTAGACACCCCATTTTTGACCGTCCTCAAGACTTGGACATCACCGCTTGAACACTCGGTGATCATCCATGTTTGTGTTTGTTTGGAGTTCCCGAAGGTCTCGGCTCGCATGCCTTGCCTCAGGATCTCCGAACTCGATTGTTTAGTGTCTGGTTTTGCACCAAACACTTGTGTTTTGCCTTGGAGGGGCAAGGAATGCCTTGTGAGACATCCCCACACACCACCGGCAGTGGCTAGAGGTCACCGGCTGGTTTTTGCTGCCATCGGCACTATTTGTTACCAGTTGGCACATTTTGTTGCAGGTCGGCACTGTTTGTTGCCGGCCGGCACTCTTTTTGGCCAAAATGACAGTTTTGGCCGGCCGATTACTGTGCATCTGCTTTTGCAGATATTTTAAGACAGCTGTCTTACTTTTGCTCCCCTCCATATGTATGGAGGGATCTCCCTCTTATGAAGCTTGTCGTGTAAGCTTTACAAGACAAGAAGTGCCATATGGAGAAGGTCTTCTCTCTTGTTGCAAGGGGAGACACTAGGTTAGAGACTTAGGATATTTTGAGAGCTTAGACAGCCATTGTTAAGCTCTGGTTTTAGGGTTTGAGTTACATACACATCCTATCTCTCTTTCCATCTCTTTTGTGCTCTAGGTGTTTTGTGTCTTACTATTGCACATAAACACCTAGTGTTTCACCTTCCTCTTGAAACTGAGGCTCTAAAGGACTGGTTTTAGTGCTTTGGTGTTGGATTCAAGCCAAAGAGGGCCATTGGGGCACCATTGTTGAAGAAGTCTTCAAGGGTAAGAATCTCACCCTTTATTCCCATTTTTGCACCTTATTTCTACCTATCTTTAAATCGTCTTTGAGCTTAGTGTATAATATGAAAAAGTTCTATTTTTGGACCCTCTTGATTGTTTATTAAGGGTGTTTTGTGGTTTGAGGGTGTTTGAACCCTCTTAGGCCTTGAAAGGCCTCATTTTGTGCTATTTTGTGCTAGTTTTGAGACTTCGGTGTTTGGGCCTCTTCACCTGAAATCTTGAGGGATTTCAGTGGTGGAGATGGTGCCTTGAAGTCTCCAAAAGGAGAGGGCCACCCCTCTCCATGTTGTCCTTAAAATGGACCATTTTTGGCCTCTTGAGAGAGCACCTAGCTAG
>NW_021026595.1:808080-820841 GCF_004153795.1 Camellia sinensis | reverse complement strand
CGGTGGTGGAGATGGTGCCTTGAAGTCTCCAAAAGGGGAGGGCCATCCCCTCTCCTTGTTGTCCTTAAAATGGACCATTTTTGGCCTCTTGAGAGAGCATCATGTTAAAGTGTGTATTGACCATGTCTTGGCTGCTTTCCATGCTTAATATGTTGTATTATACCTCTGTTTTTTGTTGGTTTTGGTACACCATGCATGCTTAGCATACCTACCATGTAATGCCTTGATATTGCCTCAATGTGCCTTAGGTTGTTAGCCCTTGTTAGAGCATGTTTTAGGCTTAGTCTTGTGAAGCTTTTGTGCATATTTTGCCATGTTTTAGGTCTGTCCATGGTTGTTTGGGTCGGATTTGGCATGCATCATATAGCCCCTTTGCATTTTGGCTTGTTGGCCTTAAGCATGTGAATGTATAGCATGACATTTTTGTATTGATTTGGTAATTTGGAACCATCTACCATGTCATTTCAGTCCCATTTGCATGCCTATATGTTTACCTTGGACGCATCTTTAATGCTTTGAAAGCTTGTGTAGTATGCTCCATGTTTTGGTAATTATGCATGCCTTTGTTTTTGAGCCACTTAGATGCCATCTAAGTGATCCTTAGGCCTTGTCTTAATGTGCTAAAACTCTGTTTTTGGTCAATAAGTTCATGCCATGTTTGGTCTTGCTAAGTATAGTTCAATACTCCATTGGTTTGCTTTGAGCACTTGGGCTATTTGTTGCATGTTTGGCTTGATTTGTTGCTTGGTTTGGCACCATCCTAACATGATTTTCAATGCTTATGTTGCATGCTATATGTCCATGATTACGTTCTTTCAAATGTGTTTGAGAGTTACCCCATTTGTTCTTAAGTGTTGGCTCTCAATTATGTGCATGTGTGTATGTATTTGGTCCCTCATATTATAGCACTTTCGCCCTTGTTTTAGGCCTAGCTGCCTAAATCATGTATAAGTCCATCTTTTCATCGGTTTGTATTGCCACATGTATGCTTGTATGCTTTCATAAGTCTCTTGCCATGCCATGTTGCATCCTTAGCTTGTATGCCTAGGTTGCATTGCATCTTGCATGCATGCCTTGTTCCTTGATTTGGTGATAGGAATTGGGCCTTAATTTGTTTGTTTGGTTTGCATTTCATTTGACATGAAAGTTGCATACTTGATCACTTGGACCATCATGCATGGAAATGCGTGATTGGTGGTCCGAGAATCGAGACACATGCCCCTTCGAGTCACAAACATGATAAGGGGCATGAATGGTGCATATATGCTTTGAATTGTGCTGCCATGCTTTGCCTTGCCCTCTGTTGCTGTCAATTGCAGACTCTGCAGGAACACTTTGCCGACCGGCAATGTCAAGTGCCGACCGGCAATCTCTTCTCTGCCGACAGCTTCATTTTGTGCCGATGGACATAACACACTGCCGGTCACAGTTCCATCCAGCCGGTGGCATTCCCCGATATCCAAGGAAGCAATCCTGAGGTTTTGGCAGCCTCCAGAGGAGTGAAGGAAGGAAAACAGAGGCAACCTATGCATGGCGGTGCACTTCCAAGCGAGACCCGAGCACGCGCTGCATCTGGCCCTCCTCCCGAGGCGGTTTACTGCTTTTCTTAGCTTATTTAATTTGTTAATTAATTAGGCAATTTGTAATATTAATAAGCTTGCGTAGTTAATTAATTTGTAATATTTATTCGGTCCCTCCGAGCGAGGGTAAATCTGTAATAAGTATGGGTGAGTGGTGTGTATGTCTTCCAATCCCCACTTCTTTCTTCCCTTTTATTTACCTGCTTATGATGGTAGATTAGGGCATGTTTAATTTAGCATACCTTATGCTATGCATGCGTGCATTCATCCATTTGTTTCGCATGCATCGGGCTCGGTACATCATGCTAACTGCATTTGTACTTCAATTCAAAAATTGAATACGTGCATCAATCGATCGCGTTTCACATGCCATGTTTAGGGTTGGCCGAGCCTGTCTAGATTGCATTTTCGCATGCGATGCATTAGCCATTCTTAACATGAACTAGGACATGCATGTTTGCTAACTAGTTTATTGTTTTGGCACGGAGTACGATGTAAGTATTTTCGCTTTAGCATCTCGCATGCGTGTGAATGTTGCCATGACAGTATGCTTACCATGTGGCTAAATGCTTACGTGATATTACTGTTTGAATGCCCGTGGGTGGAGGTTGGATTGTTTGAGTTGGAAAAAGTCGTTGAAATCCGTATTTTAGCCTACTTGCGAGTAGCAAATTCCAAAGCGCTTTTCAAAACCGAACGGATATGCAGTGCTTATTTCCAAATTAGGCAATCTAGTCTATACTTGTTTGCTGTGCGCATAACATAGTAATTCTAGGCTAATAATTGGAATAAGAACACATAATATTTTCAAAAACGGATATCACGGTTAGTGGAGGTTGATCTTCGGATCGGGTGAGAGGGGGTGCTCATAGCTGACCTTCCCCAATCGTACCCTAGCTCCCGAGCCGAGACAACTCCGGTGATGACGGACATGTGGCCTTCGACACCGAGTAAGGGTTTCCTAAATTTCCCCATTAAAAAATATTTAGGTGGCGACTCTGTATCTGGCAAAGCAGTCCATGTTTGGCACTTCTTTTCAAAAAATCTGTTTCTCAAAACGATTTGCCGGATTTGGACTCTTTTGTTCAAGACTCAGAACCGTGACACAAAATTGAGAGTCCGAGCTGTAGTGACCCCAAATGAACAGAATGGGAGCTCACCCTCCCGGGGCGTTCGGGGACGTCTACAACATGTCAACGACAACCGGGTTTCGCTCTGATGTAGTAAGCCAAACCCTTGATCAGGCTGGGGCTAGAGGTAAGAATAAAGTGGAAACAGATGCTGATCCCGTTGAGCAACTACTGTGGGTAGTCGAGGCTTTGAAAGCCGGGGGGATGAATAAGCGGCAAGTATTCGCAGTCATGACTAAAGCTGTGGATGATGCTTTCCTCACTCCAGCCGAGGATAGTTCCAGGCATGCAGAAAATCAGGATAGGCCCCGTCATGCCAGAACAGTCCTTTCTGCTCCCAACCTTGCACCAGGAAAAGATCAGAAAGCCAAGGCAGTGCATGCCGACCCTTTCGCTAGTACGTCTAGCAAGAACCCTCAGACTTCGAAGTAACTGCCTCGAGGACGCAGAGTCTTTCATGCCCTCTACATGCCTTTGTCTAGGGCATTTCAAATTCTGGCTAAAAAAGGGCACCTTTAACCCCTCGAACCTCAACCTCTTTTGAAGAATCTCCCCTTCACACATGATGCTGCCTTGTACTGCGCATACCATCAGTAAACCGGTCATAGCATCAACGGTTGTTTCCGCCTTCGCCACGAAGTGCAAGATTTGATCGACAATGAGGTCATCCTCCCACCCACCTCAGCAAAGCCTGTTACCACTGAGTTGTTAGACTTCGAAGATACTGCAAGCATGTGATCGTGGGTTGGACCACCTGTGGGCGATGCTCGGTGTATTTCAGATGTGGCGTTTGGCACGCACTGTTGGGAGCATTTGCGAATGCATTTTTGTAACTTCCGGCACGGGTGTCGAGTCAGTTCTTTGTTTTGTCTTGAATCTGTCTCATTGTCTTGAGTCAGTCTTTTTAAAGGGTCTGTCTTGTTGTATCGAGTCAGTCCTATTGTATAGAAGTTAGGTGATTCCGAGGTTGTCGCCTCGAACACCGTTTTGTTTTGTAATTATCTTTTTGCTTTCCTTTTGAGTCTGTCTCTGCTGTGGAGCCAGTTACAACCAGGAAATCTGAATGAAACAGCTACGGCTATCATGTTTTCATGCTTATCGCTACTTTGAGCTAGTTGTGCCAGAGCATTTGAATGAAATGGCAGAGCATCTCACTTACTCTTTTGCACCTCGAATTCATTACATTGACCTAAGTTTTTCAAAACTTTTTTAACACTGTGGTGATGAAAACGAAGAGGAAGGAATTCCTCGGGATTTGCAAAACTTTGATCATTTGAGAGAAAGAGAGGCATGCTAAGCCCTTAATGATTGAAATCATGTTTGTTAACGTAAGTACTGAGAAGGATCCTGGCCTGATCCGAATTGGTTTTACACTATCTTTAACGCGAGCAATTAGTCGCTTTCTTAAAAGATTTCAAAAAATGTTTTGCGCATTCCTACGAAGACTTGTGTGGAATCGCTCTTGAGATTGTGCAGCGTAGGATCGCTCTCAGCCTCAGGACTTGAGCCCTTGCTTTCAAACCTTGGACCTTGGGTTCAGATTGTTCAACAAACAACTGTGATGTGAGGCATGTGTGGCCAGATTTGAACCAGCCCTCGAACAAGAGGCACCACAGTCAGATCAAGAAGATCATCGGAAGAAGCTTGCAAAGCTAAATCAGGAGCGCCCCTCGAACTAGGGGCAAAAATGTCCGATGTACTCAAAGAACCGAAGATAGATCTTTCTGTAAGTCAACACAACAACCGCTCTCCTGGATATAGATGGCTTCGAAACCCTAAAACCATTCGGCATGGACTTGTTACACTTTTACCCTTTGAGAGGCTCGCTGGCCCGAAAACCCGGAAGGGCGACTCAGGCAAAAGTCAGAGCAAGAGAAAAATACAAAGAAAAGAGAAAAGAAAAAAATGCAAAAAAAAAAGGGGGGGATGAAAAGAAAAAAAAAATTTGAAAGAAAAGAAGAACAAAGCTCGCAAGGTTGGAAACCCGCAAAGGGCGGTTTTGGCAAAAGTTAGAGCATAAAAAAGTGAGGGTTAATACACGAGTGTACCTTAACCTGAACTACGTAAGGCTTGATTCCCATTTTTGGGATACGTAGGCAACTTCATCATGAAGTCCAGCCACCAACACTTTCAAAGTGACTGTGTCCATATATTGGTTTTGACCATCTTCGTCTTCTCTGTATCCGAGAGTTCAGTTGCGATCATCACTAATGAGGACTGGCTACAGTATGCTGCGGCATTATCCACACAAGGGCAACTTTTCGTTGCCATGAGTCGCCATCCAAACCAGGGGCAAATTTTCGTTGCTGTGTTGTGCCCTTCAGACAAGGGGCAATTTTCCATTGCCTCCGATCCGAGTTTGCGCATCTCAAGAGCAAGTTCTGTGCTCGTTGAGCAGTGGTTGTTTGCCAAAATGGTTTTTGAGAATTTTTACTGAGATTGACTATTTTCTCAAAAATTATTCCATCTTTTTCCAAAACTGGACCATTTTCTTGGACCCAAAAAAGGAAAATTTTCAGTGCTCATAACCTGACTCGCATGATTTCAAATAAAAAATCGAACAAGCATGTTAATCTAACTCTAATGTTGGTCAAAATTGTTTTAGTAGAAAACCAAAACAAAAAAAATGTCAAAATGATGAACTACGGGCACAGTTGAGTCAGGTGTTCTGTCTTTCCCCCGTCGTCAACATAGTTGCCAGAAGGGCACTCTACCTGCCAACAAAGGTACAACTGAGGTTAACAGCAAAGGGCTGAAAGCTCTCAACATCCTCCAGGCAACAAGGTATCAAACCATGTCCGAAGCACGAATTGGGGTGGATTAAGATACTCCACTCCTTCATCCGGAACAACGACTAAACGTCGCCGGAGGTAATAGCTGCAAGCTAATAGTGTTGGGCATGAACCCACAGCCTCTTGTTTATCCACCAACCATATCTGGAGAGGGATGAAAAATGAGAGATTGAAGAATAGAGAGCTGTATGTTGAGAGAAAAGCGAGTAGAGGGGTTTTAAGAGAAAAACTGAGCCTGAGGGCCGAGTGATGTGAGAATCACAAATAAGAAAGGGTTGGAAATAATACCCAAACAAACCAGCTCCTCTCGATTTCTAAGGTCTCTCGTCCTTATAACGCGTCTGTGTGTCGTGTCTTTTGTTTTGTTTACCCCAACTTTTGTTTTGAGTCGGTCCCGAGCGTGTCTCATCGTGTTTAGGTGGTTTACCTTCCTTTCCTTTTGTTTTTCGTTATTGAGTCCTTTTCACTGTGTTCAGTCGTAGGCTCAATACCTAATTGAAAACCCTTTCCTCAAATCGTTTTGTGCTCAGAGTGCTGTGCCTTTCTCCACATTTCTACAAAACAGGTTTGGTTCTTTTGTAAAGCCGCAGGGGTTCAACCCGGGTCACTTGGAAACAGTGAGCATATGGGTTCCGGATTGCATTTGAGTGTGTTTCAGCTTCTGTCGATTCTACCTTTGTATTCCATCTTTTCAAATTTGGGTTGTTTTTGCCGCATGCAGAATGAACTAAGAATACAGTGTTATGGGCTATGGCTTCAAAATGAGCAGTTTTCAGAATAAGCAGCGCATTGTATGAGCTGTGTGCATGGGCTGTATGTAGATTAAACCAAGCACTGTGTTACGAGCCAAGTGTTTAGAATGAGCAGTGGGTTGTTTGAGTTGTTTTGCTGTTGGTCAGTTCATTATCTGGTTATTACAATACAAGTGTTTGATTTTCAGACAGGAGATCAATCTCATTTACATTAAGGTGTAATATGATGCAATGCGATGCAGTGTATGAAATGTATCAATGTAACACTTTTTCAGATAAAAAGTTTGTGTCATTTCATCATCTTTTCAAGTACAATGTTTTGGAGAAAACAAAAACCTGCCTGCGGCAGTACAAGATACTCAAGCTACCAACAAAAAGAAAAGCAAAACAAAAAGAAGAAAAACAGTAGAAATCTAGATCAGCATCAGTGGTCTCAGGCCCAAAGGTCTGTCCTCGTCCTCTTCCTGGATGAAGTCCCAGGAGCATTGTCATCAGCACCGTCATCTGAGCCTGAGCCATCTCCGGTCTCCTCCTCGGACGACTCTGCCTCCGCCTCTACCTCCGCCTCGGACTCGTCGTCATCAGGAACTGGTGCCCGAGAGCTACTCCCAACATGAGTGCGCCCCGCTTTGGTGCGGGGGAATACTGTGCCACCTTGCCTTCCTCCTCGAGTGGGAATAGAAGGCCTAGCTGGAGCACCTCCTGCGGCCGACATCTGGAATGGAGGTTGAAAAGCACAAATGGTAAACGCGTCAGTATGCTACGCAAAGTAGGGAATGAATGACGAATGCAGTGTGTGAGTATAGTGTATGAATACTGTGAGCAGTGTATCCATACAGAATGCAGTGTGTGAGTACAGTGTATGAAATACCGTGAGCAGTATATGAATACAGAATGCAGTGTGTGAGTGCAATATATGAATGACGTGAGTAATGCTGTGAACAGTCTGTGGGCTACAGTCTATCGAATGTCGTGAGGGCCGTATATCAAGTACTGTGTTGGTGGTGTGATGCATCAAATTATGCAAAGTCTGAGATGATGGTCGAAAGAATGTATCGGGATACTGTAAATGGCCAACAGGTCGAAGCTCCGCTCTAGTATCCCCATCATGGAGGCGTTCAACTCCAGGCACTGGCGGGTATACTCGGATGAAGCCTGCAAGAGTGTTAGAAGCATCAGTATTCTACGAAATATCAAACGAAATGAAATGGAATAACAATGCAAGATGCAAAATGCAATAGTACATATCGGGGGCAAGTCGTAGAACCCGACTAACTCATGATCAGCCAGGAGTGAGCGAAAGGGATCTGGTAAGTCTCTCCACCCTGCCCCCTGCATGTCATCGTCGTGCGCAATGTTGGCCAACTAGCCCCCCATCCTCTCCGGGCCCCACTCCTGCCATGGACCTGAGCCACCCTCGGCGCTCCTGCTCCCGCTCCTGCCCTAGCTGCCGGCGCCGCTGGCCTCTCTCACTCAGCTCGACGGCCACTGCTCAAAGGTCGCATGATGTAGGTCTGGACGTACTCCGTGTAGTCGCCCTCGCCCCTGAAGCCCTCTGTATCCCAGCCGATCGTACAAGTGGCCATCTCCCATGGGGTGTATCTCTCTGTCTGCCTCATAGTCGTAGGAGGTGGACCCGGAGCTATCTGCTCTAGTAAACCTAAGGTCTGACGCAGGAAGCATTCGCGCAGGTACCAAGCCCGACAGACTGGGCCCTCCAGCAGAATCCTAAATCAGGCAGTCTCCTGAGCGCCCTCATTACACTTTCGAACTGCGGCTGGCAACAGAGCCCAAGGCTGCCAGGTGATCTCCAAACGATACGCAGTTTGTTATCTAGTGTTATTGAAAATACAATGCAAAGCGAAGTTGGAATAAACTCTAAAGTTGAACATACCTCTGCGGCGGTGATGGTGTCAAAATAGCGGCAAAAGAATATGAAAGACTCCCGGGGTCTCCGCACGCATCTCACGTCAAAGCGATGGGAGAATGGAACGCCGAGGGGAGTCTCCTCGTCGGGCACTAGCGCAAGCCTCGGGAAGTAGGCGTAGACCCACAACTACAGAGCAAATATCAGTATGCTCATCAGATAAAGCAGAATGCAGAATGAAGCTGAAATCGTAGAACCGTGTATTGTGCGGTGTATTGTGCAGAGTGTACAGTATGTGCAGTATATAGTCAGTGTAAAATATATTGCATGTTTGCAATATGTGCGGTATATAGTCAGTGTAAAGGAGATTGCATGTTTGCAGTATTTGCGGTATATAGTCAGTGTAAAGCAGATTGCATGTTTGCAGTATGTGTGGTGTATAGTCAATTGGAATCAGATTGTGCAAAATCTACAGTGTGTGCAGTGTACAGTCAGTGTAAAGTAGATTATATATGTACCGTGTGTGCAGTATACGGCCAGTGTGAGGCAGACCGCAGTGTGTGCAGTGTACAGAATACAGGTAATGTAGAGCAAAAATGTAAAACCGAGAAAGAGAACGTACCTCCCAAGCCCACCAGTTGCCTCCGAGCAACTGTTCGCTGAGGCGAGAGGATGAACTCATAAAGCCATAGAGAGTGGCCAAGCCTGCGCCACCCCAGTCATAAAGACGGATCCTCATCACGTCCACCAGAGCGCTCAACAAACAGAGGGGCATGGTGTTTGCCCGGTCAGCAAAAAGGGTCGTCCCCAGCAAGAACATAAGGAAGCCGCGTGCATACTGCTCTGCCTCCTTCGGAGCCATCGGAGCCTCCTCAGCCAAGGCTGGCAGAATCCTAAAATGGTCCTCGAACCATGAGTATCTGACGAAGCCTGGACGAGCAAGAGGCGGTAGGTCGCCAAGCAAGTACATCTGAGCAGCCTCCCACTCATCCATGTCTGTGTCAAAGGGGATTGGATCACCCCCTACCCCGATGCCGGTGAGCATCGAGAAGTCATACGGAGTCGTCGTCATGTCTCCCGTGGCGGAGAAGTGGAAGGAGTCGGTGGTGTCCCACCACCTCTCCACCAGAGCGGCAAGAAGAGGCCTGCTCGCGGTAAGGCATAAGAGTCCACTGCAGAAGGTGCTGAAACCGACCTGATCAACAATATGGCGGACCGCATCCGGTAGCTCCATATACCATCCACGGGCCATGACATTCCCATACCCCTGGCAGGTATGGGAATCCCCCTGTATTCAAAAACAACAGTTGCGAAGCAATATTCAATATACAGTTTTGAAGAATATTCAGAATTGATATAGCGTGTGTGCACGTGTTCAGATTCAAACAAACATCGGGTGCCGGTGTGCTCACAGTGAACTACAACATATGATGTGTCAGTGTGTTTGAGTGGTTCAGAGCAAGTGCAGTGCGTGTGTGCGTGTTCCAATTCAAACAGATATCAGTGCAAGCATGTTCAAAGTCAACTACAGCATATGATATACTTGTGTCTCCGGGTCAGACAGTTAAAGGCAGAATCGACTATGGCAGTTGAGTATTCTACTTTGCAAAAAATGAAACCGGGGAAAGAATATACCTCGGAAGCGCCATGTGAAAAGTGTGTCTCGGGCTCACGCAGAAGTAGCTCCGCTGGCACCCTTCTGTCAAAGCTCCTGAATTCGGGAAGACCGTCAGGAGGCAGCTCGTGAATCGCCGGCCTGTAGGTCGCCGGATTGAATGGACGGACGCTAAGAGGCAAGAGCTCGGCCTCTGGGTCCATATCTACCTCCGGGGGAGACCCACCGCCTGGAATATCATCTGCCATCTCGAAGAGAATGTGAAAATGGCAGGGAATGTGGAAACCGGGTGAGAATACGAAAGGTCAACCAAAAAGTCAACCCCGAGAGGGCGGAAAATGGCCGAAAAAGTCGAAATGTGGAAAAGGTACAGAGATCGAGATGAACTCGAGGGAAACAAGCCCCGAGTGGTGGAAATTGAAAAAGAGACACCGAAACGAAGATTCGTTCGGTTCAAAACGTTCGAAACGCGAAGGTATTCGCAAATCGTACGACGAAACGAGAGCTAAAACCGAGGAAAACGGGGAAATAAAGGAGGAAAAATAGTCTAAAGGGAGGGGGAGAGAGATTTCGAACAAGAGAGAGTGAAAAAATTAGGAGAAAATAGGGTTTAAACCCCTATTTTATAAGACCCGTGGCTGAAAGACCAAACTGCCCCGATTCAGGCATGTTTGGCCGGTCGGCCACACTGTTGGCCGGTCAGCCAAATAGATGCCTGATGGAAGTTTTTGATGGCCGATGGACAGTCGGTGATCTCCTCTAGGGGCCGGTGAGCCTCCTACACCCTTGTTTGGGTCAGATGTGTGGTTTGGGGCCTTCATTGCTCAAGACAGTGCAAGAAAGTGCATTTCCGAAGCTCTACCGGTCTCTGTTTTGACCTCAGACCATGTCTTCTGTGCGTAGCACTTGAATATGGGTGCGGTGTATCCTTTTTGTATCCTTTTGTCTGTTCCAAGATTCGAAAGTTGTCCCACATGCGTTGTTTTACAACGCTTTGACGTGAGCGCGCGTTAAGTTATACGCGCACGACTTACATTTTTATGCACACAGTTACGGTCTGGCGAGACCTTAAATACGCCCGGTCTGGCGAGACCTTAAATGCGCACGGTCTGGCGAGACCTTAAATACACCTGGTCTGGCGAGACCTTAAGTACGCTCGGTCTAGGAGACCTTAAATCCTCTGAAGGTGCAAAACCTTCGGTGCTTGCATGACTGCATGCGTTGTAGCACACATCATCCATCGCATCGTTATGCGTGTCTACACGCATTGTAATGCACACAATTTACATCGTCATGCATTCTTCCCCAGCATTCGATCTAGGAGACCTTAAATCCTCTGAAGGTGCAAGTCCTTCGGTGTTCGTCATGCCCGAACGACTTTTGGTAAGTTGCATTGTCATGCATCTCAAGCGACACGCGTTGTTGTGTATTCGAGTTCACATGCATTGTCATGCATTTCAAGCGACTCGCGTCGTCGCATATTCGAGTTCACATGCATTATCATGCATTTCAAGCGATGCGCGTCGTCGCGCATTCGAGTTCACAAGTATTTCGAGCAACATGCATGGTCGCGCATTCAAGATCATATGCATTGTCATGCATATCAAAAGATATGCATTGTCACGCATTTGCATCATCATGCATCAACATGCGTCATTTGCACTTTCAAAACAAAATAAAAAAAAAAAAAAAAAAAAAACAACAACAACAATCATGCATGTCATGCATTTTCAAAAGAAAAACAAACAAAAAAAAAACATGCATTGTCGCGCGTTTTCCCTTTCATTTGCATTGTCTTACATTTCCAAAAAATCAAAAAAAAAAAAACACAAAAAACACGCATCACCATGCACTTTTCATGCATTTCAAAAACAAAACAAAAATAAATAGTGCATATGTCATACAAACATTGTAATTAGTGCATATGTCACGCATTCACTGTAAATAATGCATATGTGTAGACGCGCCCGTGGGCCTCATGCTACAGTTCGGACTCGATTTGTGTCACGATTCTTAATCTGAACCAAAGAGTCCAAATCTGGAAAATCGTTTTGAGAAACAGATTTTTGAAAAAGTAGTGCCAAACATGGACTACTTTGCCAGATATAGAGTCGCCACCTAAATATTTTTAAAATGGGGAAATTTAGGAAACCCTTACTCGGTGCCGAAGGCCACATGTCCGTCATCGCCGGAGTTGTCTCGGCTCGGGAGCTTGGGTACGATCGGGGAAGGTCAGCTACAAGCACCCCCTTTCGCCCGGTCCGAAGACCGGCCTCTACTAACCGTGATATCTGTTTTTGAAAACTTTATGTGTTCTTAAACCAATTGTTAGCCTAGAATTACTATGTTATGCGCGCAGCAAACAAGTATAGACTAGATTGCCTAATTTGGAAAGAAACATTGCATATCCGTTTGTTTTGAAAATGCTTTGGAATTTGCTACTCGCAAGTAGGCTAAAACACGGATTTCAATGAGTTTTTCCAACTCAAACAATCCAACCTTCACCCACAGGCATTCAAACAGTTTAACACATAAGCATTTAGCCGCATGGCAAGCATACTGTCATGTTAACATTCACACACATGCGAGATGCTAAAGCATAAATACTTACATCGTACTCCGTGCCAAAACAGTAAACTAGTTAGCAAAACATGCGTGTCCTATTGACGCAGAAAGGGGTCAAGTTTGAGTGGAGTGAGACTTGCGAAAAGTCGTTCCAAGAGCTTAAAGTTAGACTTACCACCGCTCCAGTCTTGATTATTCCGGGAGGGGTTTCGGTTATGCAGTATATTGTGATGCCTCACGAGAGGGTCTAGGTTGTGTATTGATGCAAGTGGGGAAAGTAGCAACCTATGGCTCACCTCAGTTGAAAACACACGAGAGGAACTACCCTACTCACGATCTAGAGTTAGCAGCTATGATATTTGCCTTGAAGATTTGGTGGCACTATCTTTATGGAGAGAGATTTGAGGTGTTCTTGGATCATAAGAGTCTGAAGTATCTGTTTACACAGAAGGACTTGAAT
>NW_021026595.1:787614-808055 GCF_004153795.1 Camellia sinensis | reverse complement strand
GCCATGCCTTGTTCCTTGACTTGATGATAGGAATTGGGCCTTGTTTGGTTTGATTGGTTTGCATTGCATTTGAAATCAGAGTTGCATACTTGGTTCTTTTGCGCCATCATGCATGGAAATGCGTGATTGGTGGTCCGAGAATCGAGGTACATGCCCCTTTGAGTCATTATCATGATAAGGGACATGGTTGGTGCATATATGCCTTGAATTGTGCTGCATGCTTTGCCTTGCCCTCTGTTGCTATCATTTGCAGATTCTGCAGGAACACTCTGCGACCGGCGGTGTAAGGTGCCGACCGGCAACAATTCCTCTGCCGACAGCTTCATTTTGTGCCGATGGCCACACACCACTGCCGGTGGTAATTTCACTCAGCCGGTGGCACTCCTAGTGTCTAGGGATGCAGTCCTGAGGTTTTGACAGCCTCCAGAGGAGTGAAGGAAGGAAAACAGAGGCAGCCTATGCATGGCGGCACGTTTCCCGAGGCGGTTTATCTGTTTTCTTAGTTAATTTAATTTGTTAATTAAATTAATTAATTTGTAATATTAATTAGCTTGCGTAGTTAATTAATTTGTAATATTTATTTGGTCCCTCCGAGTGAGGGCAAATCTGTAATAAGTGTGCGTGAGTGTGTGTATGTCTTCCAACCTCACGTCTATCTTCCCTTTTATTTACCTACTTATGAGGGTAGATTAGGGCACGTTTAATTTAGATACCTTATGCTATGCATGTGTGCATCCATGCATTTGTATTGCATGCATTAGGTTCGGTACATCACGCTAACTGCATCTGTACTTCAATTCACAAATTGAATATGTGGTAGTTGACCGCATTTCACATGCCATGTTTAGGGTTAGCCGAGCCTGCCTAGATTGCATTTTTTGCATGTGATGCATTAGCCATTTTTAACATGAACTAGGACACACATGTTTGCTAACTAGTTTACTGTTTTGGCACGGAGTACGATGTAAGTATTTATGCTTTAGCATCTCGCATGTGTGTGAATGTTAATATGACAGTATGCTTGCCATGCGGCTAAATGCTTATGTGTTAAACTGTTTGAATGCTTGTGGGTGAAGGTTGGATTGTTTGAGTTGGAAAAACTCATTGAAATCCGTGTTTTAGCCTACTTGCGAGTAGCAAATTCCAAAGCATTTTCAAACAAACGGATATGCAATGTTTCTTTCCAAATTAGGCAATCTAGTCTATACTTGTTTGCTGCGCGCATAACATAGTAATTCTAGGCTAACAATTGGTTTAAGAACACATAAAGTTTTCAAAAACAGATATCACGGTTAGTAGAGGCCGGTCTTCGGACCGGGCGAAAGGGGGTGCTTGTAGCTGACCTTCCCCGATCGTACCCAAGCTCCCGAGCCGAGACAACTCCGGCGATGACGGACATGTGGCCTTCGGCACGAGTAAGGGTTTTCCTAAATTTCCCCATTTTAAAAATATTTAGGTGGCGACTCTATATCTGGCAAAGTAGTCCATGTTTGGCACTACTTTTTCAAAAATCTGTTTCTCAAAACGATTTTCCAGATTTGGACTCTTGGTTCAGATTAAGAATCGTGACCACAAATCGAGTCCGAACTGTAGCATGAGGCCCACGGGCGCGTCTACACATATGCTTATTTACAGTGAATGCGTGACATATGCACTAATTACAATGTTGTGTAACATATCACTATTTATTTTTGTTTTGTTTTTTGAAATGCATGAAAAGTGCATGGTGATGCGTGTTTTTTTGTGTTTTTTTTTTTTTTATTTTTGGAAATGTAAGACAATGCAAATGAAAGGGAAAACGCGCGACAATGCATGTTTTTTTTTTGTTTGTTTTTCTTTTGAAAATGCATGACATGCATGATTGTTTGTTGTTTTTTTTTTTTTTTTTATTTTGTTTTGAAAGTGCAAATGACGCATGTTGATGCATGATGATGCAAATGCGTGACAATGCATATCTTTTGATATGCATGACAATGCATATGATCTTGAATGCGCGACCATGCATGTTGCTCGAAATACTTGTGAACTCGAATGCGCGACGACGCGCATCGCTTGAAATGCATGATAATGCATGTGAACTCGATATGCGACGACGCGAGTCGCTTGAAATGCATGACAATGCATGTGAACTCGAATACACAACAACGCGTGTCGCTTGAGATGCATGACAATGCAACTTACCAAAAGTCGTTCGGGCACGACGAACACCGAAGGACTTGCACCTTCAGAGGATTTAAGGTCTCCTAGACCGAATGCTGGGGAAGAATGCATGACGATGTAAATTGTGTGCATTACAATGCGTGTAGACACGCATAACGATGCGATGGATGATGTGTGCTACAACGCATGCAGTCATGCAAGCACCGAAGGTTTTGCACCTTCAGAGGATTTAAGGTCTCCTAGACCGAGCGTACTTAAGGTCTCGCCAGACCAGGTGTATTTAAGGTCTCAGCCAGACCGTGCGCATTTAAGGTCTCGCCAGACCGGCCGTATTTAAGGTCTCGCCAGACCGTAACTGTGTGCATAAAAATGTAAGTCGTGCGCGTATAACTTAACGCGCGCTCACGTCAAAGGTTGTAAAACAACGCATGTGGGACAACTTTCGAATCTTGGAACAGACAAAAGGATACAAAAAGGATACACCGCACCCATATTCAAGTGCTACGCACAGAAGACAGGTCTGAGGTCAAACCAGAGACCGGTAGAGCTTCGGAAATGCACTTTCTTGCACTGTCTTGAGCAATGAAGGCCCAACAACCACATCATCTGACCCAAACAAGGGTGTAGGAGGCTCACCGGCCCCTAGAGGAGATCACCGACTGTCCATCGGCCATCAAAAACTTCCATCAGGCATCTATTTGGCTGACGGCCAACAGTGTGGCCGACCGGCCAAACATGCCTGAATCGGGGCAGTTTGGTCTTTCAGCCACGGGTCTATAAAATAGGGGTTTAAACCCTATTTTCTTCATTCCTTGTTGCTCGAAATCTGCTCCTCTTTCCCTTTAGACTATTTTTCCTCCTTTATTTCCCCGTTTTCTCGGTTTTTAGCTCTCGTTTCGTCGTACGATTTGCGAATACCTTCGCGTTTCGAACGTTTTGAACCGAACGATCTTCGTTTCGGTGTCTCTTTTTCAATTTCCACCACTCGGGGCTTGTTTCCCTCGAGTTCATCTCGATCTCTGTACCTTTTCCACATTTCGACTTTTTGGCCATTTTCCGCCCTCTCGGGGTTGACTTTTTGGTTGACCTTTCGTATTCTCACCCGGTTTCCACATTCCCTGCCATTTTCACATTCTCTTCGAGATGGCAGATGATATTCCAGGCGGTGGGTCTCCCCCGGAGGTAGATATGGACCCAGAGGCCGAGCTCTTGCCTCTTAGCGTCCGTCCATTCAATCCGGCGACCTACAGGCCGCGATTCACGAGCTGCCTCCTGACGGTCTTCCCAATTCAGGAGCTTTGACAGAAGGGTGCCAGCGGAGCTACTTCTGCGTGAGCCCGAGACACACTTTTCACATGGCGCTTCCGAGGTAATATTCTTTCCCCGGTTTCATTTTTTGCAAAGTAGAATACTCAACTGCCATAGTCGATTCTGCCTTTAACTGTCTGACCCGGAGACACAAGTATATCATATGCTGTAGTTGACTTTGAACATGCTTGCACTGATATCTGTTTGAATTGGAACACGCACACACGCACTGCACTTGCTCTGAACCACTCAAACACACTGACACATCATATGTTGTAGTTCACTGTGAGCACACCGGCACCCGATGTTTGTTTGAATCTGAACACGTGCACACACGCTATATCAATTCTGAATATTCTTCAAAATGTATATTGAATATTGCTTCGCAACTGTTGTTTTTGAATACAGGGGGATTCCCATACCTGCCAGGGGTATGGGAATGTCATGGCCGTGGATGGTATATGGAGCTACCGATGCGGTCCGCCATATTGTTGATCAGGTCGGTTTCAGCACCTTCTGCAGTGGACTCTTATGCCTTACCGCGAGCAGGCCTCTTCTTGCCGCTCTGGTGGAGAGGTGGTGGGACACCACCGACTCCTTCCACTTCTCCGCCACGGGAGACATGACGACGACTCCCTATGACTTCTCGATGCTCACCGGCATCGGGGTAGGGGGTGATCCAATCCCTTTGACACAGACATGGATGAGTGGGAGGCGCTCAGATGTACTTGCTTGGCGACCTAACCGCCTCTTGCTCGTCCAGGCTTCGTCAGATACTCATGGTTCGAGGACCATTTTAGGATTCTGCCAGCCTTGGCTGAGGAGGCTCCGATGGCTCCGAAGCGAGGCAGAGCAGTATGCACGCGGCTTCCTTATGTTCTTGCTGGGGACGACCCTTTTTGCTGACCGGGCAAACACCATGCCCCTCTTGTTTGTTGAGCGCTCTGGTGGACGTGATGAGGATCCGTCTTTATGACTGGGGTGGCGCAGGCTTGGCCACTCTCTATGGCTTTATGAGTTCATCCTCTGCCTCAGCGAACAGTTGCTCGGAGGCAACTGGTGGGCTTGGGAGGTACGTTCTCTTTCTCTGGTTTTACATTTTTGCTCTACATTACCTGTATTCTGTACACTGCACACACTGCGGTCTGCCTCACACTGGCCGTATACTACACACACGGTACATATATAATCTACTTTACACTGACTGTACACTGCAACACATGTAGATTTGCACAACTGATTCCAATTGACTATACACGCAGCAATGCAAGATGCAATGCAACCTAGGCATGCAAGTGGTTGGGCCAACATGGCATGGCAACAAGCTTATGCAAGCATACAAGCATACATATGGCAATGCAAATAGATGGAAAGATGGACTTAAACATGAATTAGGCAACTCTAAATAGGCCTAAAACAGTACCCAAAATGCTATAGTGAAGGACCAAATGCACATGCACACATACACATGTTAAGACCCAACACTTAGGCACAAAGCAAGCAACATTCAAGCACACTTGAAAGAGGCATTCATGGACTAAAAGCATGCAACATAAGCTCTGAAAATCATGCTAATACATGGTGCCAAACCAAGCAATAAATCAAGCCAAGCATGCAACAAATGGCCTAAACGCTCAAAACAAGCCAATGGAGTATTGAACTACACTTAGCAAGACCAAACATGGCATGAACTCATTGACCAAGAACAGAGTTTTAGGACATTAATACAAGGCCTAAGGACCACTTAGATGGCATCTAAATGATTCAAAAACAAAGGCATGCATAAACATCAAAACATGGAGCATGAGATGACAACCTCACAAGGCATTAAAGGGACATCAAATGCGAGCTCTCAAGCATACAATAAGGTCTGAAATGGCATGGTGGATGGTCCCAAATCACCAAAACAATGCAAGGATAGCATGCTATACATTCACATACTTAAGGCCAACATGCCAGAATGCAAAGGGGCTATATGATGCATGCCAAATTCGACTCAAACAACCTAGGACGGACCTAGGACATGGCAAAACATGCACAAAATCTTCACAAGACTAAGCCTAAAACATGCTCCAACAAAGGCTAACAACCTAAGGCACATTGAGGCAATAACATGGCATTACAAGGCAACTATGCTAAGCATGCATGGGGCACCAAAACCAACTTAAAATCATGTTATATTACGGATATATAAGTATGAAAAACAGCCTAAACATGCTCAACACACACTCAAACATAGGCTCTCTTTAGAGACCGAAATATGCCCTTTTCGAGGACAATAAGGAGAGGGGGTGGCCCTCTCCTTCTTGGGACTTCAAGGCATCATCTTCACCACTAAAATCCCTCAAGATTTCAGTGGTGAAGAGACCCCAACACCAAAATCCCGGAGCTAGCACAAAAGGGCACAAAATGAGGCCTTTCAAGGCGTAAGAGGGGTCAACTACCCTCAAACCAATAAACACTCTTAATAAACAATAAAGAGGGCCTAAAAACAGAACTTTTTTTTTTATACAATAAGCACGAAAACAGCTCTAAGATAGGTAGAAAATCAATGCAAAAATGGGGAATAAAGGTGTTAGTTTCTTACCCTTGATGACCCCTTCAACAATGGTGCTCCAATGGCCTTCCTTAGCTTGAATCCAAAACCAAAACTTCAAAACCAGTCCTTTAGAACCTCAAGAGCTAAAGAAGGTGAAACACTACGTGTTTGTGTGCAATAATAAGACACAAGTGCACTAAAACACACACAAGAGGGAAAAAGAGAGAGATAAGGTGTAACAAACCCTAACCCTAGAACTCAAACCCCAACAATGGCTGTCTAAGCTCTCAAAATATCCTAAAATGTCCAACCTCCTCCAGCCAAGAGACCCCCTCCTCTCTATATGGCCCTTCTTGTCTTGTAAAGCTTACAAGACAAGCTACATAAGAGGGAGATCCCTCCATACACGTGTATGGAGGGGAGCAAAAGCAAGACAGCTGTCTTAAAATATCTGCAAAAGCAGATGCACAATAATCGGCCGGCCAAAAATGACATCTTGGCCAAAAAGAGTGACGGCCGGCAATATACATTGCCGGTGGCAGCAAAAACCAGCCGGTGGCCTCTAGCCACTGCCGGTGATGGGTGGGGATGGTCCACAAGCCCTACCCTGCCCTTCCAAGGCAAAACACAAGTGTTTGGTGCAAAACCAGACACTAAACGATCGAGTTCGGAGATCCTGAGACAAGGCGCGCAAGCCGAGACCTCCGGGAACTCCAAACGAACACAAACATGGATAATCACCGAGTGTTCAAACGGTGACGTCCAAGTCTTGAGGACGGTCAAAAATGGGGTGTCTACAATATGTCATGCATTACATTGTATACAGTGCATATGTCATGCATTCCCTTGTATATAGTGCATATATCATGCATGTTACTGTAAATATTGCATTTACGTCCATCCATTGCATATTGTATATACTGCATTGTAGCTTGCATGCATCCGCTGCATCACATCCATCTATGGCTTGCGCCTTTCCAGGTTAAGCTTGGTCTGGTATGTGCCCATATTTTCACGTCGAAGCATAGTTCTGCATGTGTACACGCCTATTCCACTGTTGGTATTGTGGTTTGAGGGTTGTGGCACCTTTTCTGTGTTAGACGTGGTTTGTTTGTGTACATGCCTTTCCTAGGCAAGATTTGGTTTGGCCCGCATGCCTTATCCACTGTATCCTACCCATCCAGTGCATATTGTATATATTGCATTGTAGCTTGCATGCATCCACTGCATCACATCCATCTATGGCTTGCGCCTTTCCATGTTGAGCTTGGTCTGGTATGTGCCCATACTTTTCGCGTTTAAGCACAATTCAGCATGTGTACGCGACTATTCCACTGCTAGTATTGTGGTTTGAGGGTTGCGGCACCGTTTCTATGTTAGATGCGGTTTTTTTGTGTACATACCTTTCCTAGACAAGATTTGGTTTGGCCCACGCGCCATATCCATTGTGTATATTACATTGTAGTGTAATTTGTTGCGTCCAGCATTTAGGATCATGTTCTTTCTTTAGCGGGTCATTCCCCACCTTTGTCATCCCACCCAATTGCTTGTTCTTGTGTCTGTCTACATTACTCATAGTTTTGCATGTGTACGCACCTATTCCACTGTTGATATTGTGGTTTGAGGGTTGCGGCACCTTTTCTATGGTAGACAAACATTGCATCTCCATCATCTCTATGACATTTGTGTGGTTTTGAACTGCTTATGATTTGATCATGTTTCAAATACATTGCATATCATTTGCATTGTTTCGAATACATTGCATATCATTTGCATTGTTTATACATAGTTTTGTATATATTGCATTAGCATTTTGCATTCATTTCGCATTGTCATGCATGATTGCTAACAATATTGCACCTGTTGAGTTCTCTTTCTCTTTCAGGCACGATATTGTATGTACGGTTCATTTGAGGCTGGTGCAACCAGACGAATCGGGCAGGTATTGTATTCTCCGAGTGAGACGCATCGAGAATTACATAATTCTCTTACATCCTTTCTGCATTGTAATGTAGTTGAATTTGTGTTTGATTGCTTAAAATTGTCGCATGTTATGCTTCGTTACAGCTTTCTTTGCCTGATCATAAGTTATGTTCGGCTTCTTGCATTATCAGTTGCATTTTTCCCCTACCTTCGGGCGCATATCTTTGCTTGTCTTGCATACTTTGTCTAAGTCTTCGGCCTTGTCAAAAATGGGTCGTCTCTGGGCTTTGACATTCACTCCCGTCATTCTTATGACTTTCGAGTTCAGTTAAAGAGGGACAACTGTAGACACCCCATTTTTGACCGTCCTCAAGACTTGGACGTCACCGTTTGAACACTCGGTGATCATCCACGTTGGTGTTTTTCTTGAGTTCCCCGAGGTCTCGGCCACGCGCCTTGCCTCAGGATATCTCGACTCGACTGTTTTGTGTTTGGTTTTGCGCCAAACACTTGTGTTTTGCCTTGGAGGGGCAGGGAATGGTTTGTGGGCCATCCCCACACATCATCGGCCATGGCTTCAGGCCACCGGCCAGTGTTTTGTTTCCATCGGCCAGATGTTTGGCCGGTCGGCAGTCTAGATGGTCGGTCGGCCATTTATTTTGTCAAAATAGCATTTTTGGCTAGCCGATCAATATGCACCTGCTTTTGCAGATATTTTTATGCCAGCTGTGCTAGTTGGCATACACCTTTTCCTCCCTCCATACACGTGTTTCACTCTTGCCAAGCTTGTTTTGTAAGCTTTGCAAGAGTGATCTTCTATAAAGACGAGGCCTCTCCTCCTTCCTCTAGGGTTACAAAAAATCCAAGGGGAGCTCTGGTTCTAGGGTTAGCATAGTGTATCTATTCTATCTCTATTTCTCCCTCCCTTGTAAGTTAAGTGTGTGTTAGTCCTCACTATTGCACACAAACACCTACCATTACACCTTACCTTGGTTGCTGAGGCATTGGGGGGGTTGTCCTTGAAGTTTTTCACTTGGTTTGGAGCTAAGAAAGCCACTGGAGTGATCCTTGTGAAGAAGGTCTTCAAGGGTAAGATTCTTGCCCTTTTTACCCCATCTTCGCATAGTCTTTTTGCCTACCTTGCTTGCAGTTTTAAGCTTAGTGTGTAATATATAAATGTCTTGTTTTTACCTGCTTAAAATAGTTGTTTAAGGTTGTTTTGAGCTTTGGGGTTGTTTGACCCCTCTTAGGCCTTGTTAGGCCCTATTTTTGTGCTATTTTGGTGAGCTCTGGGACTACCTTGTTTGGGCCTCCTCACCACTGAAATCTTGAGGGATTTCAGTGGTGAGGATGGTGTCCTAAGGTCCCAAGAAGGAGAGGGCCACCCCCTCTCCTTGTTGTCTTCAATATGTGCCATTTAAGCCTCATGTGTGAGCAACATTTTTGAGACCATGTTGGCCATGTTTCAGTAGGTATTTGGTAGTATTTTGCCATGTTTTACCTCTATTTTTACTTGGTTTAGACACACCAAGCTTGCCGTGCTTAGCCTTAACACGCTTTGTGCTTTGAGCCTTGTTCTAGCACTTGCCGTGCTTAGCCTTAACACGCTTTGTGCTTTGAGCCTTGTTCTAGCATGACTTAGGCCTAGCTTTGTGAAGCTTTTATGCGTGTGTTAGCATGCTAAAGGTCAGTTTTTGGTTATTTGGGTCATCCATGCTTTGCTTTGTATAGCTACCATGTAATTCCCCTTGTATGCCTTGAGCATTTACCCCTCTAGCACGCCATCCTTGCTTTGTTTCAGTGGTTTGGAACCACTTGTCATGCCATTTCATTCCATTTAGCATGCTTGTACGCTTGCATTTGGTGTTCCTTTAAATCATTAAAGAGCTCATGTTTAATGCTCCATGAATGTGCCATTGCGTATGCCATCATGTGTAGGCCTCTAGGATGCCACGTCGTTGTGTTTTTGGCTTTGTTTTAGCATGCTAAAACTCTGATTTTGGTCATTCAATTCATGCCATGTTTGGTTTTGTTAAGGGTAGTTCGATACCTCTTTGGTGAGCCTTAGACCTCGGACTTTGCTTACATGCTTTCATTACCTTGTTTAGATTGATTTGGCATCATTTTATAACATGATTTCATAGTTTATAATGCATTCCATGTGCCCATGATGTTCCTCTTTTAAGTGTGCTTAAAAGTTGTCTCTATATGCCTAAGTGTTGGACCTTGTATGCATGCATGTTTGTATATGTTTTGGCCCCCATTTCTATGGCTTTTGGCCACTGTTTTGGGCCTAAATGAGAGCTGCCCAAATTAGTCTAGGGCCACTCCCACTCTTTACGTGTTGTTACATGTCTTACACTTCGCATGCTTTGATTGCATCATGTCTTGCATGTCTATTAGCCTTGTATGTTATTGCATACTTGGCCCATCACATGCTTGTTTGTGTGCTTCAACATCCGTATTACATCTTGTATGTTTGTTGGCTAGCATTGATGCTTCATGCCCTGTGTGTTTGTTAGCATTGTCATGTTGCATACTAGCTCCCATGCCTAGGCTGCATGGCATTGACATGCATGCTTTGCCTCTTGAATTGAATATGATAGAGGTTGAGATCATTGTTTGTTTGTGTGCATTTCATCCCATATTGAAAATGCATACTTGGTTCTTGGACCATCACGCATTGAAATGCGCGATTGGTGGTCCGGGAATCGAGCACCATGCCCCTTTGAGTCATGAATATGATAAGGAGAGTGGTTGGTGCAAACATTGCTTGAAATGCATTGCCATGCCTTGTTTTGCCCTCCGTTGCTGTCAAAACAAATTTTGCAGGAAGCTTTGGCCGGTCGACTACACCAAGTGCCGATCGACCATTTATGTATGGCCGATAGCTCCATATATGGTCGATGACCACCCTGCCATGGCCGGTGACCATTCCCCTTGGCCGGTGGTGTTCCACAATGTCCAGAGAGTGTTCCTTGGGAATTGTGCCATTTTCAGAGGAGCAGAGCAGGGAAAACAGTGGAAACTTGTGCATGGTGGCGGATTTTCGAGCGAAACCGAGCATGCGTGCGTTGGACCCTCTTCCCGAGGCTGATTTTTACAGCTTAATTAGCTTAGTTAATTTGCTTAACTAGTTAATTGTCTGCAATATTTAATTAGCTTGTAGGTTAATTAAATTGTATTATTCTTTTGGTCCCTCCGAGCGAGGGCGAATTTGTAATAAGTGTGGGTGCGTGTGTGCATGTCTTCCAACCCCCACTTCTTTCTCCCTTTTACTTACCTGCTTTGATGGTTAGTGTTAGGGCACGTTTAATTTAGCATACCTTATGCTGTGCATGCGTGCATCATTCATCAGTCTTGCATGCACCAGGCTCGGCACATCATGCTAACTGCATAGTAGTTCGAATTCCAAACTTGAATACGTGCATCAAATTATTGTATTTCACATGCCATCCTTAGATTACCCGAGCCTATTCTAATGACATTTTGTATGTGATGCATTAGCCATTTTTAACATGAACTAGGATCATGCATGATTACTGACAAGTTCATTGTTTTGGCACGGAGTGCGATGTAAGTATTTATGCTTTAGCATCTTGCATGAATGTGAATGTTAACTTGACAGCATGCCTACCATGCGGCTATATGCTTACGTGATATTACTGCCTGAATGCCTGTCAGTGAAGGTTGGATTGTTTGAGTTGGAACAACTCATTGAAATTCGTGTTTTAGCCTACTCGTGAGTAGCAAATTTCAAATCATTTTCAAACAAACGGATATGCGATGCTTTGTTCCAAATTAGGCGATCTAGTCTATACTTGTTTTGCTACACGCATCACATAGTAATTCTAGGCTAATTAACCAGAAAAAGAACGCATGTGTTTTCAAAACTAGATATCATGGTTAGTAGCTGACCTTTCCCAATCGTACCCAAGTTCCCGAGCCCAGGCAACTTTGGTGATGACGGACACGTGGCCTTAGGCAAACGAGTCAGGGTATCCTAAATTGCCCCAAAATAAAATATTTAGGTGGCGCCTCTAGATCTGGCAAACCAGTCCATGTTTGGCACTTCTTTACAAAAATCTGTTTTCCAAAACGATTTGCCAGATTTGGACTCTTTGGTGATTTATCAATCTCACATTGCACATTGTGAGATCAGATTAAGAACGGACACACAAATTGAGTCCGAACTGTAGCATGAGGCCCAAGGGTGCGTCTACAATGGCATGCACTGTTTTGAGCAATGTACAAATGTTGTTAATTTTACTTTATGACTTGGGTTTTGGGTCAGTCTTGTTGTGTTCTATTGAGTTGGTCGAGTCTGTCTTGTTGTATCGAGTCAGTCATGTTGTGTTAAGGTCGGGTGATTTCGGGGGTGTTACCTCGGACATCACTTACTTGTTTTGTGTTTGTCTTTTACACTCACACCCTTTCTTTTGCTTCTGTTACTACCTTTGAGCCAGTTGTGCCAAAAGATCTGAATGAAATGGCAGTACACTTTCACCTACTTTTTTTGTACCTTGAAATCATTGCATTGACCTTAGTTTTTCAAAACTTTTTGAACACTGGGATGAAAACAAAGAGGAAGGAATTCCTCGGCATTTGCAAAAATTTGATCAATTGGGAGAAAGAGAGGCATGCTAAGCCCTTAATGAATGAGATCATGCTTGTTAATGTGAGTACTAAGAAGGATCTTGGCTTGATCTAGATTGGTTCTACATTTTCTTCAACCTGAGCGACTAGTCATTTTCTTAAAAGATTTCAAAAAAATATTTTGCGCAGTCCTGTGAAGACATGTATGGAATTGATCTTGAGATTGTGCAACATAGGATCACTCTCGGCCTCGAGACTCGACCCCTTTTGCTTTCAAACCTTGAACTTGGATTCACAGTGTTCAACGGTCAACCACAATGTGAGACTTGTATGGCCAGATTTGAAGCAGCCAATGAACTAGGGGCAATAAGGTCTGTGGAGAGGTGGTTTGGAAATGCTCTTCAGATCCTGGGAGACACTAGTGATCCTCAGCTGGTCACCTGAAAAGATACAAACACTCCGGTCGGGGGTGCCGGGATTAGCACTCTGACGGATAAGTTAGTTCAGACACTCAAGATAGCTTGTTTACTAAGTTTTTGTGAAGTGATTCTTACATACCTTTCTATAACCATTGTTCGTATATTTATACCTGTTCTTTTTTATCCTCGGGGCCTGGGCCTACTTTTTAATCATTGCCCTTTCTTTCATTCGGAGCCACTGATCTCCGTCTATTCGGCTTTCCTAACGTATTCGGCGTCCTAATCACGCAATATGAAGCCGGATAGTATCTAATTTCTGGAGTGCGCATCTTCCGGCTCTTCTACTTATTCGGCTCCCAAAATTGCCCCCCAAGCACTTCACTGACGACAGTTGGCTGGAGTGCTTGGTTTTGAATTCCTAAAAGTCGAAGCCAAAATTTGGCAGTTGGTCTCATCCTCATGCGGATATCTAAGTCCCGCTCCCTCGTATGTGTCTATTTATTGCGATTTAAAATTTTGACTTCCTTTCAAGTATATATTTTATGATGCTCATCGCTGGATTGCCTTTTGGATCGTCCCTGAAACTCTCTTCTCCGATATCCTCTTCGTCCTTTGTAAGTTCTCTCCTCCCTCGCTTCGAGGACTCTTTTTGGTTTATTCCTTCCTTGGCATATTCTCATAGACTGTAGGGTATGGCGAAACATTTAAAAGACCTCTTCTCGTCAGATTGTATTGCTGGCTTTAAACGCAATTTTTCCATTCCTGATGATGTTCGTCTGTCGCTTGTGGCAGACGGCACTCTCGATATGGAGAGTGAGGACGAAACCACGATTGTCTTTCCTCTTTTGTCAATTGCAGAGGGTGGAGTCCGTTTCCCCCTTCACCTGTTTCTTAGGGCTGTGCTTTGCCATTGGGGTTTAATCCCTTCCCAACCTAATGTGAATTTCTTTAGAATCATAATGGGGGTTATAGTGCTCAATCGTCGCCTAAGAATTAACCTTGGCATTCCAGCCATCCGGCATTGTTATGCCTTGGCTAAGTCTTCTGGTCAGCACGGGCGTTTCTTCCTTAGGGCCAAGGATATCGACCATCAGCTGATTACTATGCTTTCTAGTTTTGGAAAACGAGTTGATGATGTTATGGTCGTTGTCCTGGGTAACTGGGAATTTGGCGAAGGGGAGGATCACGTCGACCCTATTCCTAGACGGAGGGGCGAGCCAGGTGGCTGATTGCTTTCTCGCTTTTATTATTTGTTCGTTTTTGTTGTAAAGCCTCTTCTTTGAAATCTTACGGCTTGGCCTGTGTAGGGAGAAATTTGAAGAAAGTTGTGTCTTCAACTGACGGCGCCGTTCTTTCGGATATCGAAGTCGCGCTCAAATATTTCGGCCGTCGAAGTCTTCAGAAACAAGGCAGGGCGGCCCACATTTTGCTTCGTTACGAGACAACAAATACGACCTTCTCGGCGGCGGAAAATATCTCGGTTCCGGAGGGTGAAGACTCTCTCATCCCTCTTATTTTGTCCGACTTCAAAAACTTGAGGCAGGTTGGTTTTGAAGGGTCGGATTCGGAGCGGGGTGTAGCTAATGTTACCGAATAAGATCAGTCCAAAACCGAGTCTGACGCGGTATTGAATTCGGCCGATCCCCCATCCGCTTCAGGCCAAGGGGATCTTTCGCTTGACGGTGTTTTTCACAACTTAGAAGATATTCCCGCCGCAAACCCCGAAGACATGGCCGGGTTAAGCTTGACAAAACTTGTCAAGAAGGCGAATGCGGAAAGGTTGGCCACGTGGCGAAGAGCGGAGGCCCTTCCGTCTGAAGTACCGCCTACCAACGAATCTCAATTCTCCCTACGTGTTAACGAATCAGAGTCCTTGCGCGTTACTGAGGTGGAGACGGTGGAAAATCGGGATGTCGAATCTACTTTGATCGTGCAGGCTGGCCAAGAAGTTGAGGCAGAGAAACGCCCTGCCGAGTTTGAAGCCAGCGTAGAAGAACACGGCGGCAAACGTCCTCGATTAGAGGGATCGGACGTGATCGTTCCTTTTGTCATTCAGTCGATGATAAAAAACATGCCATTTTCTTCGGCTGCTTCGGTGCTTAAAGATCCAGAAGTCGCATTCAGCTTGGCTACGTCCGTGTTGTTACCGTCTGATAAGGAGGCTTTCCGGGTGGAAACGGATCTGAATGCGACAGCACTAGCCGCCCAATCGGCACTTTTGGTACATATTCGAACTTAGCTTCACTTAATCCAAATACTGTTGAAGTTATGGTTTTAAATTCTTGTTTTACAGACCATCGGATGGATAGCCGATATGGGCCGTCGTCATCGCGACGCTGTCAAACAGATTGGTCATTTACACGAGGAAGCTGAAGGCCAGAAGAAAAGGGCCGAGGTCGAAGCATTGAGGGTGAACAAGGAAGCCTCAAGGGCCGACGCCGAGATGAAGATGGCCCGTTGCGCGGATCAATTGAGGTCGGATGCCGAGAAGAAGGCAGACGCGAGCGAAGATGCGCTCAAGTTGGCCCAGAAGGCGATCTCCAAACTGGAGGCTGAGTTGGCTGAAATGAAGGCGACGAAGGAATCAGCCGACTCGGAATCTTCCAAAGTATTTGAGGCCGGGAAAAATGCTGGACTCGCCGAGTACGTGGACCAAGTCCCCAAGTTTGAAAATCTGGGATTCAAACACGGCTGGCACAAAGCCCTTGCTGCTGCTAATGCTTCATTGATTATGCCAATACCATATGAGCAAGTGGATGTTGAGCCATTGGAGTCTGATTTCGATGGCTGAACCGGCCGACTAACAGTTTTTAGGATGTTGAATGTATTTTTACAGTTTTTAATTTTGTATTTTTCATCTTTTGCTACAGTTATAGTGTTTGTTTTTTGCTAGGCATTTTTATGCGGGCTTGTAGCTTTTTGTTTGGTAACTTGAGTGTATAAAATTTCATGAGTTATGCTCAACTGGCTAAGGAAAATGTTGATGAATGTTATTGCATTCAGTTATGGTTAGATCGGCTGCTTAGCTTAGGTATTTGGCCGATCAGATCTACTATTGCCTTAGCCAGGGCGCGAGCTTAGGAAGCCGGATGGGCGTAACTCGTGGGTTGGCTGAGGCACACATTGACCGACGCTTGCGCTTGAAAACATGGCCGACCAGATTAGTAAATCTGCCCGTAGCCGGGGTGCAAGCTTGGGAAGCCGAATGGGCGTAACTCGTGGGCTGGCTGAGGCGCTAATTGATCGGCGCTTGCGCTTGAAAACACGGCCGACCGGATTAGTAAATCTGCCCTTGCCTTAGCCAAGGTGCGAGCTTGGGAAGCCGAATGGGCGTAACTCGTGGGCTGGCTGAGGCGCTAATTGATCGGCGCTTGCACTTGAAAACATGGCCGCGCTTGCGCTTGAAACCATGGCTGACCAGATTAGTAAATCTGCCCTTAGCCAGGGCGCGAGCTTGGGAAGCCGAATGGGCGTAACTCGTGGGCTGGCTGAGGCACTAATTGATCGGCGCTTGCGCTTGAATACATGGCCGACCAGATTAGTAAATCTGCCCTTGTCTTAGCCAGGACGCAAGCTTGGGAAGCTGAATGGGCGTAACTCGTGGGCTGGCTGAGGCACTAATTGATCGGCGCTTGCGCTTGAAAACATGGCCGCGCTTGCGCTTGAAAACATGGCCGACCAGATTAGTAAATCTTCCCTTGCCTTAGCCAGGGCGCGAGCTTAAGAAGCCGAATGGGCATAACTCGTGGGCTGGCTGAGGCACTAATTGATCGGTGCTTGCGCTTGAAAACATGGCCGACCAGATTAGTAAATCCGCCCTTGCATTAGCCAGGGCGCGAGCTTGGGAAGCCAAATGGGCGTAACTCGTGGGCTAGCTGAGGCACTAATTGATCGGCGCATGTGCTTGCAAACGGGGCGCGAGATGGCCCAGCTCGTGGGTTGACGTTTGGGATTACTGACGTTGCCTCGGGAGAGCTACAAACATTGAAGGATAAATGGGGCGGGTGCACGCCAGAGGCACTACTTATTACCATTCAGGCAACTTGGGAGGGACGAAGATTGACTGAATTTGACGCCGCAATGAGTCGCGAGCTTGGGAAGCCGAATGGGCGTAACTCGTGGGCTAGCTGAGGCACTAATTGATCGGCGCATGTGCTTGAAAACGGGGCGCGAGATGGCCCAGCTCGTGGGTTGACGTTTGGGATTACTGACGTTGCTCGGGAGAGCTATAAACATTGAAGGATAAATGGGGCGGGTGCACGCCAGAGGCACTACTTATTACCATTCAGGCAACTTGGGAGGGACGAAGATTGACTGAATTTGACGCCGCAATGAGTCGCAGTAGCGAGCCTACGCGCACAGGAGGAAGATCGTCCAAGGATCGGGAAGAAGAACGTCATCGAAGCGGATCGCCCCGAAAGGACAAGCAACAACGGGGAAATACTCTGCGCTCGTGACCGAAAATTGAGCCTGATGCGATGCCACGACCGTTGAGTTTTGCAATTTTTGTGAGGAATAGACCAATGACGGACGGGGATTCTATCATTAAAGTCCTAGATGTGGTAGTCGAGTTTGCTCGATAGATATTCCCGACAGAAGTCCCACAATCGATGGTCGGACGTCGAGATTTCGAAGTATTTCGAGACAGCATACATGGGGCCATAAAAGGGCTATATACTGCTTACGAAGTCGGCATGCGTCTACGGGAGGCGCGACTTCAGAGCGAGAAAAAGGACGAAAATAATCGCAGTCTGGAGATTCACGCGAAAAAGGCTGAGCGTGAGCTTCGGGAGCTAAAGAATGTTTAAACGATCGCGTCGGTGGAGTCCGATCAATCTAAATTGGTTGTTGCGGAGAGAATGACCCAACGGACCTCGAGTTACGAAAAGGGATTTCAGAATGGCCTGAAAGTCGGGATAGAGAAGACCAAATAGGACCTTGCCGAGGAGGTCTGCCGATGTGAAAATCGTGAATTTAAGCACGGCTGGATCAAGGCCCTTCAAACCGAGGAAGCTCTCGAAGGCTTGGGCATTGATTCAGCCTCGCCCCTGTATCATCACCACTACTTTCCTTATTCCGATTTCGAAATTGAGAAGAGCGACGATGAGGGTACCGAATGAATAGACTTCACGCCGAATAAATAGAATTTCTTTTATTTTCAACGTTTGTATTTGGTCTTGAAATGTTATGTGTTTAATTAATCGTATTATTTCAACTTTCTGGCAAGTTTTGTTTTGCGTGGCGTAAATGTTTAAACATGTATTGACCGACTTGAATTAAGAACGATTCTCAGTGAATATTTATTCGGCCAATGAAGTGGTGCGAATGCATCTCAAAAAAGGCCAATCCGGATTCGGAGCCTTAATCGGCCCTAAGGTGTCATGCACCAAAAGGGGCTCCAAATCTGGAGGCTATTTTGGCCAATCGTGATATCCACGAAGGGCCCTCCGAATTCGGAGTCTTAATCGGCCTTAATAGGCTTAATCGACCCTAAGGTGTCATGCACCAAAAGGGCGCTCCGAATCCGGAATCTTAATCGGCCCTATGCACCTAAAGGGGCTCCGAATCCGGAGGCTTCATTTGGGCCAATCGTGATATCCACGAAGGGCGCTCCGAATCCGGAGTCTTAATCGGCCTTAATAGGCTTAATCGGCCCTAAGGTGTCATGCACCAAAGGGGCGCTCCGAATCCAGAGTCTTAATCGGCTTTAAGGTGTCATGCACCGAAAGGGGCTCCGAATCCGGAGGCTTCATTTGGGCCAATCGTGATATCTACGAAGGGCACTCCGAAACCAGAGTCTTAATCGGCCCTAATAGGCTTAATTGGCCCTAAGGTGTCATGCACCAAAAGGGCGCTCCAAATCCGGAGTCTTAATCAGCCATAAGGTGTTATGCACCGAAAGGGGCTCCGAATCTGGAGGCTTTATTTGGGCCAATCGTGATATCCAGGAAGGGCGCTCCGAATCCGGAGTCTTAATCGGCCCTAATAGGCTTAATCGGCCCTGAGCTGTCATGCACCAAAAGGGAGCTCCGAATCCGGAGTCTTAATTGGCCCTAAGGTGTCATGCACCGAAAGGGGCTCTGAATCCGGTGGCTTTATTTGGGCCAATCGTGATATCCACGAAGGGCGCTCGGAATCCAGAGTCTTAATTGGCCCTAAGGTGTCATGCACCAGAAGGGCCTCCGAATCCAAAGACTTTAATTTGGCCAATCATGATATCCACGAACGGCGCTCTGAATCCGGAGACTTAATCGGCCCTAAGGTGTCATGCACCCAAGGGGGCTCCAAATCCGGAGGCTTTATTTGGGCCAATCGTGATATCCACAAAGGGCGCTCCTTATCCGGAGTCTTAATCGGCCCTAAGGTGTCATGCACCAGAAGGGGCTACGAATCTAGAGACTTTAATTTGGCCAATCGTGATATCCACGAAAGGCGCTCCGAATCCGGAGACTTAATCGGCCCTAAGGTGTCATGCACCGAAAGGGGCTCTGAATCCGAAGGCTTTATTTGGACCAATCGTGATATCCACGAAGGGCACTCCGAATCCAGAGTCTTAATCGGCCCTACGGCCCTAATTAATCAAGGCTTGGGAGCGGGCTTGAGAAAGCAAGAAACTTTGTATTGCAAAGGTGGAACATGTACAAGTATCAAGCCCACAAGTCAGGTCAATGATAGAATTTACATAAATGTGTTGAATTCCAAGGCCGTGGCAGGCTTCTTCCTGACATGTCTAAGAGTCGATATGCCCCTGTTCCTGCGATGGATTCTATCTGATAGGGGCCGTCCCAGTTTGGACGGCATCAAATCCATCTTAGACGGCATCAAATCCATCTTAGAATTGAATTCTTCGACCCATTCTATCTGATATGCCCCTTGATTGCAGTTTTAGGTAAAAATTGAATGTCGTATTGGCCGAGTTCAAAAGCCCATTTTGAAACACGTCCTGATGCTTCTGCACTCCGTAGTACTGATTAGAGGGGATAATCTGTTAGCACCCCAATGCTATGTCCCTGGAAGTAATGCATCAGCTTTCTTGCCGCCATGACTAGGGCTACCATGAGTTTTTCCAGCGGAAGGTAGCGTGTTTCAGCGTCAACCATTGCCTTGCTCACAAAATACACTGGCCGTTGCTCCCCCTCCTCCTCTTTTAACAGTACGGCGTTGACGGCCCTATCAGAAACTGCCAGATATAGGATGAGCGGGTCACCAATGGCGGGTGTTGTCAAGAGAGGTACTGAGCAGAGGTAGGTCTTGAGTCCGTTGAAGGCTGATTCGCATTCGGTGGACCATTCAAAAGCGTTACCCTGCCGTAATGTCTGAAAGAATTATCAATAGCGATATGTAGACCGGCTGATGAACCTGTTGAGTGCAGCGGCGATCCCCATTAACTTTTGGACTTCTTTTACTGAGCAGGGGGAGCCGAGTTCCAAGATTGCTATGATTTGCCTTGGGTTGGCTTCGATTCCTCGGTGATTGACGATGTAACCCAGGGATTT
>NW_021026595.1:764552-787564 GCF_004153795.1 Camellia sinensis | reverse complement strand
CCAAGTAGGCTGAAAATGATTAGGGCCGGACTTCAGGATGAAGTTTGCCTACGTACCCAAACATGGAAATCAGGCCTGACGTAGTTCCGGTTTAGGGTGCACTCAGGGTGTTACACTCTCCTTTTGTGCTCTAACTTTTGCCGAGGCCGCCCTTTCGAGTTTTCAACCTTGCGAGCTCTATTTTTTCTTTCTTTTCATTTCATTTCATTTCTTCTTTTCTTTTTCTTCATTTTTTCATTTTGTTCTTTCTTGTTTTTTCATTTTTGTCTTTTCTTCTCTTTTATTTTTGTTCTTTTCTTCTCTTTTTCTTGCTTTGACTTCTACCAGGGTCGCCCTTCTAGGTTTTCGGCCCAGTGAACCTCTGGTAAAAGTTTAACTTGTCCATGTTGATCAATTTGAGATCTCGAAGCATCTGAATCCAGTAGAATGGCTTAGTTCGTTGATGATGTATGAGTCCATCTAATGGGGGCTGATGTGGCCCCTAGTGTTGCGGATAGGAACTCGATTGTCCTTCAAACAATAAATTTTTTCTTCTTCCAGCTGCTGGAATTTGGTTTTTCTTGCCAGTCTTCATTGGTTTGCCACATCTGACATTTTTTGCCTCTAGATCAAGGGCTACTTTTGATCTAGCTTCGCAAGCTTCCTTTGATAACATCTGATCTTCTTGATCTGACTTTTCTGCCCCTAGTTCCAGGGTTTCTTCAAATCTGGCCTGGCGGGCCTCGTTTTGATGTCATACGACCTTGGGGAGCCGAATAAGTAGAAGAGTCAGAAGATGCGCACTCTAGAAATTAGATACTATCCGGCTTCATATTGCGTGACTAGGCACCGATACGTTAGGAAAAGCCGAATAGACGGAGATCAGTGGCTCCGAATGAAGAAAAGGACAATGATTAAAAGTAGGCCCTGGCCCCGAGGATAAAAAAAGAACAGGTATAAATACAGGAACAACTGTTATAGAAAGGTATGTAAGAATTACTTCACAAAAACTTAGTAAACAAGCTATCCTGAGTGTCTGAACTAACTTATCCGTCGGAGTGCTAATCCCGGCACCCCCGACCGAAGTGTTTGTATCTTTTCAGGTGACCAGCTGAGGATCACTAGCATCTCCCAGGATCTGAAGAGTATTTCCAAACAACCTCTCCACAACTGGCGTCGTCTGTGGGAATACTCAAACATATCAATGGCAGGGCGTGACTGAAGATCCTCCACTAGCCACTGACGAGACCGACACAGAGAGTTGACCTCATTCCAGCAAACTCGCTTGGCACAAAAACCATCGCAGCAACACTTGCCTCGAACCTCTGCTCATCTTCAAACCAACGCAAAAGACAATACAAGCGACCCTGGCACAAGCTAGGCAAACCCAACAGAGGTTGGACAACACCATCGCTGAGAACGAACGCCTTCGTCGCGATTTAGCCTCGAAGAAATAGCAAAATCCAAACAAACGGTACGCCAGGGCTTTTGAGCGACGCCCCGAGGGCAAGATCATCTTAAGGAGTTGGCAAAGGACGAACGTCTCCAACAATGCGTCCGGAGGAGTGTGGGAAACACCTGCCCGTCCGGAGGATGCATCTCCGCTTGACACCGTCCACATGATATAAAGCCTGCCAGCGGCCCGGCCGTGCATGTGATCCAATCAATCCAGGCCACCACAATAACTCACGCCAGCAAGCGGCCCCGAGAAACGCCAAGTATCACCTTTGATGATTCTGATTTGATCGGTGTAACACTCCCTCAAATTGATCTGTTAGTTGTAGAGGCTATGCATAAATCGGTTCACCGTCGAACGCGTTCTTGTCGACCAGGGCAGTACCTCGGAGGTTATGTATTATAAAACCTTCACCAAACTCGGATTCAACGAGTGAGACCTGACTCCGTCTCCTTATCCACTATTTGGCTTGAATGCCACTCTAGAGTACCCATTGGGAAAGATCAGCTTACTCGTTCGAGCAGGTTCGGTGGACGTGGAATTCTTGGTCGTCAGGCTGCCATCGCCGTACAATCTCATCATGGGCAATCATGGTTGCATACCTTGCAGGCCGTTCCAAGCACCTATCAATCAACTGCTACGTGTTTCCTAACAGAACACGGCATTGAGCAAATCCGCAGATCCCAAAAATTGGCCAAGCATGTTATCTCCTTGCCGCCAGAATGCAAAGGAACTGCAAGTAAACTCCATTGAGGTGCCGAATCAGGAGATCCTGGATGAATGTTGGGTGGTATCAAATGAGAAGGCCATGGAAGTTTGGCGCGAGTTGACATTGATGGCAGCCCAGAAAAGTTCTTCATGATCGGCACCTCTCTGAATTAGGCCGACAGGCAGCAGCTGATCTCTTTCTTGCTCAACAACTTTGATGTCTTTGCGTGAACTCAGTACGAAATGCGGGAATAGATCCGTTAGTTTTCACAGCACCATTTGGAAATGTCGATCCGAAATGTAAGCCGATATTCAGAAAGGTCGACGGTCAGCCGCGTAGCAAACTGCCGTCGTTGTTGAGGAGGTAGACAAACTTCTTGACGCCGAGGCAATTAGAGAAGTCACTTACCCCTGCGTGGCTCTCCAATACAGTGGTGTGTGAAGAAGAAAAATGGGATTGGCAAGTGTGCGTCGACTTCACAGATCTGAACAAAGCTTGCCCAGAAGCCTATTTTTCTCTACCTAGAATCGACCAGCTCGTCGATGCGACGGCACATTCATCAACACATGAGTTTCCTCGATACTTACAGAGGCTACCATCAAATCGCCATGCATCCAGATGACCAGGACAAAATTGCCTTCCTCAGCCCAAGAGAAACCTATTACTACAAAGTATGCCCTTGGGCTAAGAATGCAGGGGCAACCTACCAAACATTGGTCACCACATGTTCAAAGAGCAACTCGGCCACACTATGGAGTATACATTTGACGATATGGTGGTCAATCCAAAGAAGAACATAGTAATATAGCCGATCTAGAAAAGACATTGGCATCTTACGCAAATATAGAATGAAACTGAACCTCCAAGTGCGCATAGGAATGCGTTTGGTTTGGTTTGAGGCCGTAGGTAATCTCATGATTACTGGCCGGTTACGTCCTTAACCCATGGGGGCGGGTTCGGGTCATGACAGAGTGGTATCAGAGCACGAGTTAATAACTTACACACTTGTCCAAATGAGCTATAAGATGTCTAGAAAAGACTTAAGATGCATCCATTTATTAAGTACATGATGTAAGTATTGAGAACATGTGATTATATGAGATATGAATTGTTGCACTAATGTGTACAACAAGCTTGTTTCGTTATAATGCACAGACATGAACATATGAATCCTGAAAAGTTGCTTGTGTGCATTCGATTCTGCAAATGGGTGGAGTCAGGTCTGACTTATTGAATTTGAGTTTGGTGAAGGTTTTATAATACATAACCTCCGAGGTACTTCCTTGGTCGATAAGAACGCGTTCGACGGTGAACCGGTTTACGCGCAGCTCAACAACTAACGGATCGATGTGAGGGAGTGTTACACCGATCAGATCAGAATCGTCAAAGGTGATACTTGGCATTTCTCGGGGCCACTTTGCTGGCGTGAGTTGCTGTTGGTGGCCTGGATGTGATTGGATCACATGCACGGCCGGGGCCGCTGGCAGGCTGTATATCATGTGGACGGTGTCAAGCGGAGATGCATCCTCCGGACGGGCAGGTGTTTCGACCACACTCCTCCGGACGCATTGTTGGAGACGTTCGTCCTTTGCCAACTCCTCAAGATGATCTGCCCTCGGGGGTCGCTCAAAAGCCTGGCGTACCGTTTGTTTGGATTTTGCTATTTCCGAGGCTAAATCGTGACGAAGGCGTTCGTTCTCAGCGATGGTGTTGTCCAACCTCTGTTGGGTTTGCCTAGCTTGTGCCAGGGTCGCTTGTATTGTCTTTTGCGTTGGGTTTGAAGATGAGCAGAGGTTCGAGGCAAGTGTTGCTGCGATGGTTTTTGGTCCAAGCGAGTTTGCTGGAATGAGGTCAACTCTCTGTGCGGTCTCGTCAGTGGCTAGTGGAGGATCTTCAGTCACGCCTGCCATGGATATGTTTGAGTATTCCCACAGACGACGCCAGTTGTGGAGAGGTGGTTTGGAAATACTCTTCAGATCCTGGGAGATGCTAGTGATCCTCAGCTGGTCACCTGAAAAGATACAAACACTTCGGTCGGGGGTGCCGGGATTAGCACTCCGACGGATAAGTTAGTTCAGACACTCAGGATAGCTTGTTTACTAAGTTTTTGTGAAGTAATTCTTACATACCTTTCTATAACAGTTGTTCCTGTATTTATACCTGTTCTTTTTTTATCCTCGGGGCCAGGGCCTACTTTTAATCATTGTCCTTTCTTTCATTCGGAGCCACTGATCTCCGTCTATTCGGCTTTCCTAACGTATTCGGTGTCCTAGTCACGCAATATGAAGCCGGATAGTATCTAATTTCTAGAGTGCGCATCTTCTGACTCTTCTACTTATTCGGCTCCCACAAGGTCGTATGACATCAAACGAGGCCCGCCAGGCCAGATTTGAAGAAACCCTGGAACTAGGGGCAAGAAAGTCAGATCAAGAAGATCAGATGTTATCAAAGGAAGCTTGCGAAGCTAGATCAAAAGTAGCCCTTGATCTAGAGGCAAAAAATGTCAGATGTGGCAAACCAATGAAGACTGGCAAGAAAACCAAATTCCAGCAGCTGGAAGAAGAAAATTTATTGTTGAAGGACAATCGAGTTCCTATCCGCAACACTAGGGGCCACATCAGCCCCCATTAGATGGACTCATACATCATCAACGAACTACAGCCATTCTACTGGATTCAGATGGCTTCGAGATCTCAAATTGATCAACATGGACAAGTTAAACTTTTACCAGAGGTTCACTGGGCCGAAAACCTAGAAGGGCGACCCTGGTAGAAGTCAAAGCAAGAAAAAGAGAAGAAAAGAACAAAAATGAAAAGAGAAGAAAAGAACAAAAATGAAAAAACAAGAAAAGAACAAAAATGAAAAAATGAAGAAAAAGAAATGAAGAAATGAAATGAAATGAAAAGAAATGAAAAGAAAAGAAAAATAGAGCTCGCAAGGTTGAAAACTCGAAAGGGCGGCCTCGGCAAAAGTTAGAGCACAAAAGGAGAGTGTCAACACCTGAGTGCACCCTAAACCGGAACTACGTCAGGCCTGATTCCCATGTTTGGGATACGTAGGCAACTTCATCCTGAAGTCCGGCCCTAATCATTTTCAGCCTACTTGGCTCATCCATGTTGATTGGTTTATCCTTGTTCAAACTCGACTATCTTGTCCATGTGCAAATTGGCTTGTCTTCGTTCAAATTCAGATTGTCCTATTCCATTAGAAAGATTCAGCCGCAAGATGATTTAAAGCTCAGATCTAAGGTTGTGCATCTCAAGAGTAAATTCTATATTGGTTGAGCAATGGCCATTTGCAAAAATAGTTTTGAGAATTTTTAATGAGGTTGACTAATTTTCTCAGAAATTATTCCATTTTTTCAAAACTGGACCATTTCTTGGACCCAAAAAAAGGAAAATTTTTAGTACTCATAGCTTGACTTGCATGATTTTGAATCAAAAAATTGAATAAGTGTGTTAATCTAACTCTCATGTTGGTCAAAATTGTTTTGGTAGAAAGCCAAAACAAAAAATGGTCAAAATAATGAACTAGGGGCACAGTTGAGTCAGGTTTTTTGTCTGTTCCTCCATTATCAACATATTTGCCAGAAAGGGCACCATACTTGTCGGAAAGAGCACCGTATTCGCCAGAAAGGCACAGTTGAAGTTAACAGCAGAAGGCTAAAAGCTTTCACATCATCCAAGCAGCGAGGTATCAAGCCAAGTACGAAGCACGAACATGAACTGGAGTGGGATGTTCAGTTCCTTCATCAGGATGATCGCACCCAAACTGGCATCTGACCCAAAATGGAAGCGTAGAAAACGTAATGTGTGAGACTAATCAATTGTATACCCGACTGGTGGGAAATGCTATAGCTCACCTCGATCAAGCTAAGCCGGGGGTGTCATCAACCAAAGATAGTTATAGATCTGCTGCGCATCCAGTCCAGTCACAACCCCTCTGAGGGACAGCTCACTGTTGTGAGCGAAAGAAGGAGCATCTAGTAGAATGCTAGGGGCAAGAGCCTGTAACATCCTATTTATCCATCAACCACCCAGGGGAGGGATAAAAAATAAGAAAGATTGAAGAATAAGAGAGATGTGCGTTGAGAGAAAAAGTAAGAAAAGGGCTTTTTCAGAAAACAAGAGGTTGAGTACCAGAGTGTTGTGAGAATCACAAATGAGAAAGGGTGGGAAACAATAACCGGAGAAGCTGTGGACTCCTTGTGAACCAAGAGGTCTCTCGCCTTTGAAACACATCCGAGTGTTGTGTTTGTTATTTTTGTTTGTCTCCATTCTTGTTTTGAGTCGTTTTGAGTGTCAATAGATGTGTTTAGATTGTTTTACCTTCATTTTCTCTTTGTTGGGTCGTTTTGACTGTGGTCAGTCGTAAGCTTAATACCCAGTTGAGAATTCATACTCATTCTTAATTTCAAAAAAATGAATCATTTTGTGTTCAGAGTGCTGTGTCGTTCACCACATTTGTGCAAAACAGGATTTCGTTCTTTCATAAAGCTGCAGGGTTCAACCCAGGTCATGTGAGAACAATAAAATCAAGACCTATCTGAAGCTGCATAGGTTCCGGACTGCAACGCAAAAGAAAAGAGGGATGATTTGGAGCATCTGAGTCTGTTTCAACTTTAGCAAAATTCTGAGACTGCATTCAGGTGCACCTTCTTAGGCCTCGCCATTTCTCTGAAGTATGAGTGTGCCTCTACCTCAAGCTCAAACTCAAGCCTGCTTCAAGCCAGAATGGTTATCTTAGCAGCATGCAAATGTTACCCCTTGCCAATATGAACAGGGTGTGTCCTCTTTGAGGTGAGCATGTTGCAAAGCCCTCTGAGAGGTAAATCGGAGGCACCAAAGCACATATTTGATGCCCCTCCATTGTGTAGAATGTACATTTTCATATACACTTTTGTTGCATGCGTGCCGCGCATTGTTTATGATTTTTGCATAGAATATGCTTCAAATATTGCATAGAATATGCTTTCAAATATTGCATAGAATATGCTCCTGTTTCATGCATTGAACATGCTTTCAATTAACATCATCCATCTATCACATAATAATCTCACTCAGTACATCTACTTCACAATTTCATATCACTCGCACTGTCTTGTGCACTTTGTGGTTGTGTGCCACTCGCATTGTCTTGTGCACCTTGTGGTTGTGACCCACTCGCACTGTCTTGTGCATTCTTTGGTCTAGGAGACCTTAAAACCCTGCATTTACAATCGCGCTTTCTTGCGCATCGCACTGTTTTCTGCAGTTTACACTCGTGCTTTCATGCGTATCCCAGTGTTTTGTGCAGTTTAAACTTGCGTTTTCTTACGCATCGCACTATTTTGTGCAGTTTACACTTGCATTTTCTTGCGCATCGCACTGTTTTGTGTAGTTTACACTCGCGCTTTCTTGAACATCACACTTTCTTGTGCAGTTTACACTCACACTTTCTTGCGTATCGTACTATCTTGTGCATTTCATTACATGCTCTCACCTTGCATAGAAAATGCTCATATCTTTCGCATAGAACTTGTTCGCGCTATTTTGCGCACCTTACCTGCACTTGTTAGTGCATTACATCGCGTTATTTTGCACACCTTACCTGCACTTGTTAGTGCATTGCTCGCACTGTTATGTGCACCTTACCGGCACTTGTTAGTGCATTGCCTCGCGCTGTTTTGCGCACCTTATCAGCATTGTTTTGTGCATCTACATCGCACTGTCCTGTGCATTCACTTTCATTCGCACTGTCTCGTGCACTTTCACTCGTACGGTTTTGTGCACCTGTATAGCATTGTTTTGTGCTTTCACTCTATATCGCACTGTTTTGTCCATTCTTTGGTCTATGAGACCTTAAATCCTCTAAAGGTGCAATTCCTTTGGTGTTTGTCGTGCCCGAACGACTTTCGATGGTCTGGTATTGCCACCTGCCTGTGTTTGTAGTGAGTTCCTAAGAGATCAACTAAGACGGTGGAAACTAGAGTTTGAATGGCTGATGCCTAGAACGCAAAGGTTCGGGATTTCTGAGACTAAAGTCTAGTTTGAATATCCAGGGGTGTATCCTCGGCTTGAAATCTGTACGGTAGCCCCATAGGTTGAGGTGGCGTGTATGCACTTCGATTCTGGATACTGAACCAACCTAGTGTGTCACCCTGTTGAAGAATAGGGAAAGTTGCGACCATAGCCAGAGAGAAAAGTAGTACCTGTGGTTCAGAAACGCAAGATGCAGAAAGGGGAAGATCCTACATCGGCATAAGGTGAGTCAATGCCAATTGCCCTTGTACGGTACCTTCACTTCCTAGCTATTACATCATCTATTATGTCTATTGCATTGCATATAGCATCTATCGTATGCATCTACTGCATTATTTGTTTTATCGTTTGCATCCTTTCCATGTTAAGCTTAGTTTGGCATGTGCTCATACATTTCCTTTGTTGAAGTATGGTACTATGATAATGCGTACGCGCCTATTCCACTAAGAGAATTGCGATCTGAGGGTTTCGGCACCTTTTCTATATTAGACGTGGTCTAGTTTTTGGTTAAACGTAGTTTGGCCGCGCACCTTATTTACTTCATCCATTGCATCCAATGCGTTGGATGTAGGCACTTGTATTCTTTCCTCATTTATATCATGCCATCCAAATACTTGTATTCTTTCTATTAAACACATAGTTTTGCATGTGCTCGCACCCCTTTCACGTTGAAACACGGTTCTGTTATGTGTAAGCATCCATGCTAGGTTGAGGCCAATACTGAGGATGTAGGCACTTAGCCTGTGTTAGGCGTCGTTCGGCTCGTGCCCACTGTTTTTCGGCATTAAACGTAGTTTGATTTTGCATTCCCATCCCTTTATGGTATTTGTGCGGTTTTGCACTGCTTGTAGTTTGATTATTTCGTTACACTGTATATCATCTACATTGTTTTGTTCTATTGTGTATCATTTTACATCTTGCCCCTGAACTACGCTGGTTTGATTCCTTGCAAAGGGATACGTAGGCAGCCTGCGGGTATAACCATTTATTTATCTATATTTTGTTTGTTTGTCCAAGTCTTCGGCCTTGTCAGAAATGGGTCGTCTCTGCGCTTTGACATTAACTCACGTCATTTCATGACTCAGAGCTCTGTCAAAGAGGGGCAACTGTAGACACCCCATTTTTTACCATTCTTAAGATTTGGGCGCCACTGATTGATCATTCGATGGCACAGGCCAGACTATGCTATGCAAAGGTTCGATTTCTTCGACAGGGAGAGAGTCAAATCCCAACATTACACCCCATTTTTGAACTAAAACTATTTTGACCAAAGATTTTAGACCTTAAAACCCTTTATTTTAAAATATTTTTGAAAAAAAGTTTCTACGATGTTCCGAGGCTCGCATTTTGTTAGATGTTGCGCTTTTCGATAAACCGAGCGAGGACAAAGTGGAATAAATAAAGGAGAGGTGAATTCTTTGCAAAAAAATCTTTAAAACATCTTGTTTAGGGGTTTGGGGTTGAAGAAGAGAGGAGAGGAGAGAAGAAACCAAGTTGGGGAAGAAGTTGGGCATGAACTGTTAAGAGGGAGTCGAGTAGCCCTCGCTAAATCGGGCCTATCCATTTGTACACTTGGATTTCAGTTATGAGGCCACCACCATTGCAAAGAAGACTTCCGGGGCTTCATTTTGTGCTCAAGAATCTCCTAAAGCCGAGTCCGGATGGAGGAGATATGGTTGGTTGAAGTTGGACATCAATCCGATTGAGCTGGAAATGAGCTGCCTTCACTAAAAGGAGCATAACTTTTTCCATACTTGGAAGTTTGATGCGAGGCTACAACCATTGGAAATCTCACTTCCGGCCTTCAATTTTGACACAAGAATGACCTGAAAAGAAGTCCGGATGAAGGAGTTATGGCCGTTTGAAGTCGGGCCTAGAAGCAATTGTTTAGTGGGTGGCCGGTCGGCCACCACAAGTGGACGACCGGCCACTTGAAGTAGCCGACCAGCAAAACAAGTGGCTGACTAGCCACTTGAAGTAGCCGACCGGCCACTAGAAGTAGCCGACCGGCCACTAGTGTCCCAAACTCAGATATTTGCAGATCTTTTCCCTCCAGCTGTTACACATAAGCTCCAGCTATCCCAATTCAGATATTTCGACCAAGGCTCTCTTTTTGCTATATATGGAGGCGATATCTCATATATTGGAAGGTTAGCAAGTTTGGGAGTGTGGACACCCCATTTTTGACCGCCCTTAAGATTTGGACGCGACTGATGGTTTACATGGTGGAGAAAGGTGTGCAGGGCAAAGGTTCAATTTCTTCGGTAAGAGGAGAGTAAAGTCCCAACCTTACACCTCATTTTGGATCAAAGCTACTTTTGAATGGTTTTTAGACCTTAAAACCCTCTCTTTCAAAACATTTTTGAAATAAAATTCCTACGATGTTCTGAGGCTCGCATTTTGTTAAATGTTGCACTTTTCGGTAAACTGAGCAAGGACAAAGTGGAAATGAATGAAAGAGAGATGAAATCTTTGAAAAGTCTTTCAAACCACCTTACTTAGGGGCTTGGAGTTGAAGAAAAGGAGAGAAGAGGGAAGAAACTAGTTTGGGAGAAGTTTGGCATGAATCCGGGTAGGAGAGAGTCAAGCAGCCCTCGCCGAATCTGTCCTATTCATTTGCATACTTGGATTCTAGCTATGAGGCCACCACCGTTGGAAACTTTACTTCTGGGGCTTCATTTTTCACTCAAGAATCTCGTAAAGCCAATTCCGGATGGGGGAGATATGATTGGTTGAAGTAGGGCATCACTCCGGTTGGACCGAATCTGTGTGGCTTCACTGAAACAGGCATAAATTTTTGCACAGGAGGAATTTTAATGCAAGGTTTATGCCATTGGAAAGCTAACTTCTGGGCTTCAATTTGGATACCTGGCTGACCACTTTTGGACTTCCCAATCACTGGTCGACCACCTTTCTTTCCGGCAGACCAATTTTTTGTCCTGAAAAACCAAAAAAAGTAGTAGGCCGACCATAAAAGGTGGTCGGCCGACCACTTATGCCTAGAAAGCTCAAAATTGATAGATATTCTCCCTTCAGCTGTCTTCCACAATCTCCAGCTATCCAGATCAGATATTTTCAACCCAAGCTTGTTGAGGAAGCTATTCTCTTCATATCAGAGGGTTAGAGCACATTTAGAAAAGAGAGACAACTTAGGAGACTTAGAACATTTTCAGAGCTTCTCTCACTAAAAAATTTTTTCCTCTCTCTCTAGAATTCTCAGCTCTCTCTCTTCCTATATTGTGTGTATAAAAGCATATAAGTGCCCAAAAGTGAGTGCTCTTCCCATTTCTTGAGCCTCCACCCTTGATCAAACTTGCCTATCTTGAAGAGGTGATCCTTGGAGGTGTATTTGGAGCTCCTAAAGCTGATTTTGGTCCAAGAAGGACCTGTTTTGGTGATGAGCTTTAAGGGTAAGACTCTTCTCCTCTTAAGCTCATTCTTGGTGTACTTGTATAGCCATCTTTGCATGCTTCTTTTGGCTTGGTTTTCAACTGAAAAAACCTTTGTTTTTATGGATTAATAATGATGGTTTAAAGCCCTTTTGGAGTTAAGGGTGATCTACCCACTTTTGTAGCTTTTTGGCTATGTGTTGAGCCTTGTTCTAAAGCTTTTAAAACAACCTTTCTTTGGCCTTTAAACCACTGAATTCCAATGGAATTTCAGTGGTGGAAAAGTTGTTTTGTGGTCCCAAATGGGAGGGGATAGCCTCCCCTCCTAGTTTCCTCATGCCATGCCTTGTTGGCTTTGTAAAAGAGCATCTTCTTTGGGGTTGTTTTAGCTTAAGCCAAGCATGTTTTAGGCCCTATTTTGCCATGTTTCAGATCTGTTTTGGGGTGGATAGGGCCCTTGTTGCTTATTTCTTGCACTTGTAGTGCAATCTCGCTTTCTAGCCTAACATGCTTCATGTTTTAGCCTAACTTCCTAACATGTGCTAGCTTAACTTTGGCCTACAATTGTCCATATCTTGGCATGTTTAAGCTCTGTTTTAACTTGTTTGGATGGTTTGTGTATGGCCTTGCATGGTTGTGGTTTGAGTGCTTAGAATGGCATAAAAGAGAGCATGCTTTGCGGGATTGTTTTGGTGCATGACCAGCATGTTTTTAGCTCATATTTGACATATAGAAACTCTGTTTTGAGCTGGATACAACTCTCATGCATTACATTACATAGTTGTAGTTCATGTGCTTCAAGAGCCCAATGAGTTGGCATGCTATATCACTTTGTTTTGGTACATGTCCATAGCATTTTCAGCATTGTTTTGGCATATAGAAACACTGTTTTGAGGTGGTTGAGACCTGCATGCATTGTACCATATAGCTATGGTTTATGTGCTTCATTGGCCTCTTGCATGAGCATGCTTCATTGACTTGTTTTGGCCTTTGTTCCATGCACTTTAGCCACTATTTTGAGGCCGCATAACTCTGTTTTGAGTTGATTTTGTTGTTTAAGGCTTGCCGTGTGTGGTTATGGTGTAATGCTCTTGCATGCCTAGTTGATTAGTCCATTTGAGCATGAGTGCTTGAACCATTTGCATGTTGTAGTAATGTCTTGCAAACAATTTCAGAGCATACTTCATGCCATCCATGCCACTTCCTTACATGTTTCACTTTCATTGCTTTGAAAGTAGCCTTGAGCCTCTTGTCGGTTTGAGCATGAAGTTAAGACGTTCATGCTTAATGGCTTTAATCCTCTTGAGGGTTTCTACTAGCCAACGGCATAAGGTCTTCTTCATGCTCAAGGCACTTGAGGCTTAGGCCCTCTTTCCCATTAGAGGACTCTCATTTGGACTTAATCAATTAAAGGATGAATTGGTAATGCTAAAATGAGTAAATAAAATTGACCAAGTAAAATGGCAAGATAAGCATAACTTGTGTATGCATTGCATGTGTCAGGTGTTTGATCGGACGTTATATCGAACACAAGGCAGATTAGTCCATTTCATACTCAAAGTGATGAAATGTGCTAATCCCCTTTGTCGCCAATACACTTGATCATGCATGATAGGGTGGTGGCATTTTGTGTGTATTTGTGCATTCATGTCATATTAAAACGTGCAATTTGACTCCTCGGCCATCATGCATTGAGACGCGTGATTGATCGCCCGAGGATCGAGGACCACACTCCCTAGAGCTTGTGCAAGGACGGGGAGGAGTGGTCGCGCACTCACATGTTGAAAATACCTTGCTTTTTCTCCTCCTTGCCTTTGTTGAAGAAAAACCAGAATCCAGGGGGCAAAAAGTGGTCGGCCGACCAGGTTTTCTGGCAGGCTGACCACCTTTTTTGGTTTCCACCATAAGGGGTGGTCGGCAGGTGTTTCCCAAGCCAAGAGCTGGTCGGCAGCCTTCCCCAGGTGGAGTTTCAACCTTCTGGAGCTTTGTGCAAGTTTCTGAAATCAGTTGCAAACAAAGGCGAGACGAGGCATCGCGATGGAATTTCCCGACAAGGCGCATCAAGCATGCATGCATTCTTTGACATCCAAAACAAAGCCGGGGCAGTCCATTTACACGCTAGTTTATTGCTTGATTAGTCAATTTGTTAATTAATTAGAGTTGTGTAATAATTAGCTAGAGTAGTTAATTATTTATTCGGACTGTATTATTTATTCGGACCCTCCGAGCGAGGGCACAATTGTAATAAGTGTGCGTGTGTGTGATGTATGTCTTCCAACCCCACGTCTTTCTCCCTTTTATTTACCAGCTTATGATGGTTAGATTAGGGCATGTTTCAATTAGCATACTCTCTCTTTTATTTGCCAGCTTATGATGGTTAGATTATGGCATATTTCAATTAGCATACTTATGCTCGCATGTTTGCATTCATTCATCTGTATTGCATGCACCGGGCTCGGCGCATCATACTAATTGCATTTGTATTTCAATTCCAAATTGAATACGTGTTAGCTGTAGCATCATCATATTCCATGTTTAGAATAGCCGAGCCTATTGTAGTTGCATTTTTGCCTGTGTTGCATTAGGCATTTCTGTATAGTTAGGATCATGCATGGATTTCTAACATAGCTTTTGTTTTAGCTTGGAGTACTCGGTAAGTGTTTATGCTTTAACATCCTTGCATGCGTGTGAGTGACTGCCATGATAGCATGCTTACCATGAGGCTACATGCTTATGCGATATAACAGCCTGAATGCCTGTGGGTGAAGGTTGGGTTATTTGGATTGGAGCAATTCATTAAATGCGAGTTTTAAGCCCACTTGAGAGTGGGAAAATAATTTTTTCTAAGCCCACCCGAGGGTGGCAAATCCACGTCTTAGCCTACTTACGAGTAGCACCATCAAACCATTTTCAAATAAACAAACATGAGATATTTTGTTCTAGTGTTTTCAAAACTAGATATCATGCTTAGTAGAGGCTGATCTTTGATCGGGCGAGCGGGGGTACTCACGAAGTGACCTTCCCCAATCGTACTGAAGTTCCCGAGCCGAGGCAACTTTGGTGATGACGGATACATGGCCTTAGGCAACGAGTTAGGGTTTCTTAAATTCCCCCAAAATAAATATTTAGGTGGCGACTCTGTATCTGGCAAAGCAGTCCATGTTTGGCACTTCTTTCAAAAAATCTTTTTTCAAAAACGATTTGCCGGATTTGGACTCTTTGATGATTCATCAGTCTTGCATTGCACTCTGCGAGATTAGATATAGGACTGTGACAATTGAATCCGAACTGTAGTAAGGCCCAAGGGCGCGTCTACAGGGAGCTTCTCTCTCTAAAATCTCTCTCTTTCTCTCTCTCTCTCTATAATTTTTTGAGCAAAATTTCAGCCTATCCCTAGAAATCTCTCTCTCTTCCTATATTGTGCTTAGAAATGAGAATTTCCTACACTCTTGCAAAGAGACCCTAGGCCAAACACCTCTACCTTGTTACTGAGGTTCTTGGAGGTCTTATTTGAGCTCTCAAAGCTGGTTTTAGCTCAGAATTTGGGCTAGTTTGCTGTTATGCTTCAAGGGTAAGGCCTTGTCCCTTTAAGCTTTGTTTTGGTTAAGTGCTTGGCCATCTCTTTGTGCTGTTTCTGGCCAAGCTTTCAACTACAAAAACCTCTGCTTTTAAGGTTTAAAATAGTGGTTTAAGGCCTTTTTGGAGTTAGGGGTAGTCTACCCTCCTTTGTTACTTATTTGCTAAGAATTGTGCTATCTTTCAAAGCTTCTCAAACAACCTCTTTTTGGCCTTTTAACCACTGAAATCCAAGGGATTTTCAGTGGCGAAAACTTGGTTTTTAGGTCGCAAATAGGAGGGGGTGGCCTCCCCTCCTTGTGCCTTATTTGCATGTGTTGGTGGCCTAGCATTTGAGCATGCTTTTCTGCTCTTTTGTAACTTAGTTCAAGTATTTCTTTGGCTGGTTTGGCCACCTCTTATTTGCGTTTGGCACTTGTAGTGCAATCTTGTTCACTAGCTTTATATGCATGATGATTTAGCCTATTGATCTAGCTTGTTTTGGCTTAACTCCAGCACATTTTTTCTATTGTTTTAACATGTCTTCACTCTGTTTTGAGTGGTCTTGGTCACATGTACTTCGCTTTGTATAGATATAGTGTACTCGGCCCTTACAAGCTTTGTGTTTTAAGGCTCTTGGCATGCTTTATTTGTGATGTTTGCATAATATGGCATCATTTAACATGTAATTTCAGAACATATACTTCTGTCACACTCTCATAAATATCGCTCTTTAATCGTTTTTGAGAGTTGTGCCTTATTCCTTGCTTGTGAGCCAACATGTACGCATGATTTCCTACTCTTTTGTGCCTTAGTTCCAACATGTTCATGCCACTGATTTGGCATGTTTTAGGTCTGTCCATGGCTGGTTTGGTTATTTGAGCTTGATAATGCATGCTTCTAGTGTAATACACTTCACTAGCTTTGATGCTTTATGCCTCTAACATGTATTACATGAGTTGTTTGCATGATTTTGAGTCACTTAGTGTGTTATTTCAGTGCTGAAATGTATGTCATTATATTCCATTGTTTTAATCCTTTATTCATTTTGAAAGTAGTCTTGAGCCCCTCGATGGCTTGAATGTGGAATTGAGGTTCGTATGCCTAATGGTTTTAATACTCCCTTGAGGATTTCTACTAACCAACAACATGAGACCTCTTTCATGCTCAAGGCACTTATGGCTTAGACCACCTTTCTAATTCGAGGACTTTTTCACATTGAATATAACCGATTAAGGGATTAATTGGTAAGCTAAAATGTATAAGCAAGAAATGGACCAAGTAAAACATGAATAAGATAAGCACTCGTGTTGCATTGCATGTGTTTGAATCATACGTTAATCCAAACACAAGAAATGTGAGACGTTTCATACTCAAAGTGATGAAACATGTTGCATTTCTTGGTCGCCAACACCCTTGATCATACATGATGGGGTGGAGGCACTTTTAGTCTTATGTATGCATTCATAAAGCTTGTACAAGCTTGGTTCTTCGGCCATCATGCATTGAGATGCTTGATTGGTGGCGTGAGAGCCAAGTACCACACTCCTTTGAGCTTGAGACATGATGAGGAGGGTGGTAGTACACACATTTCTTGCCAAATACATTGTCTTGGCTCTGTTGCTCTCTGTTGCCGCAAAGGCAGAATTCTGGAAAGAGAGGTGGCCGACCGGCACTTGCAGTAGCCGACCGACCACTTGCACTGGCCGGCCGGCCAGTTGAGGTAGCCTCCCAACCAGTTGAGGTGGCTGGCCGGCCACCTCCAAGGAAAATTGTCCAAAGTATTCCTGTGTTGGGGTAGATGCAATCTGGAAGTTCACATGATGTTCTGAGATCACCGCGCGTGCAAACAGAGGCAACTCATGGCAAGGCAATGCATTTTCGGGCGAAGAAAACCGAGCATGCATGTCTCCCTCCCCCTCGAGGCCATTTTACTTGCTTTAAATAGTTAGTTGTTAGCTAATTATTTGATTGGAGTATTGTACTTAATAGCTTAGAATAGCAAGTTGTTTGAATTCAATTCGGTCTGTAATAATTAATTAGCTAAGTTAGTTAATTAGTTAGTTTGATTAACTTAGCTTAGTGTAGCTTAGCTTAATTATTCAGACACTCCTTCGCAAGGGCAATGTTGTAATAAGGGTGCGTGTGTGAGTGCATGTCTTCCAACCTCATTTATTTCTCCCTTTTACTTAACTGCTTTCGATGATTAGTTTAGGGTCATATTTTAATTAGCATACCTTATGCTTTGCATGTTTGCATCATTCATTTGTCTTGCATGCATCGGGCTCGGCGTATCATTCAAACTGCAATGTATTTCAATACCTATTTGAATACATGTATCAATTGTTGCATTCATATGCCATCTTAGAAAGCCAAGCCTATTTAGTTGCATTATTGCATGTGTTGCATTAGGCATTCGGTATAGTTAGGATCATGCATTGTTTCTAACTAGTTTTATGTTTTGGCTCGGAGTACACTGTAAGTGTTTACGCTTTAGCATCCTTGCATAAGTGTTTCCATGAGGCTATTTTCTTATTTGCTTAACTACATGAATGCCTGTGGATGAAGGCTTGATTGCCTGCTTTGGGACAACACGATGATTATGAGTTTTAAGCCCGCTTCGCGAGTGGCAAAATCATGTTTTTTTAATGACCACTTGAGGGTGGCAAATCCGCGCTTTAGCCCACCGTGAGGGTGGCATTTTCAAACCATTTTCGAAAACAAACATTAATTGTTTTGTTCCAATTCTCATGATTTAGTCTATAATTGTATGCTGTGTGCATCACATAGTAAATTAGATAATAATCAGGATAAGAACACGTGTGTTTGTAAAATAACATATCATACTTAGTAGAGGCCGATCCTTTGATCGGGCGAGCGAGGGTGCTCATTTCAGGACCTTCCCCTCTCGTACACAAGTTCCTGAGTCGAGGCAACTTTGGTGATGACGAACACATCGCCTTTGGCATGAGTCAAGGTTTCCTAAATTTTCCAGAATAAAATATTTAGGTGGCGACTCTGAAATCTGGCAAAGCAGTCCATCTTTGGTGCTTTTTCATTCAAAATTGATTTTCCAAAACCCATTGCCAGATATGGACTCTTTGGTGTTTATCAGTCTCACATTGCACTTTGTGAAATTAGATTCAGAACTGTGATAGGAGTCCAAACTGTAGTAAGACCAATTCACGCCCTCTCCAAAAGGGGGCGCGCGAAGAAAGTTGAGTCTACAAAGGCACATCACCGGATGTACCTACAAGAACATCCAAGTCTTGAAAGGCCGTTAAAAATGGGGTGTCTACAGTCGCCCCTCTTTGACAGAACTTGGAGTCATGAAATGACGTGAGTGAATGTCAAAGCCAAAAGACGACTCATTTTGACAGGGCCGTAAGACTTGGACAAACAATCAAGGTAGAAAACAAAATGGTTGCACCCGCAAGTTGCCAACGTATCCCTTTGTAAGGAATCAAACCAACATAGTTCTGGGGCAAAATGCAAATGATATGCCTGATGCGGAAGCATAACTTATGATCATGCAATGAGGCTGCGCAATGAAACATTTAAATGCAAATGCTATGCTGAGAAATGCCACAAGTAATAAAAAACTGAAAAAAGCACAACAATCCCAAACACGAAAAGAAAACCACGCGCCACGTGCGAGAAACAAAAACCCAAACTACATTATGTAAGAAAATTATACAAGCCTAACTACACATCACGCAGGAAAGGCAAAGGGCGACGTAACCGCCAGGTACACCCGAGGTCTTAATTGCAGTTCTAACACGTTGCACACGAAAAGAGAAAAGATGGTGTGAACACCGGGCGTACCCCAGTGTTTTTCACCGATTGGAAATCCTAACGTATTGTACGCGAGAGGGTGAAGAGTGGTGTGAACACCGGGCCCACCCGAATGTTTTTAACCCATTTGGAAATCCCAACGCATTGCACGCGAGAGGAGGAAGAGTAGTGTGAACATTGGGCACACCCAGAGTGTTTTTAACCGAACGGTAGTGTGAACACCGGGCGTGCTCGAATGTTTTTAACCGAAGGGTGGTGTGAACACTGGGTGTACCCAAATGTTTTTAACCGAAGGGTGGTGTGAACACTGGGTGTACCCCAGTGTTTTTAACCGAAGGGTGGTGTGAACACCGGGCATACCTGAATGTTTTTAACAGAAGGGTGGTGTGAACACTGGGCATACCCGAGTGTTTTTAACCAAAGGGTGGTGTGAACACTGGGCGTACCTGAATGTTTTTAACCGGAGGCGTCCTAATGCGTTGCATGTGAGAGGAGGAAGGGGTGGAAATATACGATCCGAAGGGCGCAAGTGATTTCGCCTGGAGCTCCTCTGAATGAAACGTGCATACAATATCGTGCGTATGTAGGAAAGAGACTTAACGAATGCGACATGGTAGGAATGCATGTTCTATGCAATACATACGGCTGAGATGCAATGTTAATGGCATGCTCTATGCGAGAAACAAAAGCATAAGCATATTCTATGCATGATCGGTAACAAGAGCATGTTCTGTACGTAAAAGTGGATTCATGTTCCATGCATGATTTAAGAGCGAATGCGAGATGAACATGCAATTCCCGTGAGATGCACATCTTACAATAACATATGTGAAATGCATATTCTATACCACAAAGTGAAGTGCATGTTCCATGCAACAGCGAATAAGAAATGCATATTCTATGCTAGATATCAAAGCATGATTTGACGAAAACAAACTAGAGGGCAACTTCCGATTCACCTCTCGGAAGAATTACACTGGCCCTGTTTGGTAGGGCTTATTTCCAGCTTATTTCAGCTTTTAGCTTAATTTAAGCTATTTTGATGTGTTTGGTTCAACTTAACAATACAACTTATAGCTTTTTGTAAGTCAAAAATCAACTTATTCTTTCAGTGGGGGAGGAGAAGCTTAATTTATAAGTCAAAAATCAGCCTAAGGTCACTGTTATAAGCTATAAGCTGTTAAGGTATAAGCTGTAATCACTTTCTCAATGCTCTACCAAATGAGGCCAATGTATTTAAAGGATACATCTCGTTCATGTTGACAAGTGACGAACATCGCGCATTGAAAACACAATTTTAAGCTTCAGCAGGGGTATTCTGAACTCAACAGCAAACAATCGCTTCAATTCTTAGAAACCAAGGACACAAAACATTCAATTCAGGAGGCCCGACTCCGATATGAACCACACTTTAGCACTTGCACTCCATATTTCAATTCAGATATATCTATGGCAGATACTAATCATTCAAGTACATTTGCAGGTACCGATCGAGTATACAGGAGGCGCCCCTAAGTTGATAGCCTCACTGATGGGGATAATACAGAGGAGAGAGACGCTGCTCAGCCTCTATGGTGTTCAGGTTGTTTCTTCAGTCTTATATTCCAGGCATCAACTTTCCACTGACACATTGACACTAACATTAACAACTTCCCAAACTGCACTGATATGTTGCATTGATAGACCACAACAGACACACTGCACTTGCACACTGTATTCACACACTACATCTGACTTTTGCAGATATTCATTCTGCATACTATACTTGCATCTGATACACATGTTGTAACTAATACTCAACAACTGTCTTTTTCAGATCCCACCCATGCCGATGGCGCCAGCAGGAGCTACAACACTTGCACCAGTAGTTCCTCCTCCAGCAGTAGGGAGGAGAGAGGGATAGATTCCGGCACACGGCCAAGGCAAAGCCAGAGGCACCCGAGATGGTAGCGGCCATTCAAAGCCCATTCTGAGTGATGATGATACTGAGATGAGCGACTTTGAGGAGGCAGTGAGTCAGCATTCAGAGTCATCTGAGAGTGAAGATGATGACACCGGCTCGAGTTTCGAGAGCAAGGGCGACACCGAGGCGAGCTTCGAGACGGAGAGCGAAGATGGCTTTGGTTCCGATTCAAACAGTGGCGCTAACGGGGACAGTACCCCTGAGTCCTCTCCTCCAAGGAAGAGGACGAAGAGGGCTTCTCGGGCTTAAGGCATCCAGCACTGATTTATGTATTTTTGTTTAGTTTCTTTTGTTTATAGTTTTAGCATATTGTATAGCTTCAAATAGGTTTATTTTTTAAAAAAAAAATAACTTGTACCGCACTTTTGTGAAAACAACCATGATCGAAATGAAAACCATTTTTTATTTGAAAAAGTGTTGTATTTTGCATCATGAGCACCACATTGCTTGAAAATGAGGTTGAACTCAATATTAAAAACTAAACACTTGTATTGGCACAACAATCTTAATTGGGTAATGAACCGACCAACAACTGAAATAACAATAATATACAACTCGATAAATAACACAACAATAACTCAATAAGCAAAACAAAATGAATAGAACTCAACAAACTTGCTAAAGCCGAAAAGGACTCAAAACAAGACTTTAAAACACACAAAAAACAGAACAAAACACATGCTTTCAGTACTTTCTGGCACAAATAAGGGCAACAGGCTTGAGAGGGAGACGGCCGGCCGTAAATGGTGATTGCTAGCCATGTGAGGTGGCCTCCCGGCCACCGATGAGCCTTGCCGGCCATCAATGTGCAGGTCCTCCGAAATGTTGACACCTGGCTTCCACTCACTGTCTTATCTTCTACAAAAGGTTGGACCTCATAGTTTCTTCATTTCAGCTGCAAATTCTTCACAAATGGAGCCATTTTTCGCCGAAAAACTCTTGAATTGGATTGCGACTTTGGATGGCTCGAAAAAGGTGAAATTTCGAGGTTTCAGCATAAACGCACTATTCCTGTTGAGCCGTTCCCCACTTTGTTTTCCGTTCCTTAATGTCGCAGCTAGATATTGGAACCTGATTACACATGTCTTTAGCTTCGGGGGGCAAGAGATATGCCCAATAATCGAAGAATTTCAAGTGCTAATGGAATCCCGACGTGATGGGGAAATCATACCTCAACCCCGCTTTGGGCACAACCAAGCTTTGGGATGGATGTGCAGACTTACTCTTCATGAAGCTCAATCCTTGGTTCACAATGGAGAGCTAGCGTAGACCGCCATAACTCACTGCGCGCACCCCCTTTCGAAGAGGGTACAGATTTGGGTTCATAGCTACTGCAGTTCGGACTCCTGTCACAGTTCTGAATCTAATCTCGCAAAGTGCAATGTGAGACTGATAAATCACCAAAGAGTCCAAATCCAGCAATTGGTTTTGGAAAATCAATTTAATCAAAAAGGGCCAAACATGGAACTGCTTTGCCAGATTTTAGAGTTGCCACCTAAATGTTTTATTTTGGGAAATTTAGGAAACCCCGACTCGTGTCTAAGGCCATGTGTCCGTCATCACCAAAGTTGCCTCAGCTCGAAAACTTGGGTACGAGAGAGGAAGGTCCTGCAATGAGCACCCCTGCTCACCCGATCAAAGATCGGCCTATACTGAGCATGACATTTTGTTTTTGAAAACACATGTGTTCTTATTCCTTTTATTAATCTAGAATTACTATGTTATGCGCACAGCAAACAAATATAGACTAGATCGCCTAAGTTGGAACAAAACATTGCATATTTGTTTGTGAAAATGGTTTGAAGTTTGCTGCTTGCAAGTAGGCTAAATCACGGATTTCAATGAATTGTCCCAATTCAAGCAATCCAACCTTTACCCACAGACATTCAGGCAGTTATAGCAAATAAGCAATTAGCCTCATGGCAAGCATGCTTTTATGGCAGTATAAACACACATGCAGTATGCTAAAGCGTAAACACTCACAGTGTACTTCGAGCCAAAACAAAGAACTAGTTAGAAATCATGTATGATCCTAGTTCATGTTAAGATGGCTAATGCAACACATGCGAAAATGCAACTCAGATAGGCTCGGCTATTCTAAACATGGCATATGAAATGCAACAACTGATACACGTATTCAACTCAG
>NW_021026595.1:696060-760329 GCF_004153795.1 Camellia sinensis | reverse complement strand
ATTTTTTTTTTTTTTTTTTTTTTTTGGTGTGTGAATTAAGAAAGATGTGTAAAAAGAGGAATGTGTGTGTGTAAATAGAACCTCCCCATGATGATTGATTTGTTGGGGTATGAAATTACTAAATTGCCCCTATGTGTTGGAATGCTAAGTTGGTGGGTTAGTTAAAAATTAAAAGGGTAAAATGGTAATTTCAAATCTGCCCTGACACTTCTGCCAAATTGTCTGCATCAATTTCTGATAAAAATAAAAAAACTCAGCTACAGTTGGACTTTTTGGCTATTTATTTGAATGAGGCTAAAATAGCCTCACATATTCCTTCCCAAGCACCGCCATAATATATTCTCTTTCTCCTGCTAATTTTGTTGCCAAAAAGTTTTATTTCAAACATTTATTACCTTGTTATAAAAAATTTAAAATTTTCTTCCTTTATTTATCCAGATTTTTGCGACACAGGGGCTGAGTGTACATTATATTCATCAGATGGCATTATGTGTGCAAAATCATGCTAATGATGTGATTTCTCAGCCTGATTGTTCATTTGATATGGTAAGGAAATGATGTGATTTCATAATGTACTGGTATTGTTTGTTTGCTCCTCATTTAGACTCTTTGGATTTGTATTAATAACGAGTTTGGTGAAAAAGTTCATGTTTTTAGATGCCAAAATTCAATAAAGTTTTGTTCTCTTGTTTTCTTTTCTTGATCAGGCTATAGACTTTGCAGCTGTTGCGACATTTTTGCTGGATGCGCTTCCTCCTATGCAATCATCTAACAAAGAAAGTAAAGAAGGTATGCCTTTAACATAATATACTTTTCTCTTTTCCTCCTTGTTTTGTGTATTTTTAGGGTATTTTTTTTTTATACTTAATTCTCTTATTTTCTTTTAATTAATTCAACGCAACACATCTTTGCGTGATATTGAGATTGGATAACCTGAAAAAATGAGGAAAATGAAAAATTGGAGTGATACAATTTGGTTGTTTTTAGTTTGGAAACAAATTAAAAACTTGAATTAAGCCAAATCAGCCACATAGTTTTATATATTAACCTAGAGAATAGTACCTTGAAAAAAATCCAAATCTTGTGGGATATTTGGTAATATTCTGTGCCTTTTGGTTGATGCAGCAAGTAGCTGAGTGGGTAATGACAATGGTGCAAGGTTTTGCTGGTAAGACAATGAATTATTTGAATACTTTCACATTGTTAATTTGGTAAACCTTGCCATCATATTTGGAGTCTACTTTTTGAATAAGATTATAGTTAATTGAGTTCAGCTTCATGTTTTGATTGTTTTGACTTTATCAGCCAGTTTATGGACTAGCCCTGATTGTTTTGACTTTATCATTTTCATGTTCGAGCTTGTAAATGAGTGAGAAACTAGACTCAAAGTGGTTGTACTAATATTTATCTAATGTTGAAACATCTCTATTGTAAATTCTCAGCTTTGCTTGTATGATACTTGGGAGCAAATGATGCAGAATAGAAGACAAACCTAGCAGCTGTCATTGTGGTGACAAATGAAGATAAATAATTGGCAATTTCTCAGCACATAAATGAGCCCAGATGGAGGTCACTTGAGCAGAGGATGTAAGTAGCTCTGCTAGGAGTAGGACTTGGGAGTCTCTTCACTTGAGCAGACATTTTTTTTAATAGTTGTTCTATTTAGTCTCTGCTAATGCCCCACTTGAGAGTCACTTCTCTAAGATCCTTATCTTTTTAATAGTTGCTGCTGCTGCTTTATGTTTGTGTTTGTGTTTGTTCATCTTTAAAGCAGCAACTAAGATGAGAGCCTTGAAGCTTGTAATTGTTAAAACAGCTTATGGGGTTCTATGCAAATTTTTTTTGGCAAATCACCTCTTTTAAATGTTGTTCATCTCACATTGATGAGAGCTACTCTTGAAGTTCAAGTAATTTGACTTCTTCTTGACCATTTTGATTTTAATTGATGTATTTAAAATCTAAACATGAATTGTTTCTATTCTTAGGTATGCAATGAATTGTTTCTTATTTTTAATTTTGTTTTCAAGCTTAGTTTATTTATTATTTTAATATACATCAATTATTAGTTCTTAATAATTGTTTATGATAGGAATAAATATCTGTCACTATATTTAAATGTCAAGCTTAGCACAATAAAAAAAAAAAAAAGAAAAAAAGAAAAGGCTATGGTGGCGTTTTTTAAATGTCCCTATATCCCAACCCCAATGGCTAGATTTTTAAAATGTATAAATATCTATGATGGCGTTTCAAAAACGTCGCTAAATATCATAGTGACTTCATAGTACCGTTAGGGTAAGACATATGGTCACTAATATAACGACATTTTTTAAACGCCATAAAGCTATTGCGACGGCCGCGTTGTCGGCGTTTGGTACTAAACGTCACAAAAAGAATTAATGACGTTTTTAGTACCTAAAAGTGCATTTTTCAGCAGTGGATATGTGGAATTTAATATGAGTTACACAACTGGATGGATAGATACACTAGCTCCTTAAAAGGAGAAAAGCAAGAAAATAGAGAGAGATGAAGAAAGAAAGATACTAACTTTATTTTATCCCTTCATACTATCATTTTTATACTACTTTAATCTTTCGAATTATCAATTTGAATGGCTAAATTATTGATAGTAGTTCATCTCATTCTAAATCATCAACATCGATACACAAAAATAGGCCTGAATCTCGACTCATCAAGACAAGCATACATGCCTAACCCATTGGCCTATTTGGGTCAAACCCAGTTGATAAAAGAGCTTGAGCTTAAGGTTTTAGTTTGCAAAGTTTAACTCGTCCGAAAAAGCTCCTTGGGCTTTTTTTTTGATAAACAGGAACCATGTCCTAGGTAGAGACTTTTAGGCCCTTCCTAGGCGGGCACACGAGAGATACCGATAAAAGTGAACTAGAGTTGGGCATATTGGGGAAAATTCATTGATCAACTAGGCTAGCCGTCAAGGGAAAAAGCTCGTTGGGCTTAGCTCACAAGTAAACGTGCCCCAGCCAGGCCCGTTAACCCATCTAGGTCAAGCTTGTTGGAAAGGACTTGGATCTAAGATTTTGACTTACGGCTTAGCCTGATCTGTTAAAAAAAAACTTGCTAGGCTTAATCTGCAAACAAGCTTGGACATCATTTTCGTAGCCCAGCCCATCCCGACCCAGATGGATGCTAAATCTTAATCAGGCGTTTAATACTTTTCGATAAGCTCGAATTCAAATTTCCCTCTAGAAATCCATAATTACACCATTCAAATTCATATTCACTATTTCAATCTGGTTCAAAGGGACCGGAGGGCTGATCTACACATTTGTTCTCTAAGCAGTATCTGATATTGACATTTAGGACATTACTTCATAACTTTTGAGGATGTTTACACATGTAGAAACTTTGAAAAAAGGACAAGGATCTGTGTGTGTGTTTATTTAATTTATTTTAGGAAGTTTTACAAGAAATTGGGTTTGTAGAAACCTTATTATGCCAATCCCAATTAGCATTACAGACACAGATAGTAACTCAGACAATTCAACAGCATCTTCTCTTAACATCAAAACCTTTATAATAAATAAAAAAAACACATTCAATTCAAATAGATGATCTATTAATACACTGATAAAGTACCTCAGACAATTCAACAGCATCTTCACTTGACATCAAAACCTGTACCAAAAAAAAACATATTCAGTTCAAATAGATCATCTATTAATATAGAAACAATTTAAACTCTTTTCCAATACAACATAGAATAACAACATAAACCAACAATCTATGCTAAATAGGGAAAAATCAAAGGACAAAACAGGGGAGTAACAGAACAGAGCATAACAGAACAGCGACACTTATATAGATTCACAAACAATTGCAAACGCCAAAAAATTTAGATGTAAAATTGCAAACGCCTTTGTCACACTTATTTTTCTTCTTCAAGAAACCCATATTGTTAACTGCTCCCATAATAAATGTTTCCAAATTCAACCATTTTCCTCATTTGTCAAATTGCCAAAAAATTTGGATGTGAAGTTACAAAAAATTAACACGACTTAATTAGACCCACAATCAATCTTGAGAAACTGAACAATTCACGTCTATACAAAGTTTTATATATAAAGAACGTGTACATATATACATATATATGAGCTCAAATTACTTGCCTGCGACTCTGAATGAGCTCAATCGTGTGGTTCCAGACAGCAAAACGAAGCTGGTTGGGACTCAAAACCCTAAATTTAGGGCAACTACCGAGAACAACGGCGTAGTGGTCCAGCACCGGAGGGACGATTAGGGTTCGATTGAGTATCGCGGCCATCAAAATGGCGTACTTGAACTCAGACAACTGGTTGCTGAACCCACTGTGGGGTGCGTACTAGAGGAATTTCTCTCCAGCTAGGGTTTGCTATGAGGTGCAGAGGTGGGGGGACTGGGGTTGGGGGGGATTTTTTAGGGTGGAGAGGAGAGAATTGGAAATGTGCTTGTAGGAGGGGAAGAGGAGGAAATAGATTGGGAGGAGAGAGGAGGATCATCTGAGATGGGGTGTCTTCCGGGCATTTTCCTAAATTAGTCAAAATATTAAATCAATTTTCAAACTAAGCCTAGTTTTGGAAGGATTTTCAAAATAAGTTATCTCGTGGTTCACAATCACGATTTTAATATATATATACTTATTTTGTGTAAAAATGAAAAAATCTTAAAATCGTGATTACAAAAAGTATTTTTAATTGAGAAATCGCGGTTACAAAATATGTTTTTAATTAGTTTTTTTTTTTCTTCTGAACTCGCTGTTACAAACCACGATTTTATCCAAAAAATATTTTGTTCTGAACTCACTGTTCAAAACCACGCTTTTATAAAGAAAAAAAATTTCTTCTGAACTTGCTGTTTCGAACCACGGCTTTTTGCCAAAAATTTTTCGCCAAAATTTTTTCTTTTAAACTCGTGGTTATGAACCATGCTTTTAGCCTAAATTTTTTTTCTTCTAAAAGCACGGTTCTGAACTACGCTTTTTTAGCAAATTTTTTTTTTTAGTTTCAATTTAACTGAACTCTGAATAATAAATTTTTTTTTTTTGTTTTTTTTTTTGTTTCTGTTGTCATTGTTTTGGTGATAATGTATTTCAAAATAATTTTTTGGGTTAAAATTGTTTTACTAAAACCGTTCTCATGTTAATTTTTTTTCTTTTCTTTTGTCGTTATTTTGGGTTAGAATGTGTAATTCAACATTTTTTTTTGGCTTGACTAAAGTAAATTTATTTTGTTTTTTCTTGTGTTTGTTTTGGGTTAGGAGGTAATAATATAATTCATAAATTTTTTGAGATTTAGTAAAGCCGTTTTGATGTGAATTTTTTTTTTATTTTATTTTTTCTTTGTTTTGGATTAGAAGGTGTTATTCAGCAATTTGTTTGGGCTTTAATAAAGCCGTTTTCATTTAAATATATATATATATATATATAATTTTTTTTTTTTTCTATTGTCTTTGTTTTGGGTTAGAAGCTGATAATGTAATTCATAAATTTATTCTCGCTTTACTAAAGCCGTTTTCATGTAAACTTTGATATTTTTTATTTTTTTCTCTTCTCTTTGTTTTGGGTTAGAATGTGTTATTCAGAAATTAGTTTTGGCTTTACTAAAGCCGTTTTCATTTAACTAATATTTTTTTTTTCTGTTGTCTTTGTTTTGGGTTAGAAGCTGATAATGTAATTCATAAAATCTTGAGGAAAAAACACACAAGTCTCCCACAAAAATACATAAGTAGTACAAACATAAGTCTCGAACAACAATACATTGTGGACACCATGAACTGAACACACAATACATAGATAAACATAACAGTTAGACACACAAATATTAGCCAGACAATCTGACCAACTCATTACGGATTTTTTTTTTTGGCTTTACTAAAGCCGTTTTCATTTAAATATATATATTTTTTCTTTTGTCTTTGTTTTGGGTTAGAAGGTGATAATGTAATTCATAAAACCTTGAGGAAAAAACATATAAGTCTCCCACAAAAATACATAGGTAGTACAGACATAAGTCTCGGACAACAATACATTGTGGACACCATGAACTGAACACATAATAAATAGATAAACATAACAGTTAGACAGACAAATATTAGCTAGACAATTTGACAAACTCATTACGGAAACACTTACTCTAACACAGACATTACATATTAATGCATGACCTAATATTGCCGAAGTGTAGACATTAACACCTAATTCGCGCTTAAATCGGTAGGTGACTCAGAGTCTGAATAATCCAAAAGCTCAACGTCAGAGACAAGCTCAGGATCCTCCATGATACCCTTGATAGCCGCATCATTTGGTTCTGTTTTGTTCTTCTGGGCATCCTTCTTAACTATGTATAGCTGCATATTGCGGGCTAACCTACGACGCATTTGAGAAATCTCACGTTGTAATCTTTCACATAGTCGATCAACATTATCAGGATCTTCCTTTTGGATCTCAACAGAACGTGATTTTGGCACCTTCAATCGATTTTCCCGACATAATCTTTCCATTTGGACTCGGTCTATAAATAGTGTGGGTCACTTCAGAAGTCTAGCGTTTGCTAAACCATATCCTGTTTGATTATCTGATGGTTCCTCCACCAAACCACATGGATCTCGATAGTACTTGCTTCCCAAACCTATCATGATAAGCACAAGAGGCATCTAACAAAGTAAATGGTGTTTCATCTTCAGCATCGCCACTTCCCCTTCCCCTTCTTCGTCGTGAACTGTCAACCCTTTGCAAGTTCCTACCACCTCTGCGATTCCCACTCCCTCCCATGAACCATGTAGCCATGCTAATTTTTTAAAACAAATGAATGATAATTTCTAGGGCGAAATGAGTTGTGAGGTTGTGCCTTCACCTTTAGTCGTTTATATAGTTGGTTATGAACAGCTTTAGAAAGATGGCCCTGCATGACAATCCCACATATACGAACAAGGTATGAGTTGTCACTAGAATGAAAAAACAGAGAAAAGGAAATATTGTGTACCAAGTCACGTGACTTGACAACATTGTTTGCATATACTGACAAAGTAAGGGCATGCTCAGTGTAAGGTAAATCAGTGAATTCACTGTTGCCATGTGACTTTTTGAATTGAGAATCCCACATATATTAATAAGAAATGAGTTGTCACTGTAATAAAAAAATCGAGCAAAAAATCGAGAAAACCAAAGCCTATGCACCAAGTCACATGACTTGACAATCCATTTGCATACACCGACAAAATAAGGGCATGCTCACTGTAAGGTAAATCAGTGAATTCACTGTTGCCATGTGACTTTCTGAATTGAGAATCCCACATATATCAAATTGGTGTTGAAGTAAATCTGTTTGTGTATAATTAATTGTAAATAGTGATTTTGATAAGCAAATCAAGTAAAACCAATTGGATTTTAAATTTAGTTCCCCAACTGGACCAACCACTTGGCTTTGAGCTTGTTTGTCCAGCCCCCCAAGTTTAGTTATCTGTCAACCCCCCATTCCTTACCAGAGTCGTCATTTTGGCTGGACTTCCAGGAATTGGAAGACGACTATTTCTTCTTTCTCGATGGAGATTGAAATTCTTTACATACAGGATCCCTATTTCACGAGCCCCAGTTAAGGGAAGCCTTTCACCGAGCTACCTGTTCTGTTTTATGTGTTTTAAGTATTCACATAATTCAACATACATTAATCCATTCATTAATCCAGAACATTCATTAACTCATTGCAATTCAATAAAGAAAGTCATGAACTAATAAATGTGTAGTTATAAATGTAGTTATGTCATAAACTTCAGGTTCATAAAACAAATACTTGAAATACATCCGTACGTTAGATGAACAACAACATTGTCTCACACTGCAGTAACGAAGATATGAGACAACATAGAAACATATATGAAAGATAAAGGTGTTTGATTTCTTATTCCTCATCTGACATGTAGTAGTCAGAGAGATATTTTTCATTGTTTAAGACATTATTTCGCTCAATTACTGTCAAATCTCTGTTGCTTACTTCTGCCATTTCGGTGGCTAGCTGAAGCATGAAATGTCGACATCTCCGCATCAACATTCTATTGTTCTCCTTCTTAATTCTGCTAACTACTTTTTCATAGTCACTCACATTTCGTCTAACCATGGTCAATGAACGCCGATGAGGTACCGGTGCCCCAAAGTTACGTAGATCATTAAACAATCCTTCTTGTTCCGTTACCCTGAACGCCTATTCTGCTCGGATACCAGCATAATAATCCTTCGGACTCGAGTACTTTTCGCTCTTATAGTCATAAGTAAATGGAGGTAGCAGCCACACTTTTGGATTTCTTTGCTAGCGTGAACTTCCTGCACCTCTTGAAGACATTGTTCATAAAATAAACAAACAAATAATAATAGTAATTGTAGATATATTACTATTGTTATGACTTGAACAAACATCATACTGGGGGTGTCGCTATTTATAGACATCTTATTGAGGGTTAACTAGAGATGATCTAGTGACGATAATGCATGCTCGGGCACTATGGAAGAAGTGATACCTGTGATATTATTTTTTAGCTTTTAATTTCATTCAATCCTGAGTACCCATGACTTTGTGTACCTGTGATGTAGTCACGGACGTGGTTGTCAGATAAAATCATAATTGTAGGCCAGAGGATGACAATGCAATCCCTTCATATTGAAGCAGTGAGTTGTCAAATAAAACAACATACAGTGAGTTATCACATCGCCACATGAAACTATTTTGAAATGCTTACTTTTTTAATACAGTAAGTAGTCACTTGGAATTGACGATTTCAATACAATTAGTGTTTTCAACAAATTATAAATGAAATTAAATGCTTAAATTTTCTTTGTTTTAAAGTAATATTATTCATAAACAGCCTATATTTTATCTTATTTTCACTTAATGAATTTCACAGTCATCCAATTTTCTCATCTTTGCATTTTTTGCTTCTTTTTATATTCGGTAAATTATACTTTACTCCTTCAGTCCATCACATAATTGTTTATCAACACTATTGCCATGTGGTCGTATTGATGTGCCATGTGGTTGCAAAGTCAGAAAGTCACATGCATTACTGCATCACTGCATAAAGTGACATGTATCACTGCATCACTGCACAAAGTCACATGCATCACTGCATTGCTGCACAAAGTCAGATGCATCACTGCATCGTTACACAAAGTCATATAGCATCTGAGGAAAAAACAAAGCACCCAAATTATTACATCTGTTCAAGTCATTGGGGAGCGTCACTGACAAATGTCGGACGTATCACTGCACCGAGCTACAATTTATTATCATACCATACCTACTGTGCCCTTGTGAATTATGCAATCCATTAAAATTTTGAAGGGGTGTCATAACAAAATAACAATAAATTAATAAATATGTCAATACACCTAAAAAGTAAAACAATTTTGTGAATAAATATTTCAAAAAATTTAAAAATATTTTAAAGATTTTTAAATTGTAATTTCACATTTATTTTTTAAACAAAATTCCAGGCAGAGAAATTTTGACTAATTCAGACTCTTAGTCGGTTGATCAGCTTGGTTTTTATTTTATTAATTTTTTTTATGTTTTTACTTTTTGTTTTTGAATAATAATAAATTATGCAATTCATAAAAGTCGAAGTGACAACTCCTATCAAGTTGATGCATAGTTGTTCAGGTCATAAAAGTTGACGTGACAACTCTGATGCATAGTTGTTTACAATAATTTCATACATACAGCTACCATGTGTATATATGGTATAAATATCGCATCATACCACAACAAAAGTTTTACAGCTATTTCGAGCGATATCATCATCAGATATACGGTGGTTGATCTATATTCAGCAATGGGTCGCTATTGGGTTGTAGATGGAGATGAATTTGAATACCCAATAAATCCAAATTTACGTTACTCACGTGCCACCGTCAATACCATGAGAGTTGAGTGGGAATTTCGCAAAACTCGAGCAAACGTTCTCGTTGAGCTATGTCGTGAAGTTAATCTTAAATTTCTTCGCCAGTTAGCCATGCGTATGCCAACTGACACTCCACAGTTGTTGCAAAGGGCATTGCATCGTATCCGCAACGAGGTTAATTGCATGACCCAACGTTTGCAAAGGTCCGGACTAATGAAGACCGCAAATGAGCGTGCCAAAGATGGGTTAATGGATGATGCACACCAGTACTACGCCTGGAGCATGGATGTTATGTATGAATCTGATATTGAGACGTCAGATGATGATGATAATGAATGAAATTGTTTGGATGAACGCCCTAACCATTTCTGTAATGCATGCAAATTTTAATGCTTATCCGCGACTTATCAATGAAGAGAGATATTTCAATTGTTTTCGAATAGTTCTTGTAATTCTACCTTTACTTCCTCTCCGTTATTATTATTTTGAAGAACGTTACTTGAACTAGACTTTCATGATTTCATGCATTATTGATGTGGAATATAATAATGATACTTTATGAAGTACATGTTCATATAACAAATAGTTGAAATACACGTTTAAGCTAGATGAACAACAAATATATATGTCTATAATTTGTTTGGTTATCATTGGTTTGTACATGAAAAGAAGACAGTGAATGCAATCATTCAGAAAAGTGAAAGAAAAGGGAAAACAAAATTATGTGTTTGCTTAGATATTTATTTTGTTTCCTTTTTATTCATATTTCTCCCCACAACTATCCATTATGCAATGTTTACATTTTTTTCTCCCATTTTTTTGTATAAAATTTTTACTAACCTATAGCAACACAAGTGGTCCTCCAATCTCGCTCAATAATAAAATCCTATCAATTCTTATCCTTTTTTTCCTGTTTCCCTTTTCAAATCATCAAAACAAGAAAGAATAAAAAATTGTAAAATTATATTTTTCGAATAAATAAGTATGACACATTTACATCATCTGTACAAGTTTGATTTACAAAAACTATAAATAAAATAAACTATACACTCCACATCACACCCGCTAATGCCCTAACCTGCCCCTAGTCCCACAACCCCGACCGTGGACCTCCCTCCTCGGTCTCCTGCAGTAGACTCTCTGAATATCTGGCTCCCCCAATCATAAATGCGTATCCTGTGGAGCCTGTGAGTGTGACCCCCCCTCTACTGCATGTGCTGCCCCTGATCCTGTCAGTGGCGGAAGATCGGATACTGCTGTGAGCTGTGAAACTCCATCATCTGGTACAACTGTATCACGATCTACAGCTGCAGCTCAACCTCTACCTTTGCCCGCACCCCGACCTCGGCCGCGACGTCCGCCACGACCAAAACCTCGGCCTCTCCCGCGCGCTCTGGGAGGGCTCAATATGGGCCTCAGCGTCAACGTGGGAGATGTCAGTGAGAACTGCATCATGTGTACTCATGGTCGCGGTTGAACTGTCTGGTTGTGGTAACTGCGTGGGTGGGGTAACAACGTCATGCATGTATCGGGGCAGTGTCCAATCAGGGTTAGGCACATAAGGTATGCCAGTATGCTGCGTAGGAAGTACGTCGAGGGAATTTGCAGATATGTATGCGGTAGTATGTGGTGGGGTGACTGATGTCGAAGGAGCTGATGTGGCAGACGCTGAAGTGGAAGGCGCTGACGTGGACGGCGCTGATGTGTCAAGAGCAGCTGTTGAAGTGTGTACACCGTAGTGGCCGTAATGCAAACGATCTCCCCGATGGACAAGCTGGAATGTCTGGTACAATAACTCCCGGATCTCTGCAACGGCCTGTAAGGCATGCTGTCTATCACGTCTCAAATGGGCATCCTCAGCCAAGTGAAACGACCTCCCAGCTCCAGCCATCTGAACAAACATTCAGACGTATTATTAGGCTACAGTTGACTGAAAGTAAATCAAGTATGATTTTAATAATTATCTGACACATAATATGATACTCACCAATGCCTCAAGATAAGGCCTAACTCCTTGATATCCAGACTCAGACACGTGGCTCGGATTCCCGACTAGTAGGTGTGTATGTCGCCGATACCACAACATGTAAGGGTCGGAAGAGGGGATCACCTCATCGCTGTAGTTAGCCTGTACAATACTGTCCCGGCGGGCATCCCACAACTGTATATAGGGCACATAAAACAGATGCCAGTCAGTGCCAACTCGGCCATGCCTATCAGTGACGTGCAACTGCCACTCAGTGTCAAACCAATCTGGCACGGACTGCACCCGACCAAACTATCGGAGGACACGATGGGGGAGATGCCACTCAACCACGTCAAAACAAATAAGTGGCATTCTTGCCATCCATATCTTCTGACCCAGTCGGCAGTAGTCGGGGAGCGTACCGAGGACACTAGCGTAAGGCTGCCAGATAAACTACAATGACGACAAATAAATTAAATTTTGCTCGTGAACTCAAAACATATACAATTAAGAAGACAACTAAAACGCAATCAAAAAATTTCATACCTCGCCCTCGATCATCCCGTCCAGTTGGTCTCTATAAACTACCACTACGTGGGTCGAGACGACCTCGTGGCCCATGTCAACCCTCCATCGACTACCTCGCGGTCCGGTGGGCAACTGCATGTCCCCCTCACCCATAAGAAGCTCACCAGGACCAACCAGTTGCCACCTAGACGGGGCAATGCGAATCAATCTCTCCCATGCCCAAATCTGCAATAGTTTGAACACAATTATAATACTGATATATGGCATACAATATGAATTGACATGTAATAAAATTCTTACTAACCTGTAGCAACACAAGTGGTCCTCCAATCTCCCTCGTACCCACTTGAGCTGCTCGACATAGCATCCTATATAACCATGCCAGAGCCGCGCTACCCCAGCTGTACTGCCCAATCTCTTCAATGCCTCTCAACAATGGCAAGTACATCAGCTTGAGCAGGTTCTGTGACTTATTAGGGAGAAGTACCCCCCCAATAAGCCACAGAATATATGCTCAGGTATGATGTTGTACCAACTCATCTGGAGCATGATCTAGAAGATGAGCAAAGTGCTCGGCCAGCCACCTCACCCTCACTCTACCTGCCTGTAAATCTGCTGGTGTAGGTGCTACTCCCAATAACTCAGCACATAGGGCTATCCATTGCTCTGTCGCAAAAGGTGGGTCAACTCCAGTAACTGCTCGGCCATCAATCCGAAGACCATATGGGACGGATACGTCCTGCAACGTGACGGTGGCCTCCCTAATCGGGAAATGGAATGTATGAGTCTCTGTGTGCCACCTCTCGACGAGAGCAGTGATGGGTGCGTGGTCCAGTCGAATGTGCCCGATACGATACACACTATAGAATCCCGCGCGTAATACATACTGCAAGACTCTATGGTCCAACGGATGCTCCCACAATCCAGAATCTGCCCGACGGCATGTCAACATGGTGCGTGCCTCATCCTGCACAACAGAATGACCAGTTTAAATAATAGCATTATCACGAAATATACAAAAAAATGCAATGTAATTGTAAGCGTAAAGTGCAACAAACGTTATTGCATACCGGACGGTCCCACATACTGTCAACCCGATATGCATGTCCCAACAGTGGAACCTCCTCAGGTACATGTGCCATGAAGCCTGTACAACTGAAATATTAGATCATCCATATCAAAATTTCATTTAATCATAACATAATAACAGAGAAAACTGTAATTATTGATTTTGTACTGAACGATGTAAAATACAATGAAGTAAATGTTATGGGTTCGAGAAAAAGACAAATTTATGTGCCACTTACACGGAAGCAATTCGAAATTAATGATTACATTTATGGCATATTTGACAAAACTGAAATATTTATTTTGTAATGCTAAAAGTTTGAATAAATTATAAATTTTGCAAAATACATATAAAATTTTGTAATTGTGAACAAAGACCGCAGCATTCCAATTTTTAAAATTTTAATTTATAATAGGTTAATTTTTTTAAAATTTGTAACTTTTTTAAATTATAAAATGTGAACAATGATTACAGCATTCGATATTAAATTTATTCAAAAATATGAAACTTTGAAATGGTAGAAGAACTACATAATTGAGTATAGAATCTTGTAATACACATTTCGAATCAAAGTACACAGTGAAAAACTAGTACACATTTTCAATAAATTATACAAGTTTGAATAAATTATACACATTTTCAATTTTGCATTACACATTTTTGAATCAAGTACACATTTTGTAATACACATTTTAAATGTACGACTCTGTTTATAAATAAAGAATTTAAAAATACATAATTAAATGATCTATTACAAATAAAGAATTTAAAAATGATATATTACAACATGTAGTACACATTTTCAATAAATTATACAAGTTTGAATAAATTATACACATTTTCAATTTTGCATTACACATTTTTGAATCAAGTACACATTTTGTAATACACATTTTAAATGTACAACCCCGTTTACAAATAAGCAATTTAAAAATACATAATTAAATGATCTATTACAAATAAAGAATTTCAAAATGATATATTACAACATGTAAGTATTACATAGTCTTCATCGACCAAGCCGCGCCGGACATGTTCGCCTGTCATGACCTGTCTGGTGGCACTCAATGCAACGAGCTGTCAAACACCTGTCTGATATATCCATCTCATTCGGAATACGAGCCATAGATGTACGACCCCGTTTTACTTCTCACAGACGAAGTTCATTAGGCATTAAGGTCCACTGCGGATTATCCCAATAATCTTGATGCGGTATTGGATTGAATTTAGTTTCCCAAACCCTCATGTATACAGGAAGCCTATATACTGGATCAACGTACTAGAATGGATTGTCACCGCATTCAGACATTACAGCGAGCATATGGGAACATGGATAGTGTCTTATCTCATATTTCCCACAACTGCACGTGGGTTGATTCATCCGCACAATCTGTCTATTGCGACCTCGTCCACGGCGAAAAGATGTTTACACCTCAAATACACGGCGGGGCCTATAAGACAATATTGATACAAACTAATTAAGTTCATGTTTTTATGTGTAATTAACTTAACAACATAATAATAACAATTTTTTCACATTACAAACTAATCTGCCATACGATATCAACTGGAAAGTATTTCCCCTTGCGATACCCTCCTCGTTAGTTTTTTGCATCTCTCTAGGGTATTGGAACTCATTGCGTACATCTGTTTCAGCTTGGGCTCCCATCTCGCCAAAATATTTGACGAGCCGTCGAAATGTAAATTCAACCATAGCTGAGATAGGTAAGTTCCTTGCACCTTTTAAGATGCTGTTGAAGCACTCTGCATCATTACTGGTCAATACCCCCCAGCGATATCCACCGTCATATACAAGGGCCTAGTCCTCATGATTCATCTTGTGGACCCAATTGATGGCTTCTTGGTTAATAACTTGTATCTGATCTAAGTAACCATTACACTTTCGTCGTTGATCAGCACTCCCTGCTTTCCATAGAAGCTGTTTGAGCTCCTTATTTTTGAAATGTATGTTAAAGTTACTGTAAACATGTCGAAGGCAGTGCCGATGATATCCAACAAATTGGAGCGAGGGATTCAGCCAATGCCGCCTCACAGCAGCTAAAATATTCTCAGCTCGATCAGATATCAAAGTCACTCCCTGTCGGTCCATGACAATATGTTCTTTGATATTTTGAATGAAGAACGACCAAGACTCCAAACTCTCCCTGTCGACAACAGCGAATGCAAGCAGTAATATTTTACTATTGGTAGTGACAATCGTTGCTACAAGCAACACACCAGTGTATTTACCGTATAAGAATGTACCATCTATAGTTATAACAGGCCTACAATATCTAAAGCCATTGATGACGGGTTTGAAAGACCAGAAAACAAAGTGGAAGACGGGCATAATGGTTGTATGCTCGGTATATCTGTGCTTCCATGTCACGATGGTGCCAGGATTAGATGTCTGTAATGCATGCATGAATTTAGGCAACTGCCTATATGATTCATCCCAATCACCGAATACCATTTTAATTGCCTTTGCCCTTGCATGCCACACCTTCTTGTATGATATACTATAGTTCATGGTCTTTTTTGTATCTTCGATGACATTCTTAATTGGCATATCAAGTTCATTCTGCATACGACAATCAAATATGAGTTGGATTTTTTGGGTGTGAACACTATAAACAAACAAATATGTATATATATGTAAACATTTATTTTTTATACTAACCGCAACTTGTCCCAAAATATGAGAAGCAATGTAACTGGAGCTAATATTAGTGTGGTCCTTGTTCATTCGTGGGTATAAACAATGGTGAGGACCCCTGTATTGCTTTATTTCAAAAAGACCATGTTTCTTACTAAGAGATGCACGCAACCACCAACTGCAGTCGTGCTTGCAAGCAGACACCCAAAGGTCTCGCTTGGAGGTTACGACCTTATACTCTTGATTATTTATTGCATGGTACAATTTCACAGCATGTAGAAGTTGCTTCTTATCAACAAAAACCATTCCTCTGTCCAACTCTGGATTTTTAGCGCTTCAGATTCGGTTACAGGGAACGACATCACGGGTACTAATGTCAAAATCACCACCCATGTGAATGTTATCATAGAAAGGGATTTTAACTCTAGGTGGAATGGGGGCATTTTCACGGTCAACGGGAGCCTAGGCGTCATATTCATCATCATCATCATCATCATCATCATCATCTGATTTGCCTAATAAATTTTATTCATCACACATTTCATTGTCATCATCGTTTAGGGCGACATCAGGACCGTACATGTCACTATCAGCAAACTGCACCTCGTTCATTGTTTCGACCATATTACCAGCAACTTCAACCGGAGTGGTATGATGGCTGCATATGGGCACATCTTGTGTGTTATTGTCAAATTCATAATCATATCTACCACGTGAACTTGATTCTACACCATAGCCCTGAAATGACTGTTGTGTGCAGCACAGTGGATAACATTGACCTGATTCATACATAGGAGACTGAAACGCTGTTGTGTCAATTCCATGCGTCAACAATGTAGTGAACGGACGAGAATCCATTTGTGTCATGTTCGGGATATTGTGTACAACATCTTTATCAATGTAGACTTCCAAACAATTTGGTGCTTGAAAACTTGCACCGATACTTAATACGGTGTTCAACGCCTCATCATCATTGATCGATAATATCTTGTATTTGTTGTGCGTTTGCTACTGACGATAAGGATATCTACATTTGAAGGTCAATCAGACATTTTCCTCGTAACTTGCCACCTTTGACATAAACATCTCCTCCAAATTGCTAAGGTGCCGTTTGGTAACACTTACGTTTTCAGTTTTCTGTTTATATTTACAAAAATTTTAAAAACTCAAATAAAAACTTGTTTGGTAAAATTTTTGATTTATAAATCAGTAGTCTCAGTTTATAAATTTGGCTAAAAAATGTGTTTCCGTTTTGAGTTTTGAGCTTTTTTTTTTTACCACCCAAAACACTAGCCACCAACCGTCACCATTTTCCACCACTGTCTTCCGCCACCCCCCCCAACCCCACCACCACCTGCCATTACCACTCACCACCCAACCGCCACCACCACCCACCCACCTACCATCCACTCACCACCACCACCACCACCTTCACCCACCCACCATCCACCTGTCACTACCATCCACTGCTCGCCACCACCACCCGTCTGCCCGGTTTTTGGCATACTTCCTATTTAAAAGATGTGATCTGAATGTTATTAATCATACTTAAAAGGTGTTATCTGAATGTTTTTACTCACACTTAAAAAGTGTGATTTAAATGTTATTAATCACACTTAAAAGCTGTGAATAAAAATGACTATTTTTAATCACACTCCCAAATATCACACTTTAATAAAATTTAAAAAGTGTGATCTTTATTTGTTTTTGTAGTAGTGATTTTGTTCTTTTTCACCTCCATGAGCGTAACAAATTAGAAACTCGCGCCGGTCTGTGTTGTTTCCTAGGGTATGGGATTGAACATAAAGGTTATCGTTGTTGGGATCCTCTTTCTCGTCATCTCTGTGTCTCTCGTCATGTGGTATTTTGGGAACACAAGATGTTCTCTTCTTTGTCTAAGTTTCATTTGTCCACTCCTCCTACTATACCATTCTTTACAGATCCTTCTCTTCTATTTGATGAGCTTGATACAGATCTTACTTCTGACATAATGACTGTGACTCATCCTGAGGATTCTGCTCCGCCTCCAGGTCCTGCTGCTCCACTCTCTGATCCTGAGCCTGCTCCTACTCCTGCTCCTGTTCCACCTCCTTGTTTTATCTTCATTCCATCTCACAATGAGCTTCATGCATCCCTTGATTCTACTCCATCATCTTCTCTATGAGAGGCACCTCTTCGTCATTCTACTTGGGTAACATAACCTTCTATACTTCTTCGTGATTTCATTATTGGTTCTATTGCTTTTTCTTCTCATAAACCTACTCCCTATCAAGAGGCTTACTCTAACCCTCTTTGGCAGCAAGCTATGACTGATGAACTACTAGCTTTTGATCAAACTCATACCTGGGATATAGTTAACCTTCTACCTAGCAAGAGTACTATTAGTTGCAAATAGATTTAGAAGATCGAAACCCATTATGATGGTTCTATTGAGCGTTACAAAGCTCGACTTATTGCCCGGGCTTTTACTCAAGAATATGGGATTGATTATGCAGAAACATTTGCCCCTATTGCTCGTCTTACTTCAGTTAGTAGCCTCCTTGCCATTGCTGCTGCTCACTATTAGAGTCCTTGTCACATGGATGTCAAGAACGCTTTTCTCAATGGTGATCTCACTGAGGAAGTTTATATACAACATCCTCCTGGTTCCTCAGTTTCGTCCGCCAAAGTTTGCTAACTTCACCGTGTTTAGTTTGCCAAGCTTAGTTCCTCGTGCTTAGTTTGCCAAGCTTAGTTCTACCATTTGAAACAAGCTCCTCGTGCTTAGTTTGCCAAGCTTAGTTCTACCATTTGAAACAAGCTCCTCGTGCTTAGTTTGCCAAGCTTAGTTCTACCATTTGAAACAAGCTCCTCGTGCTTAGTTTGCCAAGCTTAGTTCTACCATTTGAAACAAGCTCCTCGTGCTTAGTTTGCCAAGCTTAGTTCTACCATTTGTGACTTTGGCTTCTCCTCCAGTGCCCATGATTCTGCTCTGTTTATCTACAAGATAGAGTGTGGTATTCTTCTTCTTCTTCTCTATGTGGATGATATGATCATCACTGGGGATGACACAATGGGTATCTCTAGTCTCAAATAGTTCCTCAGTCGCGAGTTTGAGATGGAAGATTTGGGTCTACTTAGCTACTTCCTCGGATCTACGTGGAATGGACGTTTGGTGTGGATTGTAAGATTAGTTGATAAATACGTAAACTGATTCAGACATCTGACTATCATAAAAAGTTAAAACTTAATTGAATAAACATAATGCAGGCGCATAGAGAATAAGTCAATTGGATAATTCAAGTGGGTAACAATTATTGAGAATGACTCATTTTATCAATCAAATATTTTAAGGAGGAAAAACTCGAAAATGAAATTCAACCCTAAATGGGGCATGAAATTCAAGTAAACTATACTTTTTATATTTAACCACGATTAGATTTGAATTTAGTGCATAAATTTAGTCAAACCAATTTTTCTTATCGTAGGGGCATGTCGCATCAATGGCATATTTTAAAATTTTCTTTCTTTTTTTTTTTTGTTTTTTGGGTCAACATTCTAAGTAGTTAGATTTTTAATTTGTTAATAAAATTTTAGTGTACTACTTAAAGGGTCACCCATAGAAAATATTAACAATCACAATCACTCTTTAAAAAAATTTAATAAGAAAACGAAAGAAGGCCTACACCGACATAAAATTCAATTATCTGACTTTTCTATTTTGCCATATCTCTATCTCCAAAATATATATATATATATATATATATATATATTTGTTCCTGGCCAAAATTATGAGAAAACTTCCATAACAATTTATTATCACAAATTTTGTTCCTTACTTTTCAATTTCTTATTCTTACTTAAAAAATTGAAATTTAGAACAAAAATATTTTTGTTACTCTATTAATTTTAAGTTATTACTACTCCACATTACCTAATTAATAATAATTTTTACAGCCAAATTAACGTTTCTCTTTCTTATGTAATTAATTAACAGCATTAAAATTATTGTAAATATTTAGTTACACTTTAGCTGCATAGGACTAAGGTAATTTATTGGAATGAAAATAAAAGGGAATGTCATGATTATTCCTTAAATATGTTTTGATTAAAAAGAAAAATTTGTAGAAAGTGAAAGTGAAAGTGAAAGGAAAAAAATAATAATTTGGAAATTTCGAAAGAAAGGGATAGAAAATTTTGAAATTTTAATTATAGATAATTTTGATGTAGACAAAATTAGATTTTCTTGTGTTTTGCCATGTTTTTTTCCAATAAATTATAAAGTTAGTTACGATAATAATATACAAGAAAATTATTATTATTATTGAAAATTATTTATTGATTATGTAAAAATTATTTGTTCCTAAAAAAAATCATATAACATTATTAAAAAAATTTAACTTATCATAAATTTCTTAAACCCTAATTTCTGAAACCATAACCCTCATTTCTGATTTCACAATTTGAAACCCTAAACCTAATTGAAAAATGATTTTACATTCATCAATTCAAAACCCTAATTAAAAACCAAAACCCTCATTTCTGATTTTACATTCAATAGAAAATCATAACCCTCATTTTCTCATTTCAAACATAATATTTAAATTTTTCTAAACAGATTCAACATTCAACAGATTTCACATTTAACAGATGTCACATTGAACAAAAATCTGATTTCACATTCAATAGAAATCTGATTTCACATTCAACAGATTTCACATTCAACAGATGTCACATTGAACAGAAATCTGATTTCACATTCAATAGAAATCTGATTTCACATTCAACAGATTTCACAATTATAAACAGATTTAAGATAAATATAAACCATTCAACATTCACATTCAACAGATTTCACAAATATAAACCCTAACCCTAACCCTAATTTAAGATTTAAGATTTCACATTCAACAGATTATCTATAATTAAAATTCAACAAATTATCTATAATTAAACACATTCAACAAATTCAACAAATTATCTATAATTAAAATTCAACACATTCAACATTCACATTCAACAAATTATCTATAATTAAAATTTCACAAATATAAACCCTAACCCTAATTTATTATTTCTGATTTCACAATATTTTATTCACAAATATAACACATTTTATTCACAAATATAAACCCTAACCCTAACCCTAACCCCACATTCATGAACCCTAACCCTAATTTATGCACATTTTCACAAACACAAATATATTCACAAATATAAACCCTAACCCTAATTTATTCGCATTAAAGTAGATGATAGAAGCCATACCAACGATAGAGAGACAGTACTGAAGCAGAGGGAGCTCGACAGAGAGAGAGCAGGGAGCACAGAGACAGAGAGAGAGGAGTAAGAGCGAGAGAGAGAGAGAGTAGTAAGACCGAGAGAGAGACAGCAGGGAGCGAAGAAGAGAGCAGGGAGGGAGAGAGGAAATGTAATAAGCGTAAATGCAAAACACGGGGCTGGGAGATTATATATAAGTTTTAAAATCGTAGTTGTGAATCACGATTCACTTAATGAAAAAAAAAATTTGCCAAAAAACGTGGTTTAGAAAAGTGATTTCAGAACAAATTTTTTTTTTGATAAAATCGTGGTTATAAAAAGCGAGTTCAGAACAAATTTTTTTTTTTCATAAAAACGTGGTTTTGAACAGCGAATTCAGAACAAAATTTTTTTTGGATAAAATCGTGGTTTGTAACAGCGAGTTCAGAAGAAAAAAAACTAATTAAAAGCGCGTTTTGTAACCGCGATTTCTTAATCAAAAGCGCTTTTTGTAATCACGATTTTAAGACTTCCCCAGTTTCACGCGAGACAGGCGTATATATGTTGAAATCGTGATTGTGAACCACGAGTTAGCTTATTTTGGGAATTCTTTCAAAACTAGGCTTAGTTTGGGAATTGATTTAGTATTTTGGCTTATTTAGGGAAATGCCTCGGTTTCTTCTTCCATCTGATGTTTATTCTGTTGTTGAAGTTAAGAGATTCCATCATACTCTCTCTTCTTGGGTGATGAAAATTACTGGTTTTGATTTCAATTGGTGGTGGTTGTCATGACCCAAAACCGCCCCTAGTAGGATGGTGCCGTGATGGCCAGTAATCCGAGATTACCGAAGGCCAATTTTCAAAATCCACACACAACAGAGTATAAATATATGGGGCTCACAAGTACGGAAGCAACACATACAAATCAGATTAGTCCATGAAAGCTGTGCGTAAGTCAAATGAAATGGTAAACATCTTCACATGGGTTACAACTCAGTACAAATGAAGTAAAGTACTTATTACATCTTGATCAAAAGGCTTCTCAAGCCGACGTGTGCAAAATACAAGTATTACAAATCGAGAACCATAATTTTCAAGACTACCGACTTGAATACAAGTCAAGCCGACATAACAAAAATCCAAAACAAGCTCGCGAATCACATATAGGCGTCACCGCCTTCTTGCTCATCACCTACATATATATAAAGAGGGTGAGCTTGGATACTCAGTGAATGATATAAATAATAAAGGGTTTGCATGAATAATAGCCGAAGTCTTTTCAATACGATACATATCAAAACTTTATATAACAAGGGATGGACCTCGTCCATCTAGCAAATCTTTAAAGCTTCAAGGGATGCTTACTAGCATCAACATATTACAAATGATGACATCCCGGACAAACAAACCCACGCGGTAAATCGTCAGTGGCAAAACAAGACAAAGCGAGGGAGATATCTCAAACAATAGTGCAGTCGCATTATAGTCCCCTGGCACTAAGGACTTTCAAAACAAGATGTGCAGTCGCATTATAGTCCCCTAGCACTAAGGACTTTCTGAGAATGTCATCAAAACAAGATAATGCTTGGTATACAAAATAGGGATAATCATTCATGCTTAACAAATACTTTTCAAAACAAAGCAAAGCAAAGCTCTTCAAAACATTGATAACATAGCTTTATTAAAAATACCACTCACTTAGTTCTTCAACGTCGGGGTCAAGGCAAAAGTCCGAGTCCTACAAACACATGACAAAGTTTATTGAACGTACTTTCAAACAAGATTCACATGCAAACGGATGATCTCAGCATTCATCAAAACTAAGTTAAATCAAAACAAAACACTGTTTCTCATCTCGGGAGAATGTGCTTGGCACCAACCAGGTCTTGGCCGAGGTCCCACACCATATCGCCGAGGTGCGGTCTCGACGGCCACATACAAAAGCGAAGTCGGGAAAATCTGGATTTCCCTTGGAGGAACATGAAGAACATGAAGATGGAGAAGATGAAGAACATGCATGCTAAAATCATAACTTGTTATTACAAGGTCTGAGATTTCGTGCTATGAGTTTGAAAACATGGACCTGGGCACCCGTATTCAAAGATCTTGTGAAAACAAACACAAAAACATGGTTCTAGATGCAAACTTTCGGATCAAAACAAGACTTTTCTTCAAGAACACAAGAACACTATTTTCTTTTACTAAAACCGACTTTAAATCAATGCATGGCATGCAAAACAGATTCGATCGTGCAATGCAGCTAAATGATCAATAAGAACAACAAGAGTAGATTAAGATTCTAACCTCAAAACTAGGATCTAACGGTTCAAACTCCAACGATCAAGCTTGGAAGTCTACTCTCTCACTCAAAACTTCTTCTTCTCCTTCCTAGAGCCTCTCTCTCTAAAAGACAGGATTAGATACAAAATGATATGTTTTACTCGACAGTCACTGACTTAACCCTCTGCTGGGACACGTGGCATCGGCGGAATGGCTCTACTAAAAAAGGTGACTGACTGACAAGACAAGACCATGACAAAGTGTGTTCAACAAGCTAGACGACAAGAGCACTCCAGCAAGTGATGATCTCGGCTAAGGGCAAAGCTTCGGCAAGTAGGGTAACAATGACATCGGCTTGGAAGGATAACACTTGACTAAGTCGTGCCACACCTTAGCCTAGATGTGCCACACCTCGGTCTAGGTCATACCAATCCAGGAACAAAATCACTAGGTGCAAGGATAAACATCTCGGCCTAGATGATGCACATCTCAGCCTTGGTGCTGCACACCTCGACCTAGATAGCGACATCTCGGCAAATATGCTAGGGTGGAGATGGAGGTCAACAGAAGTGGTTCCAAGATAGTTCTAAGTGTGGAAAGGTTCCAAGGTATCTAGGCTTAAGAAGACCTCGGCAACACACCAGGCAAGAACAAAGCATGCAGCAACACTTAAGCAAAACAAGACAGGGTTTGCAGATGCACACAACAAAACAAGATCATACATAAATGTATGCAAGTATGACTAAGTTGAAGTGAGGGTTGTTACATCCTACCCCCCTTAAAGAAGTTTGGTCCCCAAACTTGAGTTACCTTGTTCCAAAAACAATTCTGGATGTCGGACTTTCATTTCCTCTTCCATTTCCCATGTAGCATCCTCACCGTAATGCTCCTTCCATTCAACTTTCACCATTGGTATCGACTTACTTCTCAACTGCTTCACCTGCCTATCGATAATCCGTATCGGTTTCTCTTCGTAGCCTAAATCTTCATTAACTATAATTCCGCAATAGTCGATCACATGTAGTGGATCTCGAATATACTTCCTCAACATCGAAATATGAAACACATTATGGACTTGGCTCAATCCTGGCGGCAAAGCAAGTCTGTAGGCAGCGAGGTTAACCTTCTCAAGAACTTCAAAAGGCCTGATGTAATGGGGTGCTAACTTACCCTTCTTCCCAAATCTTGTAACTCCTTTCATCGGCGAAATCTTTAGGAACACATGGTCCTCGACTTCAAATTCCAACTCTCTTCTTCTCTAGTCGCCATAACTCTTCTGTTGACTCTGTGCGGTTTTGATTCTTTGTTGAACAAGCTTAATCTTCTTGGTTGTTACTTGAATTAACTCGGGACCAAGCCGAGCTTTGTCTCTTACCTCGGTCCAACATATCGGCGACCTGCACTTCCTTCCATACAATGCTTCATACGGCGCCATGCCAATGCTAGCTTGATAACTGTTGTTGTAGGTAAATTCCACCAATGGCAAATGTACTCCCCAACTTCTTTGGAGGTCCAATACACATTGCCTAAGCATATCTTCAAGTGTCTGAATCGTCCTCTCTGTTTGCCCATCAGTCTGGGGATGAAAAGCTTTGCTAAACCTCAACTCGGCCCCGAAAGCTCTTTATAGGCTCTGCCAAAATCTGGAAACCAACTTCGGATCTCGGTCTGACACAATTGACATCGGCACTCCATGAAGTCTAACAATCTCATTCACATATAACAAAGTAAGTTTATCGGCGTTGAAGGTGGTCTTAACAGGCAAAAAGTGTGCTGACTTAGTTAGTCTATCCACGATAACCCAAATCGAATCCATACTCTTTTGTGTCTTCGGCAAACCAACCACAAAGTCCATGGAGATGTGCTCCTATTTCCACTCAGGAATTGGTAAAGGTTGAAGAAGTCCTGCTGGCCTTTGATTTTCTGCTTTCACTTGTTGACAATACAGACACTGGGACACGAACTCGGCTATTTCTCCTTTCATATTCGGCCACCAAAACGTCTGCTTCACATCCTGATACATCTTGGTGTTCCCTGGGTGAACAGCAAACTTGGAACCATGAGCTTCCTGCAAAATTTTTCTTTTCAACTCTGGGATGTCGACCACACACAATCTTCCTTCAAACTTGAGCACTTGATTTTCTATCTTTTATTTACCAGCTTTTTTAGTTGCATTTTTACATGTGTTGCATTAGGCATCTAGCATAACTAGGATCATGCATGATTTCTAACTAGCTTCTGTTTTGGCTCGGAGTACGCTGTGAGTGTTTACGCTTTAGCATCCTTGCATGTGTGTAATTTTGGAAGATCAGAATGAGGATGTTTCTGAGAGCTCACCACCCTGAGGGCTGGCAAGCCATTGAAGAGGATGTTGAAAGCACTGACAATCTGAGCAATCAAAGAGTTTTGACTACCATTCGTGAGCAATTTCTATCGAAGAATAGCAACGGATTGCTCACTGCACAAAGGTCAAAGATGCATGGGACATTCTGAGTCAATTTCATAAAAGAGGAGAGTCATCTTCACCACCACCTATCAACTTTCATGCCTTAGTTGCTTGACTGGATGAGGTCTAGGAGAAAGAAGAGCAAAAAGAAGATGATGAAACCTCCGAAGACAATGATGAGATTGATGGTGATGACCTATAACAAGTTTATGAAAAGCTTTACGATGAATCTCTGAATTTGTCCAAGATCAATGACACACTCACTCTCAAGCTCAAAGCATATGAAAGCGAGAATGTCAAGCTAAAGTGAGATATTGAAGCTACAAAAAGGGATGTCATCAAGATCTCTAATGACAGGCAAGACCTCTGTGGAAAGCTTCTAGCTTGTGAAATCGAAAGGAATGAGCTTCTGAGCATTTATGCCACATTTGAAGAGAAGATTGGAATCCTTGAGATATCACAAGCCACATTGGAAGAGCTAATTGGTCAGAAAGAGGAAGAACTCAAAGTTGCTAGAGCCACGATTGATATGTGGAATAAAGGGTCAAAGACACTTGAAGACATCATTGGGTCTCAACAGATGAGTTGTGACAAAAGTGGGTTAGGCTATGGTGATGCAACATTTCAAAAGGGACAGGCCTCTACATTATATGACCTAAAGACTCAAGCAAAGGGAAAGCTAAAGGTTCAACAGGGTGATCCCTCTCTTCATTAACCAAAAGGGGGTAAAATCAATAAAAGGAAAGTAAAACCTACTTTTGTTTGTCATCATTGTGATAGGTATGGTCACATTTGGGGTACAAAGATATCAGAGCTACCCATCTAAAATGAGTATGATTTGGATTCTTTCATTGCTGTTGCTCCTTGTTGGCATTTTTGCAAATGGGTTTAGTGGGAATGTTTCTTCAAGACCTGCTGTTGTGAATATTGGAGCTATTTTCACATTTGAATCCACCATTGGTAGAGTGGCCAAGATTGCAATTGAGGAGGTTGTGGAAGACGTGAAGTCCAATACTAATGTTCTCCATGGAACCAAACTTGTGCTACAGATGCAAGATTCCAATTGCAGTGGGTTCCTTGGCTTGATTGGAGGTACTCCAGTATTTCTCTGTTTTTTTTTTTCCAAACTTCAATTACCCTCTATTGGTTGTTGAGAGAAGTTTCAGTCCCTTAACGGTCGACCTGCCCGTGACCTCGGCTAGGTTTGGGGGTTTTAACGTGACGCTCTTAGAAACACAATTTATGGATGCGTGATTTGCCACTAACCAATCCATCCCCAATATAACATCAAAATGAGTTATGTCCAATGGCATTAAATCAGCTAACAATTCAACATTCCCAATCACAACAACACATGCTCGATAGATGGATGCAACATTCATAGATCTCCCAGATGGAGTAGATACAGATAACACATAATCAAGGAGTTCTAGTTTCCTATTAATCTTCTTGGCAAACTTAGCAGAAACGAATGAATGCGTAGAACCCGAATCAATCAATATATATGCGTTTTGAGAGCAAATTGGGAGTATACCTGACACCATTGTCTCAGCATTCTGAGTGTCTCCTGGTACTAGTGCAAAAACTCTGCCCTGCCTCATCTGTCCTTTCCCAACGTTACTTTTCTGCACGGAACCCGAGGTATTCTCATCCTTCTTACTATCGTCAGCCTTTGTTTTAGGACAGTCCTTCACATAATGGCCTATTTCACCACACTCATAACAAGCTCTAAACGCCCGACGACAGACCCCGAAATGTGGCTTCCCACAACTAGAACATGTCGGCTTAGTACCACTTTCCTGCCTTGGGTTGTTCGAACTGCTAACATTCGCTTTCTTCTTGGTACCAGATTGTGCTCGGCGATTGTCATAATTCTGTCTCTTCCTCTGGCTTTCTCCTGAGTTCTAGTATCCGTTCAAGTTAGCTTCGGCCAGAATGGCTTTGTCCAATACTCTGGCGTAAGTCGGCATGTTGAGTATGTTAACCCGGTCTTGTATCGGTCCACGAAGCCCACTTTCGAACTTCCTAGCCTTCATATATTCATCATTGACCATGTGGGGTGCATACCTCACTAACTCAATAAAGGCATGGTCATATTGAGCTACTGTTCTATTGCCTTGTGTCAAAGTCTGAAATTTGGTAGTCTTGCGATCTCGAACACTTAGGGAAAAGTGCTTGGTGTAAAACAACTCCAAAAATCGGGTCCAGGTCAAGTCTGGATTTCCTTCTCGAACCATCATCCACCAACTGCAAGCGTCGTCATCTAGTGTAAAGGCTGCTAATGTCACCTTCTGGGTGTCGGTGCTGGGAAAGATCTCGAATAGCTTCTCCATTTCCAAAACCCATCTGATCAAGGCTATCGTGTCGTCCCCATATAAGGCTGGCTGTAGGAGCACTTGTGGTGCTGGAGGAGGAGGAGGTGGAGGTGGAGCTGCATTTTGGCCGTTTGTCTGCTCGGCCTGAGTCAAAGTAGCACTAGCGTACTGCTATATTGTCTGCCTTAACTCGCGGGCCAAACCTTCAACTAACCTTTCCAGTCTGTCTAATCTGTCCTCGGACTGATCTCGGCCAACTGGAGGTCTACCTCTCCTCATGATGCTATGAGTATGCAAAATGTGACTTTAAAACAAAATGAACAAATAAACACGTAGGCAAGTAACAATTAAGCATGCCGAGACGATGCACACCTTGTTCACATAGCAAGCAATATGATGCAATCCTAACGTCCTTCTAAGGGGAAATCCTATGCTCTTTAGGACTCAAAGTGTATGAATAACGTACACTAAGGAACTTGTGCTCTGATACCATTCTGTCACGACCCCAAACCGCCCCTAGTAGGATGGTGCCATGATGGCCAGTAATCCGAGATTACCGAAGGCCAATTTTCAAAATCCACACACAACAGAGTATAAATATATGGGGCTTACAAGTATGGAAGCAACACATACAAATCAGATTAGTCCATGAGAGCTGTACGTAAGTCAAATGAAATGGTAAACATTTTCACATGGGTTACAACTCAGTACAAATGAAGTAAAGTACTTATTACATCTTGATCAAAAGGCTTCTTAAGCCGACGTGTGCAAAATACAAGTATTGCAAATCGAGAAGCATAATTTTCAAGACTGCCGACGTGAATACAAGTCAAGCCGACATAACAAAAATCCAAAACAAGCTCACGAATCACATCTAGGCGTCAACGCCTTCTTGCTCATCACCTACATATATATAGAGAGAGTGAGCTTGGATACTCAGTGAATGATATAAATAATAAAGGGTTTGCATAAATAATAGCCAAAGTCTTTTCAAAACGATACATATCAAAACTTTATATAACAAGGGATGGACCTCATCCATCTAGCAAATCTTTAAAGCTTCAAGGGATGCTTACTAGCATTAACATATTACAAATGATGACATCCCGGACAAACAAACCCACGCGGTAAACCGTCAGTGGCAAAACAAGACAAAGCAAGGGAGATATCTCAAACAATGGTTCAGTTGCATTATTGTCCCCTGGCACTAAGGACTCTCAAAACAAGATGTGCAGTCGCATTATAGTCCCCTGGCACTAAGGACTTTCCGAGAATGTCATCAAAATAAGATAATGCTTGGTATACAAAATAGGGACAATCATTCATGCTTAACAAATACTTTTCAAAACAAAGCAAAGCAAAGCTCTTCAAAACATTGATAACATAGCTTTATTAAAAATACCACTCACATAGTTCTTCAGACGTCGGGGTCAAGGCACAAGTCCGACTCCTACAAACATATGGCAAAGTCTATTGAACGTACTTTCAAACAAGGTTCACATGCAACCGAATGATCTCGGCGTTCATCAAAACCAAGTTAAATCAAAACAAAACACTGTTTTTCATCTCGGGAAAAAATATGCTGGGCATCAACCAGGTCTTGGCCGAGGTCCCACACCTTCTCGCCGAGGTGTGGCCCTGACGGCCACATTCAAAAGCGAAGTCGGGAAAATCTGGGTTTCCCTTGGAGGAACATGAAGAACATGAAGATGGAGAAGATGAAGAACATGCATGCTAAAATCATAACTTGTTATTACAAGGTCTGAGATTTCGTGCTATGAGTTTGAAAACATGGACCTAGGCACCCATAACAAACACAAAAACATGGTTCTAGATGCAAACTTTCGGATCAAAACAAGACTTTTCTTCAAGAACACAAGAACACTATTTTCTCTTACTAAAACCGACTTTAAATCAATGCATGGCATGCAAAACAGATTCGATCGTACAATGCAGCTAAATGATCAATAAGAACAACAAGAGTAGATTAAGATTCTAACCTCAAAACTAGGATCTAACGGTTCAAACTCCAATGCTCAAGCTTGGAAGTCTACTCTCTCACTCAAAACTTCCCCTTCTCCTTCATAGAGCCTCTCTCTCTAAAAGACAAGATTAGAAACAAAATGATATGTTTTACTCGACAGTCACTGACTTAACCCTCTGCTGGGACACGTGGCATCGGTGGATTGGCTCTACTAAAAAAGGTGACTGACTGACAAGACAAGACCATGACAAAGTGTGTTCAACAAGCTAGACGGCAAAAGCACTCCGGTAAGTGATGATCTCGGCTAAGGGCAAAGCTTCGGCAAGTAGGGTAACAATGACATCGGCTTGGAAGGACAACACTTGACTAAGTTGTGCCACACCTTGGTCTAGATGTGCCACACCTCGGTCTAGGTCATACCAATCCAGGAACAAAATCACTACGTGCAAGGATAAACATCTCGGCCTAGATGATGCACATCTCGGCCTAGATAGCGACATCTCGGCAAATATGCCAGGGTGGAGATGGAGGTCAACAGAAGTGGTTCCAAGATAGTTCTAAGTGTTGAAAGGTTCCAAGGTGTCTAGGCTTAAGAAGACCTCGGCAACACACCAGGCAAGAACAAAGCATGCAGCAACACTCAAGCAAAACAAGACAGGGTTTGCAAATGCACACAACAAAACAAGATCATACATAAATGTATGCAAGTATGACTAAGTTGAAGTGAGGGTTGTTACAGTGGTGGTGGTCTACAAATGGTTCCTTGATTTAACAGTACTGACTGGTAGTTGAGAAAATATGCAAGAAAAAGGAGAGAAAGAAACCAGCTTGTTTATCATTTTTTAAAAACATTTTTCAGAAAATTTTACTTTTTTATTTTTCGTGTTTTTTTATTTTTATTGAATTTTTTTAATATTTTAAACATTTTTTTTAATTTTTAGACATACCTAACATATATATATCTAAAAAGTAAAAAAAAAATGAAAAAAACCTTTTAAAAATTCACTAAATACCAAAAATACAAAAAAAAAAAACGAGAATTAAGTACATTTTTTGTATTTTTATATATTTATTAATTTTTAAAAATATTTTTTCACAAATTTTTTACTTTTTAGATACATCTAAGTAAGGTGCATTTAAAAAAGTAAAAAAAATGTTTAAAATTTTAAAAACATTCACTAAAAACAAAAAAAACACGAAAATCAAAAAACTCAGTTTTTAAAAAATTTAATTCAAAAAACTCAAACCAAACACACTGTAATTTCTTTTGGAAGAGGATCTTAACGCGTTGCGCCAACTCCTAGCAAAGTAGTAAAACGTGTAAAGGATCTTAATGCGTTGAGCCAACTCCTTGCAAAGTAGTATAAAAGCCACAAACCCTTTAAGTATTGAAAATCAAAGTCTGGTAGCCTCGTAATCATTTCATTCCTTTTTTTCTTATCTCAATATTCTATACATTCGATTTGGCTTATTTCTCACTGTGTTCTAACTCATTCTTATCCATCGTTTGCAGATCATAATCAGCCCAACAGGGCCTTAAATCCAAAACATGAACAACAACAACATCAACGTTTTATTTGTGAACTCAAGGAGCTTCTATCTCTCACACCCCCACTTCCGGCCACCACTCACTTCCTACCACGCTGTCCTCGTTCTCCTCACTTAGATGCTACTCGCCTTCATCCAACAGAAATTTCAAGGATAAAATGTTTCTTCATTCGAAACGTATCAAAAGGCCATATGGGTCGTCACTGTTAGTCTGATCTTATATTGCTCCACCTACGAAGCTAAACTCCAATTACTGGCCTATTCCCGTGTAATTCGCCGTGGAATGATAGTGCTTGGTTCGGTTTATTCGATGTCTCTAACTTCCATCCTTTTACCAAGTAATGGGAGACATGTGTTCTATTTGTTGTATGCCTTGTTTTTGGCAAGCGAGTCGGCAGTGATTCGCCACCGATTCCAAATGGTGTGGAACTGGTTTTATTAGAGAATCATCAGTTATTTTTCGCGAGAATAGAGGCGGTGAATGGGACGTACCGAGGACAGAAGAGACCTGCTTACACTGATTCCAAATGCAGGTCTCTCCTATTCTCAACACATCTCACTCGCCACCTCCATTCTCGCGGAAGATAACGGATGATTCTCTAATAAACCCAGTTCCACACCATTTGGAATCGGTGGCGAATCACTACCGACTCGCTTGCCAAAAACAAGGCATACAACAGATAGAACACATGTCTCTCATTGCCTGGGAAAATGATGGAAGTCAGAGACACCAAAGAAATCGAACCAAGCACTATCATTCCACGGTGAATTACACGGGAATAGGCCGGTAATCGAAATTCAGCTTCGTAGGCGAAGCAATACAAGATCAGACTAACAGTGGTGACCCAGATGGCCTTTTGGTATGTTTCGAATGAAGAAACATTTTGTCCTTGAAATTTGAAGCTCCTCGAATTCACAAATAAGACGTTATTGTTGTTGTTGTTGTTGTTGTTGTTGTTCATGTCTTGGATTTAAGGCCCTGTTTGGCTGATTATGATGTACAAACGATGGATAAGAATGAGTTAGAACACAATGAGAAATAGGCAAAATCGAATGTATAGAGTATTGAGATAAGAACGACGAGAATTGAATGGTTACGAGGCTACCAAGCTTTGATTTTCAATGCTTGAGGCGTTTGTGGATTTTATACTACTTTGCTAGGAGTTGGCTCAACGCGTTAGGGTTCTCTACACGTTTTTACTACTTTGCTAGGAGTTGGCTCAACGCGTTAAGGTCCTCTACACTTTTTTTTTGGAGGGGGGGTGTAATTAAGCCCCAAAAGAAATTATTCTTTCTTTCCTTTTTCTTGCATATTTTCTTAACAACCAATCAATACTGTTAAATCAAGGAACCATTTTTAGACCACCACCACCACCACCACCAATTGAAATCAAAACCAGTAATTTCATCACCCAAGAAGAGAGAGAGAGTGTGTGATGGAATCTCTTAACTTCAACAACAGAACAAACATCAGATGGAAGAAGAAACCCCCTCTATGTAAGTCCATTCAATATAAATGTTATACATATAGCTTTGCATTGAATTCCAAAAGCCTAGAAGCATATTAAATTTTACAATAATGTCTGAAATCAAGAATTCAGACAAAAAAGAAAAAACAATATGTGATTCATATTCATTTTAAATGTGGACCTCACCATATTAGAGTTGAATTTTGTTAGACTTATTTATTTTGATGATTTATTTAATTATGTTTTAATTTATTTGAAAGAGAAAAATAGTATCAACATTTATTTTGATGGTTTATTTAATTATGTTTTAATTTATTTAAAAGAGAAAAATAGAATCAAAATTTATTTTGACTCATTATTTTTCACCTAAATCTTTATCCTAAATGTTGTTAGAATGTATTTAATATTTGATTAAATCAGGAGTTCAAACAGCTCAAAACAGAGGTTCAAACAACCAGCACAGCAGCAGTTCAAAAGGTTAAAGTGGAAGATATTCAAATTAGTAATGATGGGGCGGAAGATATTCAAATTAATGATGATGAAGTACAACGGCTATAAATTCAAATGAATAGTTTAAAAGGTTCAAAAAGTTCAAGTGAAAGATATTCAAATTAGTAATGATGGAATACAACGGTTATAAACGGCTATAAATTCAAATGAATAGTTCAAAAGGTTCAAAAGGTTCAAGTGGAAGATATTCAAATTAGTAATGATAGAGTACAACGGCTATAAACTGCTATAAGTTTCATTATATATACCAAAGCCTCTAATGTAAACAAGTGACAAAAAAAAATCAAAAAATATTCTTTGATCTATAATCACTCACATCTATTTTCTGAAAAATTCTCTGAGAAGTGCTCTTCAATTTTTGTTTACATACTCTTTCAGAAATTATACACTAAGATGTATAGCTTTAAGCCCATCTTTCCTGTGTGAGGTTTACAGAAAAACCAAAGCTTCATTTTTATATTTATCTTTGAGAGATAATTCTTGTAGCTTTCTGTGAAAGCAAAAACACCTTCTTTTCAACCTTGTAAGAGTGTAGTACACTTAGTGTTCTTGACTTAGAAAGTCTGTGTAAAATCCTTAGAAGATTGCTCCATTTGTAATGAGATTGCTAGCACCCCCGTAAAGTTAGAGTATAGTGGAAAATCTCAAATGAAGCTTGAGGAGTGGACGTAGGCCGAGTTGAAGCCGAACCACTATAAATTTGTTTGCCTCTCTCTCCCTTATCTCTTTATTTTATTTAAATTGTCATAGCTATATTTCACATTTTCACTGTGCTAAAATCATTAACTGATATAGTTGTTAGAACACTTATTTTAATTATTTTTATTTCATTAACTATATTCATCTATTGTGCTAGTCATAATTTTTATTACGGTATTATTATTTTTATTTGTAAAAACCTAATTCACCCCCCTCTTAAGTTGTCTTTTGGGTAACAAATTTAAAGCACACTATTTTTCTTGGTACTTTTTAGTGTCTGATAATGATAATGAAAAAAAAAAAACATCTTTCAAATGTGAAATGCCAGGCTTTTGAGATAGGATTACGGAGGAAATACAGATTTTAGAGAGAGGAACTAGATAGTGGCAGTTTTTGAATGGTTATGAGCGTTCGCCAATGGCTGCCAGAACAAACTAGCTCTTGTTTCAGTGACGGTTAATAGTAGTTGTAGTTGTTGTCAACTTAGAAATCATACTTATGGCACCAGCCTCATTGGATGTTTAGGGGTGTAAATGAGTCATGTCTTCACAGTTTGTTTTTTTCTTCCTTTTTTTTTTGTTGGTAGAAACCTACAAACAAGGGAATCTCGAACAAATCAAGACATGAAGCAAGTACCAAATTAGAAGGCTTTGAATTCATTTTTTGCACTTATTGGTGGTTTGAGATATATATATATTTCTGACTTCACCTCCATCCTGGAATAGAAAATGACCGCAAGAGTTTGATTATAAGGTCAGTTTGTTCTTTCTGGAGTTGGAATATCCTTTTTCCTTCTTCATAGTTACTAATTCCCAACTTCTCTCTATTTGCAACAAAATAGGAGCTCAAGTTAAAAAATATAGTTGATTACAAACCCAATAAAGCAACTTACAAAAGCAATAATTCAAATGATTTAATTGAGACAATTGTATTGTGAGGAAAATTGAAAATTGACAAGACTTCAAAAGTGGGAAACACCAAAACATTATTCTCTGTTTAGAATAATGCAAATTAGGATGCAAGAAAAATAGATATTGTGTCCACAAAAGTGATAATTAAAATTTTATAATACTCTCTCCATCTCATTAATTTTATGTTTCCAACTCCCCATTTTTGAAAATTCATTTTATGTGTCCTAGCTTGAGAAGTTGAAAAATTTTAACCATTACTTCCTAATTTCAAACTATATTTAAATACAATTTCAATTATAATTGACATCCTTGCAATTTTTGTTTTGTAGATGGTTGTAATTTTTGTTTACAATGGAACTAATGTGTATAATTTTTGTTTTGTAGATGGCTTTTGGCATTGACATGTGGATCTTCCATTTTTTTGTACGGAGGATAATTCACACTTTTGAACAGTTGTGAAGTTTTTTGTCGTCCTCTGCTTTTTGTGTGGAATTTGGATGAATCGTATATATAATTTTTGGCGTGGTACATAATACTTTTGACATGAAACTTGTTTTTATTGCAGTGGTATATATAGATTACCTTTTGTCGTGGTACATATTACTATGGTAATTTATACCATGCCAAATGGTTATTACAATGCATAGTATAGTAAAAATATTTTGTGTACGGAGGACATTGTTTTGATAATGTATTTGTTATGTGTGACGTTATTATTTGTAATTGGAATATATATAGTTGGTTTGTATATAAGTTTACATTAAAAGGTATTTTTTTTGTTTGATAGTTGTAAGTAAAATATGCGTTATGGAATAGGTGATAATATATACATATTGTTTTGTTTGTATATCTATTATAGGTTGCGGTGGATACATACAAGTTGTGGAAAAATATATTAGAATGAAAAACAAAAATGAAAACATAAAATGATGTTTTTGGCGACAAAACAATTGGTAGACAAAAATGGAGTTAAATATTTTTAGAGACTAAAAGGTTAGTAGCGAAAAAAGAATTAAATCTTTTGGGGACTAAATATTTAGTAGCCAAAAGGAATTGAAAACAGTTTAGGCGACTAATTATTTAGTAGCTAAAAAGAAAAACACGTTTGGCGACTAAAAATTTAGTCGCCAAAAGCATAATAATTATATCATAGGCGACAAAACCTTTGGTAGCTAAAAAAATTAGACTTTTGCCGACTAACCTGTGTAGTAGCTAAATAAGAAATTGGACTTTCCACGACTAAACATTTAGTAGCTAAAACAACGCTATTGGCAACTAAAAATTTGGTCGCCGTAGATGCTTGAAGTTTTGGCGACAAAAAGTTTAGTAGCTGAAGATGTGATTTAAATTAAATTAGTATCCTTTGGGCGACTAATAGTTTAGTCGCCAATTTGCCTCATCAGCAACTAAAGCTATTTTGTTGCGAATACCTTTTACTTTTGCCTACTAAAACGTTAGTCGGCATTTTGTTGGACTTTTGGTGACTATATTGTTTTTTGTCACCAATACCTTCCCCGACAATCTTCCCACAACAAATCCAACGGCCAAAATATTTAGTTGGGAAAATATTTGGGCGACTAAAAAACTTACTTTTGGCGACTAAAAATTTAGTCACCAAAAGTGCAATTTATTGTAGTGAATATAGTGCAAATGTTATGAATAATTTTTTATAAATAATGTTACAAATTATTTTGATAAAAAAAATATATAATTTATTATAAAATATTATAATTATAAAAAAGTGTATCTAAGAGGATTCCTCTGCTGTAGTGTGCTTTTATGCTGCTTTGCATGTCGTTTGGAATATTTTTGGTGGTGTTTGTTTGTGTTTTCTAACAAGGGTTTTTATAAATTGTACCACTCAGTGTCTTAACCATGACGATAGTGGTTCCTTAAAAAAATAAAATTTGTCAAGGAATGTTACACACACATATATGGGAACCTACGTTTGGGTTAAAATAGTCTTAAATATTAATGTTGTGCTTGGTTGGGAGATTTGAAAAGGAATTTAAAAATAAAAAGGAAAAATGTGTGTGAAATTAGATGAAATGTGAGTATTTTTATTTTTATTTCACCTGTCTTTTCTATTTTCCTTTCCAAATCTCTTCTTGAATCCTTAATCAAATACAGCATAAAGAAGCAAATAGTTTCAAATAATAACCTAAGTCACTAAACTATTTTTTTTTTAAACAAAAAAAATGGGAAAATAGAGTAGCCTAAGCCACTATCACGTTGACAAGCTACCACCATAGGTAATAAATGACAATTTTGTCCCTTTAGACTAATTTTCAAAAAAAACATAAACGTCTAAAGTTAAGGAGAAATTTGTCATTTTAGTCTTAAACATAATTTCAAACACATTTTTCAATACAACAATTAAAGCAAAAAAATTCAACCCAACTTCCCAAATGCAAAAATTAAAATAGTCTATTAAAATAATCAAATAGCCAAAAAGTCAAAAAAATAATCACTTCCCAAACAAATATATATATATATATATATATATATTGTAGCATTCAATATGGCAGAGACTACAAATTAATTAATGTCAAGAAATGTTTCACTTATACAATATTCAGGATATTTTTATAATAAATACTCCTTTTTTTGTACATAAGTTATAATAATTTGTGGTGTTAATATTATAAATGTCATAATTAAAACAAGTACAATGGTTTAATTCAATCTAAAAAAAAAAATAAATGCATAATGATTTATCACTTGAGCCATAACCAAAATTATAACCATGATATTTTAGAACCAACATTATAATAAGTCATAACTAAATCATAAATACCAAAATGGGTAATAACCAAACACCTCTTGAAGTATAATCAAAGACTTCTTCCATCATAACTAAAATAACAATTATTATAAGTCATAACTAAGGCATAACTAATATCATAAAGAATTATAACGAAGTCATAATAAACAAAGATGGACTTAAAATTCTAACATAAGAGGCGAACATATATATACTAACAAAAATTTTAAAAGGAAAGTATAAATTACATCATTGACTTCTACAATCATGAAAATATAACCAAATCAAACCAAACCAAGCCTTAAGTCCCATCAAATAGGGTCGGCTACATGAATCCTTCTTTTCCATGCGGCCCTATCAAAGGCCATTTCATTAGTCAAATTAAGTAGATTCATATATCTATTTATAACACTAGTCAACGTTAATCTAGGCCTACCCCGTCCCCTAACACTTCCATCTACCATTACAGCATCGCATCTCTTCACTACTGCTTCTGTTGTCTCCGTTGAATATGACCAAACCATCTCAAACGATTCTCTCTCAACTTATCTTCTATCGGTGCTACTCCTACCCATTCCCGAATACACTCATTCCTAATCAGTTAATCCTCACAATACCAAAAACTGGTATTCTAAACCAACTCCTGTTGACCTCCAATTCGAAGAAACTAACCTTAACAATCAATTCTCTGTTTCTGCTAAAAAACTATACGAATGGAATATTGATGGTCTTAGTGAATATCAAATCCTTCAAAAATTAAATCATTTATCTATGGTCGCCAATAGTTATCTCAGTAATTATCCCCAATACTCTCAACCTGAAATTGTTTCCTTACTTACCTCTGGTTTTACTGGTATGCTCAAATCTTGGTGGGAAAAATATCTTACTGAAGAAAAACGTGATACCATCATCTGTGCTAATCAAACTGATGAAAATGGTCTCCCTCTTTTTGACGAATCTATAGGATGTTGTCACCCTGATGGTATTAATCCATTAATCTATACAATAGTTCGCCATTTTATTGGTACCCCTACAAATATATATTCTCGCATCCATGATCAACTTAGTAATCTTAACTGTCCAACCTTAAGTGATTTTAGATGGTATAAAGATGTATTTACCTCTCGAGTCATGTTAAGAGAAGACTGTACTAAATCATTTTGGAAGGAAAAATTTATTAATGGATTACCTAGCTTATTTGCCCATAAAATTAGAGATGTTCTTAGTCAACCCACTGGTGTTATTGAATATGATAACCTCACTTATGGTGATATAATTAGCACTATCCAAAAAGAAGGTTTAAAAATGTGTATCGACCTTAAACTTACTCAAAAAGCTAATAAAGACAAACATAAGGCTAAGTATGAATTAGGAAATTTCTGTGAACAATATGGTTTACCTCCTGTTGCACCCTCTCGTAGGAAATCACACAAATATTCCAAACATAAATCCTCATACAAACATTCCAATAAATATAAGAATACGAAGCACTATACACCTTCCAAATCCAATGATAAATTCTATACTAAACCCAAAAAGAAATATTATAAATCCAAATCCCATCCAAAATCTAAATCAACTAAAGATATTACTTGTTATAATTGTGGTCAAAAAGGACATTATTCAAATAAATGTAAAGACAAACAAAAATTAAAAGATAGAGTTAATCAACTTCAAATTGATGCTACCTCCAAAAATCAGTTATATGAAATCTTTCAATTAAATCACTCCCTTAGTAGTTCCTCTTCTGATCATCCTGCTACTTCCTCTGATTCCCCATCACCCAGTGACGATTCTGATAATGATATTAAGATAGGTTGTAATGATGTTTGTTGCAAACCAGTTAAACAAATTACTGTTCTCACCAAAACTACTCAAGAAGAATCCGCTCTAATCGATCTCATTAGTAAGCTAGATGATCCCAAGTTAAAACAAAAATATACTGATAAATTAAAATCCCTATTAATCCATTCAGATTCCAAACCAAAGTTTGATAAACCAGTCATCAGTCTATCCAAAACTTTAGAACGATTTAAAAATAAACAAAAAGAAGTCACATTACAAGATTTACAACACGAAATCAATCAGATTAAACAAACCATCAAAGAATTACAACATAAAGATAAAAAACTCGAAGATGAAATTATTACTTTAAAAATTAATAAAAGTTTAGATAATTTCCAACCTAATGAGCACGAATCCCCACATGAATCTGAACATGATTCTGATCCTAGTCCGGACAACTTAATATTTGATAACCAATCCCGTCCATCTCAATCCAACAATTCTGATGAAAAACGGTTAAGTTTAATTAATAAACTTTATATTCAAAAATGGTATTCTAAAATCAAAATAATTGTTAATAATTTTGAATTAGAATTAATCGCTTTAATTGATACTGGTGCTGATTTAAATTGCATACAAGAAGGATTACTTCCTACTACATATTATGAAAAATGTCAAGAAAAATTAACTTCTGCTAACGGTACTAAAATGCATATCAAATATAAATTACCAAAAGTACATGTTTGCCAAGATAATGCATGTTTTAAAACCTCTTTTGTTCTAGTTACCAATATGACTGATAAAATCATTTTAGGATCTCCATTTATATATTTATTATATCCTTTTACTACATCTAGTACATGAATAACTACTCATGTTTTAGGACAACCTGTTACATTCAAATTTTTATCTCCTCCTGAATTATTACACTTAAACCAATTAAAAGATTGTTCTATTTCTCATCAAATTAACCGCCTGACTCGACATTTAAAATTTCTTAAAGAAGAAATAAATCACAAACGCATTGACCAACAATTAACTAATCCAGTTCTTGTTTCCCAAATCAATGATTTTAAATTAAAACTTGAATCAACTGTTTGCTCCACTTTACTTACTGCATTTTGGCATAGGAAAAAACATGTAGTTACCTTACCATATATTAAAAATTTTAATGAACGACATATCCCTACTAAATCTCGACCAATTCAAATGAATCATGAATTACTTGAAATGTGCAAAAAAGAAATTAATGACTTGCTCCAACATCGAATCATTAGTCCCAGTAAATCACCATGGTCTTGCTCTGCTTTTTATGTTAATAAAAATGCAGAATTAGAACGAGGTGTTCCTCGCTTAGTTATCAATTACAAACCTTTGAATGATGTCTTAGAATGGATTCGGTATCCTATTCCTAATAAAAAAGATTTAATTAAACGACTTAGTCAAACCGTTATCTTTAGTAAGTTCGATTTAAAAAGTGGTTTTTGGCAAATACAAATTCATCCTAAAGATAGATACAAGACTGCATTTAATACTCCCTTTGGTCAATATGAATGGAATGTCATGCCATTTGGTTTAAAAAATGCTCCTAGTGAATTCCAACATATCATGAATGACATATTCAACCCTTTTAGTCATTTTTCCATTGTTTACATTGACGATATACTAATTTTTTCAAAATCACTTAGTGAACATTGGAAACATTTAACTGCATTCTTTTACACAATTAAAAGTCATGGTCTAGTCATATCTGCTCCTAAGATTAAATTATTTCAAACCAAGGTTAGGTTTTTAGGATATGATATTTACCATAATACTATTCTCCTCATTAATAGATCCATTGAATTTGCCTCCAAGTTTCCTGATGAAATTCTTGATAAAACCCAATTACAAAGGTTCTTAGGTTCCCTCAATTATATTGCTTCGATCAGTAGTTTGATAAAGTCTTAAATACCTCCGTTAGAGCACTTGATATCAAATGAAATTTTTATTCAAATTTTTACTTAAATTTAGTAAAAAAAAGACACACCGTTCAAGATGTCATTATATAGACATAATAGATAGAAAAAAGAACTCAATGATAAAACAATAATAATCAAGCTCACTTAGGTCTATTTTGGAAGGAGATTTTTTTTTTATTATTGATCTTTTTTTTTTTATAAAAAAAAATATATAAAAAAATAAAGAAGTGATGTGACCCAAATAAGTCAATAAGTTAATTTTTTTTATTTCCTTTCCAAAAGAAATCTTAATTTGAAACATTTATTTTTGGGTTTTTTTTTTTGGTCAAGACATTTGGTATTTTTCAATATCAATAAAATGAAAGTAATTCCCGTTTGGTATCAAATTCAATTTTGTGGTTTTCTTTTTAAAAAAAGTAAAAATAATACTAAATTTCGAAAACATTTGATGCTTTCATATTAAACTTTTTGTGCAAAGTAATTTTCAATTGTAATTTTGTTTGGGTTGAATTTTTTAAACTTATTTTAGAGTTTTGGATAAATTACAAATATACTTCTTGAGGTTTGCTTAAAATACAGATTGTTTCATGTGATTGGAAAAAATTATAAATAGCTCACTGTAAGAATTTTTTATTTAACAAAATTAACTAAAAAAATAAAATTCATAATTGCTCTCTTATAGAATAATAAAATTATCTAAATGATTAATTAAAATATATTTATAATATCATTAAAAACTGTTAATTGACTTGATAATTTATTAATAAAAGTGACAATTTATTATGAAATGAGAAACCTCAGGGGATGAAATATAATTTCTAAATCAACATAGGTGATTTGTATTTTAATATATATTTATAGAGTAATACTAGAGATCTCAAATGTTTTACCAAATATTCTACAAAATGTCTCGCATATGAGTCTCACACCCATGTGAGATATTTAATAGAATATTAGTAAAATATTCGAGATCTCTAACATTTCTTTTATTTTTAATTTACTGTAGAGTTTTTTTACTTTTTGCGTTTTTCAATCTTTAGTAAAATTATTTATTATTATAAGTCAAATTTTGTTTTTGTTTTTTAACTTTTTAAATACATATAATCTAAATATTAAAACTAAAATATTTATAAAATCTAAAATTATGTTTTCAAAAAATTAAATCAAAGAAAGAAAGAAAAAGAAAAAGTAAAATCACACGAGAGCCAAACATAAAAGAAATATATCTCATATATTTTTTTTAAAAAAAACTAAAAAAAAAATGGCCATAATTAAAAAAAATAGAGTTAATTACCTAAAAGTCCTATCTATACATTTGGTGGTAGCTTAGGTCCTATCAAAAAATTTTTGAACCAATAAGTCCCATGTACAGGTAAAAAGACGTTTTGCCCTTTAATCTCAAAATTGAGAATGTTCACAATTTCAAAACTGAGAATGTTCTCAATTTATAATTATCAAAATTAGAAAAAAAATTTCTAGTATGAACTGAGATATTATCAAAACTATCAAAACTAAAAAATTTATAATTATCAATTTTGAGAATTTTCTCGATTTTTTCATGATTAAAATTGAGAACATTATAAATTGAGAATGTTCTCAATTTCAAAAAATCATAAATCTCTCTCTATCTCTAATGGCAGTGGCCGAGCTATCTCTGCAAATTCCCTGAGTGAGGTAACGGTAATTTCCTTAATTTACACAGTGTTGATGTAGATTGAAGCATTATTCGATGACAGTTTTAGATAGAAATAAAGAGAGATAGCGAGGCTTTAGCTAAAATATCTGAGTGTCTTTAACCCAAATTAAGGAATTGCAGAGAGTGCTTCTTTTGTGGAAAATTAGGACTTATTTATGGATTTTGTGGGGGATTTTTTTCGTTCTCGACTATTCAATCTGATTGATTAGAAGAGGATTCCAGTGTTTTAGGTCTAGGGTTTGAGATCATTTGCGTTGTGTTGTTAGAGCCATGAATGAGAGTGCAGGGAAGAAGGGTTCGTCTCTGGTCATAGTGGAGAAGCGGCCTCATAAGCCTGGGGGCTGTGTTGGTATTTTCTTTCAGCTTTTCGATTGGAATCGGAGGTTCGCCAAGAAGAAGCTTTTCCTTAAGAAATTGCTTCCTCCAGGTTAGTCTCCTAAAATCAAATTAAAATCTACCATTGTTGTTCCAAGTATACACGGTCACATAGAGATAGTTATAGGTGGAGTCATACGGAGGAGACTAGAGACTGGGTCTGTGGGGAGGAGAGAGAGAGAGAGAGAGAGAGAGAGAGTGTGTGTGTGTGTGTGTGTGTGTGTGTGTGTTTGGTGAGGAGGTCTTGGAAGGGTAAATTGGCTTATTAAAAATTAATAGGACTTTGAGGAGCAAATAATTTTATGTAGGCTTTAATGGATTATAAGTTTACAAAATGAGACTTGTATGTAAATGCCCCAAAAAAATATGATATGGGCATGTATAACAGAACTCCACCACCCCCGCCCCCGAATAAGGATTTCCTCCTTGCCTACCCTCTTTGACTTCCTACTTGCTGGGTAATTGGGCCCACTTTTAGGCCCAATTTCGATAATTTGAACCGTTCACATTTTAAGATTCGTTAATTATATTATATTTGTAAAAAATCAAATTGATCGGATATCAGAAAATATGTGTTCGGAAAACTGTTTATTAAATTTTTTAAAAAATAATTTTTAATTCGATGATCCGAACAAAAACTTTTTGATATCTGATTAATTTAATTTTTTACAGATATGATATAATTAACAAATCTTAAAATATGAATAATTTATATTATAAAAATTCGACCTAAAAGTTGACCCGATGCCCCACAAATAGGAACTCAAGGAGAAAAGTTAAGGGGTGGATCTTGATCCCCCAAAAATTGTTTCTTTCCATTTTCTTGCATATTTTCTGAACAACCGATCTTGAACACCCCCCACCCCAAATTATTTCTTTCCATTTTCTTGCATATTTTCTGGACAACCGATCAGTACTGTTAAATGAAAGGACCATTTTTAGACCATCACCACCAATTGAAATCAAAACCCGTAATTTTCAAGAGAGAGTGTGTGATGGAATCTCTCAACTTCAACAACAGAACAAACATCAGATGGACGAAGAAATCCCCTCTCAGATCACCCTCCTATCTCCTCCCAATCTCTCTCCTCTTCCTCCTCATCTCTCTCCTCCTCTTCCTCTCCTCCAAGCACATTTCCAATTCTCTCCTCTCCACCCTAAAATATTCCCCCCAACCCCAGTCCCCCCACCTCTGCACCTCACAGAAAACCCTAGCTGGAGAGAAATTCCTCTGGTACGCACCCCACAGCGGGTTCAGCAACCAGTTGTCTGAGTTCAAGTACGCCATTTTGATGGCCGCGATACTCAATCGAACCCTAATTGTCCCTCCGGTTCTGGATCACCACGCAGTTGTTCTCGGTAGTTGCCCTAAATTTAGGGTTTTGAGTCCCAACCAGCTTCGTTTTACTGTCTGGAACCACACGATTGAGCTCATTCAGAGTCGCAGGCAAGTAATTTGAGATCATATATATGTATATATGTACACGTTCTTTATATATAGAACTTTGTATAGATGTGAATTGTTCAGTTTCTCAAGATTGATTGTGGGTCTAATTAAGTCCTATTAATTTTTTGCAACTTTACATCTAAATTTTTTGGCAATTTGACAAATGAGGAAAATGGGTTGAATTTGGAAACATTTATTATGGGAGGAGTTAACAATATGGGTTTCTTGAAGAAGAAAAAAAAGTGTGACAAAGGCGTTTGCAATTTTACATCTAAATTTTTTGGCGGATTGATGAATGAGTAAAATGGGTTGAATTTGAAGACTATTTGGTGTATTTACTGGACCAGTTAACAGTATAGGCATACCTGGGGGGGAAAAGGGGTGACAAAGCTTCAAAATTGTTTTGAGTTGTGTACTTTATATAATAGAATAGATATACACACAAACACGTTTATATACTTTGGTCTCAAGATTATGTTCTGGTTGTAATTGGGTTTTTCTTCTATTTTTTGCACTGTACTCTATTGTAGAGAAATTGCTGAATTTCGTAATAATAATGAACTTTTTTGTTTGTTTGGCTTGCCTTTAGTTATCATAGTTGTATCACCATGTTTGGTTTTTGATTGAATAGAAGATTAATTAAAAGTTATTTTCTGATATTTCACTTAATTCACTGGTTGCAGATACGTATCCATGGCTGATGTAACTGATATTTCAAAATTAGTAACTGCTTCAGATGTTCGAGTAATAGATTTCAGTGTTTTTATATCTATCTGGTGTGGTGTAAATATAGACTTGGTTTGCTCTAAAGAGTCAAACAAACAGTCGTCTTTGTTGGACACCCTGAGGCAATGTGGGTCTCTATTATCTGGGTACAATGGTAATGTAAATAATTGTTTATATGCTCTAGATGAAGATTGCAGGACAACCGTTTGGACTTATGGGAAAGATGGTGAAGATGGGATATTAGATTCATTCCAGCCTGATGAACAACTTAAGAAGAAAAAGAAAATTTCATATGTCAGGAAGCGTCAAGATGTATATCAAACGCTTGGACCTGGTTCCAGAGCTGAATTGGCCACTGTTTTGGCATTTGGAAGCCTTTTCACTGCACCATATAAAGGTTCTGAACTATACATTGATATTCATGAATCTCCGAGAGATCAAACAATGCAATTGTTAATTGAGAAGATAAGCTTCCTCTCATTCGTCCCTGAGATCATGAGTGCAGGGAAGGAATTTGCTTCCAAGACAATCAAATCTCCTTTTCTGTGTGCTCAGCTTAGATTGTTGGATGGGCAGTTCAAGAACCACTGGAAGACTACTTTTCTGGGTTTACAACAAAAGATAGAATCTTTAAGACACGATGGTCCTCTCCCAATTCATATTTTTGTGATGACTGATCTTCCACAAGGTAATTGGACTGGAAGTTATTTGGAGGACTTATCAAGAGATTCAGATGCCTTCAAGCTTCATGTTCTTAGAGAAAAAGATGAGCTAGTGACAAGAACTGCAAAGAATCTTGCAGCGTCTGGAAATGAGAAGAAGTTTGTGTTTCTTTCAGAGAGTCTTGATAGAATGAAGAAAAATTGTCGTCCTCCATATTTACCTGATATGCTTCTATACATTGAGGAAGCTGTTTGCAGCTGCGCTTCACTTGGTTTTGTTGGAACTGCTGGGTCAACAATTGCAGAGAGTATAGAGCTGATGAGGACACATGGTGTATGCTCGAGTCGAGGCCCCACTGAATTGTAGCCATTTGTTTTTATTATAAAGGTTTGAGATTCATTGATGGTGGAGTTCATGTTCTCATTTCAGAGATTGCATTTCACCGATTGCAAGTACACCCGGAATCAGTCATTTTCGTTGGGCAATGCAATCTTCTATAATTTGGCTTTTCTAAACTTCCATGGCAAAAGTGAAACTCTGAAACATAAAGTGGCTAGCTGCTCTTATATCAATTTGTTTTGACTCATGACTCTTAACAACCCAGCATGCTGGATCGCTAGAAATTTTGGTACAAGTGAGCTTCCCATTCTCAAAGGATGGATTATCTCAGTTGAACTTGGCTAGTGTTCCATTTTGTTGAGAATGACTATATTTGGACAAGGTTAATCTAGAAAACGAGAAGAGCTGCTCATTCATATTTAGAAGGTCATGGTTTTTCATTGGTGGTTATCGTCTTTCAACAAGTGCTTGCTTGTCTACTTGGACAATCTCAATCATAGTGGAGCGCTTTGGGTACTTCTATCATTGTAAGAGATCAGTTAAAATATGTTAATGTTTTAATGTACTGTTTCAAATCAGCTAACGACTGCTGATTTCCATCTTCTGGTCTGTTAGAGATGATTCTGTCTGTATGTCAAGTTTTAACTCGTTGAGAGTGGAGTAACTGGAATGTCACCTTGGGTTGTTTGAAGCTCAGCAATTTTTGATTCTACAAAATAATGGATAGGTTCCAATTTACAATTCCATTTGGTCATTTTGATTGTATCTCAATTTAAATCATGGTGGAACATTGCCTATTGGATACATATTTTAAATATTAAAAAAAAAAAAAATCCTATCAGATTCACCATTTCAAAATAATGCACTATGCGACCCTGCCTAGTTGATTTCTTTTGGTTTGTTTGTTTGGTGGATGTTGTGGGAAAGAGAATTTTCCTTGGCTAAAATGATTACATTGAATTCGGGCCTAACGCCATGACACTGGTTGATGAAATTACTACTTTTGTGTTATTTGTTTGTTTTTAAGTCATTAAGAATTATCATAACAAATTTTATGTTCACCATTCCTTGGGCTGCATTTATTTAATCTGAAAAATTGGTACTGGAATGTATCATTTCAAAAGAAGAAACATAGAGAGGGAGGGGGTGAAATCCTTGCTCATCCTCTCTCTCTCTCTCTCTCTCTCTCTCTCTATATATATATATATATATGCATCATCCACTCACTCACTCTTGCCCATCTTCCACAATACCCAGACTCTGATGTTGCAAGTAGGAGATGCCCTAACTGAAAAATTCTTAGAATCCATGTTCATATGGTGTGCCTATAAGTTTATGTTGGCTGTCAGATTACCACGATCCTACTTTTTTTCTCTGTACTTTGGTTTGGTTGTGTAAACAATGAGATGCTACTAAACAGAAGTTCTTCTAGAGTAAACAATAGAAATTTTTTGAACACTAGAAAACAGTACCAGACTAGGGATATTTGCACTTTAGATAGAGATTGTTCTTAAGCTGAGATTATGATCTTTTGAGATTCTTCGGATATTGACACCAAGACATCCACAATATCTGAGAATGTTTTTAAAGGCTCAAAGCATACCAAGGCGTTGAAGGTCTCTTGGGGTTTAGGCACAAGGCGAGGCACGGGCTTCATTGAAGGAAGGCACACAGTCTTAGTAAAAAATAGATAAATTAACATAGACTAATGATTCATACTAGTACTAAGACAATTTAAAAAAAAAAAAAAATTTGATAACCAAGGCAAATTATAGAACAATTCTCAAAGCCATGAAAGTGCATATTACATAGCATTCCACATTCAAAAAAAAAAAAAAAAAAAGAAAAGAAAGGAAAAGAAAGAACCAAACATCCAAAACATTAAGAAAAAAGAAAAAAACAGAGAGCTAAGAAGAAGTAGGGGAGAGAGAGAGAGAGAGAGGTCAAATCGAATCGAATCACCAAGTAGCAACCAACGAAGAAGAAGAAGAAGAACTGACCTCAAGATTTCGAAGTCCTCAATCGAAGTCAAAGTCGAGAGAGATGAGCCTAGACGAAGAGACGACATAGATTTCTTCGATAGATTAGGGATTTGACTCGTCGACTGATTGGGTTTAGTTGTATTGTATGAGTTGTAATTATATGTGGTTGGAGCCTTTCGAACATAGATCAGAGCTGTTAGATCAGCATCAAAAACAAAAAAAAAAAAAAAAAAAAAAACACAAATCACACATGGATAATTAAACATCTCAATCAAATACAAAAATAAAAATTTAACTACTATAGCATCAAAGGTTTAAGTGGGTGAAGTAGGTGGAGAGTATGTGGATTTAGTGGGTTAGGTTTAGTGGAGTAGGTTTAAGTGGGTGAAGTAGGTGGAGAGTATGTGGATTTAGTGGGTTAGGTTTAGTGGAGTAGGTTTAAGTGGGTGAAGTAGGTGGAGAGTATGTGGATTTAGTGGGTTAGGTTTAGTGGAGTAGGTTTAAGTGGGTGAAGTAGGTGGAGAGTATGTGGATTTAGTGGGTTAGGTTTAGTGGAGTAGGTTTAAGTGGGTGAAGTAGGTGGAGAGTATGTGGATTTAGTGGGTTAGGTTTAGTGGAGTAGGTTTAAGTGGGTGAAGTAAGGTGAGGTGGTAGTGGTGTAGTGGGTTAGGTTTAGTGGAGTAGGTTTAAGTGGGTGAAGTAGGTGGAGAGTAGGTGAATTTTAACAGATATGCATCATCCACTCACTCACTCTATATATATATATGCATCACTCACTCACTCACTCACTCTTGCCCATCTTCCACAATACCCAGACTCTGACGTTGCAAGTAGGAGATGCCCTAACTGAAAAATTCTTAGAATCCATGTTCATATGGTGTGCCTATAAGTTTATGTTGGCTGTCAGATTATCACGATCCTACTTTTTTTCTCTGTACTTTGGTTTGGTTGTGTAAACAATGAGATGCTACTAAACACGGTACAGCGAAGTTCTTCTAGAGTAAACAGTAGAAATTTTTTGAACACTAGAGGCCAGTACCAGTCTAGGGATATTTGCACTTTAGATAGAGATTGTTCATAAGCTGAGATTATGATCTTTTGAGATTCTTCGGATATTGACACCAAGACATCCATAATATTTGAGAATGTTTTCAAAGGCTCAAGGCGCACCAAGGCGTTGAAGGTCTCTTGGGGTCTAGGCGCAAGGCAAGGCACGGGCTTCATTGAAGCAAGGCGCACAGTCTTAGTAAAAAATAGATAAATTAACATAGACTAATGATTCATACTAGTACTAAGACAATTTTTAAAAAAAAAAAATTGATAACCAAGGCAAATTATAGAACAATTCTCAAAGCCATAAAAGTGCATATTACATAGCATTCCACATTCAAAAAAAAAAAAAAAAAGAAAAGAAAAGAAAGGAAAAGAAAGAACCAAACATCCAAAACATTAAGAAAAAAGAAAAAAACAGAGAGCTAAGAAGAAGTAGGAGAGAGAGAGAGAGAGAGAGAGAGAGAGAGAGAGAGAGAGGTCAAATCGAATCGAATTATCAAGTAGCAACCAACGAAGAAGAAGAAGAAGAACTGACCTCAAGATTTCGAAGTCCTCAATCGAAGTCAAAGTCGAGAGAGATGAGCCTAGACGAAGAGACGACATAGATTTCTTCGATAGATTAGGGATTTGACTCGTCGACTGATTGGGTTTAGTTGTATTGTATGAGTTGTAATTATATGTGGTTGGAGCCTTTCGAACATAGATCAGAGCTGTTAGATCAGCATGAAAAACAAAAAAAACACTTTTAGATTGAGAAAAAAAAAAAAAAAAAAAGCCCTCTTAGGCTCGCACCTTGAGCCTTTTAGCGCCTAGCCAAGTTGCATCCAAGGCGCGCGACTCATTCAATGCGCCTCGTCTTGGGTCCCTTCAAGCGCACTCCTTGCGCCTAGGCGCGCCTTTCACAACACTAGAATCTGAGTACTTTTACTCTTTATCTTCTATGAATAATTAACACAATTTCACAACACTAGAATCTGAGTACTTTTACTCTTTATCTTCTATGAATAATTAACACAAAGAAAGATCTCGTCTGATGTTAGCCTGCTCTAGTCCTCTTAGGAAACATCCATAATTTTGCCTAGTAGGGGTGTGCATAGGTTGGGTTAGGTTGGTTTGGTTTTGGTTAGCGCCAAACCCAAAAACTTAATTGACCTTGTTTAGTTTCATTTTCTAGACTCAGAATTGAAACCGAGTAACTGGTGGAACCGAATAATTGAATCAAATTGAGAAGCCTCTAGTTGGTTCAGGTTAACCTGCGGTTCTAAATATATGTTACTGTTGTTTAAGACTTTGCAGGTTATGTATTCAAATTACAATAAATTTCTTATATACATGATGATAATTTTCTGTTAGTTTGTTAGTTGCATCAGTTGTCATGCCATGATGGATATTTACAACTGTTTCGAACCCTTTAACTTTGTGGTACACTTATATTTGCTCAACTTCAACCAACTCAGTTCTTACTTGTGAGAAAATATGAAATTCCACCTAAAACCTAACAATTTAAATTAGTCTGCTTATGTGAGACTGACTCACCATAGTGTATGGAACAACAACACTTTTAGGAACCCCAAAGAGTATGGGAAGGGGTCTAATCACGCTAATCTATTTGCTTCCCCTGTAAAATTTTTATGAAACCTAGAATGGTCTTCAGGTTGAGTCTGATTGACCTGGACTGTATATTTATTCTTACATGTTAAATCATCCTTTGATCCGAAAACCAGTATTGCTAAATCTCAATAATCTGAATCATGTAGTATCAATGATCAGTGATCAGTCTTTTGATGCTCATGTGTGCATCATCTGTATTGAGTTTAATGTTATGTCTTGATGTGGTCAAATTTTTTTCTCATAACTTCCGAAATGTGTACCGCTGAGAGATTTCTTGATATCTTTTTTGAATAGGTTCTATTGTGCAGCTAACCATGTATTAGTAGTCATCATGAGAACTCCTATAATTTGTTGTCAAATACTTTCGTTTGGAAATTGACTATTTTAGTTGATTTTTTAATTTTTTATGAAAGGATATGTAGAAAAGTAGAGAAAGTGATGTGATAATTTATAATAATTTTTTTAACTTTTTGGCTAAAATCTTAAATTCCTAAACAATTGATGAACAAAGAATGGTCTTGGCTTCAAAGATATGATAGGTTACAAAGGATTAGCATGATATGTCTCAATGAAGCACTACTTTTTTCATTGCAAGAATGAACTATATGGCGTTTAGTGGAAAGGCCTTACCCCGGTTTGTTTTTAGAAGTAGAATGAGGGGATTGATAGTGAGGAGATTAATAGTGAGCGGATTGTTAGTGAGGGGGATTGATAATGAGGGGATTAAGTAAAATTGTATTTGTTTTGATGATAGTTGTTAGTGTAGGAATTGTTAAATTATTTTTATATAAAATAATAAAACAAATAAAAAAATATAAAAACATTAAACATTAATGTTTTTAAAAAAATGCCCAACATGTAAAAAAATTTTAAAAAATAAAAATAAAATAAAAAATTTTCAAAAAAAAATAAAAAAAATAAAATAATAATTTTTACTTAACAAAAAATATAAAAAATTAAACATTAATATTAAAAAAAAAATGCCCGACACGTAAAAAATAAATAAAAATAAAAAATTTCTAGTCCGCCGGACTATTTTTCTAATACCAAGTCCTAGAGGCCCATCTGAATCCCATCTGCAAGGCCTATCCTAAGCCCTTCGGCTTAACAGTCCCTTCCTCAAATCTGTAAACAAACAACACATTAAATGGGACTCACAGCTATCCTAATCTCAATCCCCCTCTCATACTCCAAAACAAACCGGACTGTAATATCGGCAGAGGGGAGTTGAGTTGAACGGTATAAGATTCTTTGTTCTCAAAATATTTTATTCACTATACACAATTTGAATTTTTAGTAATCCCAACCATATCAACAGTAGTTTGTTGGATCATTTGGCATGATGATGCATAGGGGGGCCATGTGAGTATGGGCATGGGCTGGAGTTGCAGGGCAAGGTGTTAGAAACTTGCAGTTTGTTGCTCTTCCTTCTTTAAAAATTAGGATAAATTATAAGAGAATTACTTCACAATTGGATAGAGAAAAAATATATATACAAACGTAGAGGGGATGCAAGTCAGCTTTTCACTTGCATCTCATCACAGATTCACCTGCACTCTTTATTTTTTTGTAATTTTTTTTTACCTCATTGTCAAGTAATTCTTTCTAAATTATATTAATCATCTCTAGGTTTTAAAAAAAAAATTGCAAGTTTGATAAGTTGGACATAATTATACCAACTTTTTAGTATAGTAAAGTGGCTGAAACTAATGCAATATTTTAGCATAAGAGAAATGGTAAAATTATTTTTTTATTTACATGATTAATGAATTACTGATGAAAAAATATGTTCAATTTTATGCAAATTAAAATATTAAGAGAATTCAATATAATTATGTTAAATTTGTGAGATTTTGCCTATTTTGAGAAGTTAAAAATTAACTTTTTGACTTTTTTTTTTAAAAAAAAACATAAAAAAAAATAGAGAGATGATTTGACGTAAAAAAATTAACTTTTAACCCAGATGTCAATTCTTAAAAAATATTAGGTGCTCTTTTTAGGCCGTGGCTTCTGTCTAGTTCAGGATCGGACTGGACCGTGCTGTTGGGCCCTTGGGGGCCACCACGGGCCCCGTTTTGATAATCTGAACCGTTCAATGTGTAAAACTCGTCGAGTACTATATACTTGTAAAAAATCACGTTGATCGGATATGTGAACAAAACAGTTTTTTATCAACCGTTAATTTTTTCACCGTCTATTTTTTTTTATACAAAACTGATTTGATCACATAACTATCGTCATTCAATCAATGTGATTTTTTACTGTCATGTAATACTCGACGAGTTCTACACATTGAACGGTTCAGATTTTCAAAACGGAACTCGTGGTAAGCCCCTATGAATCCAATAGCACGGTTCAGTCCGGTCAGACTGGACAGAAGCTGGACCCCTCTTTTTATATTAATGCAATATACCATTTATTTATGAATTGACATCTCATATGGTTGATTAAAACACAAATATAAAATTAATGCACTCTACTTTTCATATCAATAGATATAATATATTTATCTACTATTCATATCAATAGATATGGGTAATGATACATCCTACTAAAAGTGGTGCTCTAAAGTACCACTAATGAGTTGGCAAGCACTTTAACCAAAAAATAAATAAAAACACAAGACACAAGCAGTGGGTCCCGTCCACTGCCACATCACTAGTGGTACTTTTAGAGCACCACTTTTAGTGGTCTCAAGCATTATTGATAAACAAATAAACACACCCACATGCACACACATCACATCATAGGTGAACTCCACCTATTTAAAGCTTCTCTAGAGCCAGGCCTAGTTCTAAGATTGTAGGGGTGAAAGTCAATAATTAATTAATAAATTTTTGAAGTTTTTCATATTTTTTTTTATTGAATGAAAAAAAATATTTAAAAATAAATATAAAAGACAAAAAATTTATGTCAAAATCATAAAAAATACTTAGTATTACATTACAACAATTAATAAGTGTCGCTTGATCCTCGCTCTTCTTGCATTTTTATAAGCAAATAAATCAATTATACTTGCATAATTTAGTTTTCTTACAAAATCATTTTCAATGGATAACAATATTAATTATTTTAAATGGGCCTTTCAATTTTTTAATGGGTTAATTTATTTTAAGTTAGTTGGGTCTTCCTTAATTTTTTTGGATTTAAAATATAACTAATGTATTACAATAAACTACAATAAGAGGGACCTTTTTTGTGTCTATTTTCAATGGATAACAATGTTAATTTTTTTGAATAAGCCTTTTAATTTTTTAATGGATCAATTTATTTTAAGTTAGTTTAAGTCTTTTTTATTTTTTTTAAACTTAAAACATACTTAATATATTATATTAAACCATAATAAAAAAGACCTCATTATTTTTAAATCTATCTTGAAAGGCCTAGGCCATAATCTTGTTGGCTAATGCACAGGACCGGCACTGTCTAGAGCTCTCTTTCTACGCCCCTCAATCATTTCTCTATATTTATTTTAGTTTGCGGGTGCTTGTTGATTTTGTTTCGGCCTCGTGAATTTGTCAATTGCCCTACCAGTACTCAATTATTGACTAGGTTTCATTTAGGGCGGGGTTGATTTTTAAATTTTTTTTGGCCTTTAGAATATTTTAATTTGGGGTTAAAAAATTTTATTTGAGATAAATTTTTTAATTTTTATGAGAAAAAAAATAAAATAATTATGATTTGAATGTGATATTTTATCTTATTAGGTTTTTAATTTGTTTTGTCTTTTTATAACTAAAATAGATATACACAAAAAAAAAAAAAAAAAAACCATGCCAAAAAAAAAAAAAAAAAAAAAAAAAAAAAAAAACCATGCCAAACATTGCCTAACCAACCACTCTATGCTATTAATTGTTCTCTCTCTAGATTGCCTAACAATTTTTTTTAATTATTATTATTTTTTTTAGCGGTAGAATCATCATGTGTGTATATATATAAATAATATTTTTTTTAGGTAGCACATTCTAAGAATTTATTTTTTTATATAAAAAAAATAACTTGAGCATGTATTTTTCATTTACATATAGAGTTTTTCACAAATCAAAACTTAATTTAAATTATACAAATTTTTACCTATTTTATATGGACTGTTTTGATAGATACTTCTTTTCCATATATTTTCTATTATAAATTCAGATAATCCACAAACTCAATCCATCATAAAGATAATGAACAAACCCAATACCAAATTTTATATGAACTTTATTTGAGAAATATTTGTTTTATAAACTCAATTCCAATTTTATATGAACTCTATTTGAGAAATGTTTCTTTTACAAACTCAATTTGAGTTTTACATGAAATCTAACTACAAATTCTATATGAATTATACTTTGATTGTACAAATCTTTCCTATATTGTTTTATATAATCAAAACTTATAAGAGAAAAAACCTGCACAATAATAATATTCTCGAAGAACTTCTAAAGTTTGGATTTACTGTTTGAGTTAATTTTTTAATTGCTGAACGATAAGTTCTTTTATATTTTGACATCATATTACAGATGATTAATCACCTCACATGAGATGTATTTATCGTTTGGATATTTTCATTTATTTCTTCTTTTTGGTATTATTATGAGTTTCTTTTTTGGTTAGTCGTTATTGAATTTCTTTTATATAGTTGATATTTTATTTTAATTTAGAATGCTTATTTTACAATCTTATAATTTAATATATATCATATAAAATTATTATATGATAATCCAATTACAACATCTTTATATTTAATTTTTTCAATCAATAAATTTTACATACTTTTTATTTCTACATATTTTTATTTTCCAAATGAATATAAAAGAAAATTAAAAGTTTCGAATTAATTTTAATTTTATGTTACTAATTTTTCTTCTTATTTAATTATTAATTTTAATATCAAAAAGAGTATTTATTTTACTATCTTAAAATTTAATATACATCATATAAAATTATTATATAATAATTATACTTTTATAATACGAGATATAACTAAAATTATCAAAATATACAAAAAAATTTAATTAAAATTAATATATATCATACATATATATAAGTATTAAAGTAATACTTTTATAGAACAATAGTGCAAACAATATCAAAATAAATAATTAAATTTAAAATTATTCTTTTATAATAACCACAAAACCACATTGTACCATCAAATTTATTATATGAGCAATGGTAGAGAGCCACAAAAAATGTGGCTCAAATGGCTCAAAACTCTCAAAACGACGTCGTTTTGGGCGCAAAACGACGTCGTTTTCGGCGTAAAACGACTCAAAACGACGTCATTTTGACAGTTTTGAGCCATTTGAGCCACACTTTTTGTGGCCCTCAAACATTTTTCTTATTATATTGAGTCCAACACCAAAAACTATTACAAGAAAGCATCATTAAGAAATAACAATTAAACAAAAAGGGTCAAACTTATCTCAGGTTGAGAGGGCTCATTTTTTGGGGCCCTTTTTTATAATCCGAACTCTTAATATGTAGAATTCGTCGAATACTATATCCTTATAAATAATCACTTTGATCGGATATCAATAAATATTTGATTGGATCATATTTGTATTAAAAAAATGAACGGTGAAAAAATAAATGGTTGACAGAATTCAGCTCCGATCAAATAGCTATCGATATCCGATCAACGTGATTTTCACAGGAATATAGTACTCGACGAGTTTTACATACTAACAGATCGAATTATTGAAATGAGGCTCAAAAATAGGCCAATAAGCCGGACTAAACAGGTTTAATATGGATCATGAGACAAACTGGACCCAAACAAAAACTCCCTTTATTGAGAATATATAACTATTTCAGTTGATTCCCAAAATTCATACTTATTGAGAATATATAACTATTTCAGTTGATTCCCAAAATTCATACTCATCCAATGTAACTTCCTCATAAAATTCTTATATTTTGAAATTTTATTCATATTATATGATTAGAGTGTATCTAAACAAAGAATTTGAGGACATAAAATATGGTGAGAATTTTGAGTAGCGAAGATTTCTAAATAAAATAAGCGGGTATACTGTGTCCAGTATTTAGAGAATTACAAGATTTTAAAATTGTGTTTGGATGTTGAATTTGTACATAAATTTGTGGCGAGCAAGAAAAAAGATAAATAAAATTTGTGAATAAAATAAAGTATAATATTTTTTTTACTTTATAATTTATAAATTCAAATAATTTTATTTATTCTTTACAAATTTAAAATCCAAATGTAACATAAAATTGTAATATTAATAGCCATTTCAAGTGCATGAATCTACTTGGCAAACAGGGGTGTAAAAATGACCCGAGACACATGGGCAGCCCAAAACTCGCGCCGCAATCCGAGGTGGGCTTGTTTCGGCCCGATTAGGCACAAGCTTAGCCCAGAACCTTTGGCCTTTTCATTTGAAGCCTGGCCCGGCCCGGTCGACCCACCCAGCACTCCCTCTACCCACGGTCAAATTTCAAATAAAAATCAAATAAAGGCTTGATCTTGCAACAATGGTCGAAAAAAAAAAAAGAAGAGGGGCCGATCATTTCCTTGTAGGGAAGTAGAGCTGATGCCTGCCCCTGCTAGTGCCGCCTTACCCCCTGACCTCATTGCCTTGTCATGCAGCATCACTCACATCATTGCAATTTGCAATGAATTGAAGAAAAAAAAAAATAAATGTTCTCACCTTTGCAGAGTAAAAAAAAAAAAATTAATAATAAAAATAATTTAACGATCTTATTATCGTTTAACACAACGGTCATTTTTTTATTCATTTATAAATTTACTTCAATCTTCCAAACTTTTGTAAATATTTCCCATTTTCCAAAATACATCTCAAGCAATTTTCTCTCTTAAACTTTCAATCTCTTTCAACTCTCAATTAATTTTGAATTGTCTTGTACAAGAAGAATCAGAAGAAGCTAATTTTTGTATCGTATTTGCCAATCGGTAATATTAATTAGTTTAATTAAATTTATTAGCCATTCATTTTTTTATTAATTATTTCTGAAGATATATTAATTATTATTTTTTACTCATTATTAGTACTCATTATTTAAATTAATTGTTAATTCTTATATATTATTTTACTTATATTACTATAGATTATAATATTCCAAATGTTTATGTTGATGTTGATACATATGCTACACAACATGCATATGTTGACTCTTCTTCTAATATCACTATTCTAACTGTTGGATCATCATCTAGGAGCACAATTAGTAGTGTTTGGAAACATTTTGAAAAAAATATCTATAAATAATCCTAATGGTACCATTACATTTAAAGTAAAATGTAAATATTGTACACATTTACTTAGTCCTACATCTGCCCGGGATACTAGTCATCTAAAAATGCATGCTAACAAACATTTACAAAGTCAACAATCTGATATTAGAAGTCAAATGCAATTAGGGGCTTCATCAACTGGTAATTTGCAAACATTTTCATATGATCTTATACGTGTACAAAATTCTGTAGTTGATTATATTATTAAAAAAAAACCAACTTTTTACTACTAGTGAATGTCTCGATTTTACTAAAACGATGCACGAAAGTTTTGCATCACAAGATCAAAGTTTTTCAAGTAATACTATTATTTTAAAGAAATATGAGAATATTAAAAGAGAATTATTTGACATCTTTAAAAAATTGAATAAAAGAGTTTGTTTAATATACGATATGTAGTCAAATAATGATTTAGAATATCAATGAATCACTGCACATTTTATTGATAATGATTGGAAATTACATAAAAAAATTATTTCATTTAAATTAGTTGAACTTCCATACACTGGTCATTTATTTGGTGTAAAAATAAGAAATGTATTATATGAGTGGATTTTGTAAAATAAAATATTTACAATTAGTTTAGATAATGCAACATATTATAATCAAACTGTAGCTAATTTAAAATTAACTTTACAATTATTTGTTGATGGTGATTTATTTCATATTCGTTGTTGTGTCCATATTTTAAAAAAATGCAGTTGTTACTATTATGTCTTTTGCTAATCGAATTTCAAAATATAGAAAAATTTGTCAACGAGAATGTATGCTATTTAAAAAATTAATTTTAGATATAGATAGTACGTGGAATTCAACATATAATATGTTAAAAAGAGCTCATAAACAAAGAAGAGCAATAGATTTATTTTTGCAACAACATCAATAGGAGGAGTACTGACGCCCACAGAACTTAGTTGGCGCCAAGTAGCCTTGTATAAAGATTTTTTTAAAATTTTTGATACTTCAATAAAATTATTTTCTTATATATATATATTCCTATTTTACCATTTGTTTTACATATGCTAACAGAAATGATACACCCCGAATGTTTTAAATTTAACATTACGATAATAAATAATAATAATAATAATAATAATAATAATAAAATAAGTGTATATATATATATATATATATAGATGTAGTGACAATAATAATAATAATAAATAAATGCATAATTTAGGAGATTGAGAATTTTATGGTTAAAGAAATACGTTGTGAAATATTACACATTAAATATTTTAGTAAGTGGTAAGTGGTGATTTATAGTTGATGAGAGGGTAATTTTTGGAAAAAATGGGCCGAGCTTCGAGTTGGGTTTTGAGGCCCAAAACGCAGAGGACTAGGTAAAAAGGCCGTACTGAATACTCAGGCCTAGAGGGCAAGGTTACTCCGGCCTTGGGGAGACAAAGTTACTTCGGCCCAAGGAGGTAAGTTTATTCCGGCTCAAGAAGAGATAGTTGCTTCGGCCCAAGGAAGAGTAAGGCTACTCCGGTCCAGAGACAACTCGGAGTAGGGCCAGTCTTAGAGTTAGTCCGGTCGCAATATGTTCTGGGAAGACCGACTTCGGAGTTAGTCCGGTCATGACATACTCTGGCTAGGTCAGTCAGAACTTGTTACTTGGAAGTTTGATCTAAGCACACCAAGGTTGAACAGGGGCAGCCGAAGTAATGAGTTAAAGGAGAAGACCGAGCTAAGGATAGTTCGGCCTTCTCTGTGGCTCAGCATAGCCAGTGTTATTTCGGCCGTGTGGTAGTTCGGCTAGGGAGAAAACCATCCCACTTGGTTTAAGCAGTGGGGGAGGGTGTGAAAGGATAAGCATTATCCTTAAGAGTATGAATCCTAGGAGGACTCTACATGGAGAAATACAAGTCCTACTAGGATTGTGCCATATGAAACTTATAAAAGCTCACAAGCATCACCTTGGAGGAGGTAATTGAACACAATCTTTCTGAAAACTTAGAGCTTTGTCTATTTGTCAAGCTTACTGACTTAGGCATCGGAGAGGTTTCCGGCACACACCCGCCGGCTAGCTCACGTTTGTGTTTTCAGGTGACAAAGCGACGTCGTACGGAGGAGCGTGGACTTGGTCAACAGGATTATACGAGGAGAATTATTTCCTCCCCGCACAGTTGAGTAGTGAGGTTTTTAGACATGAACCTAACTTATCATTATACGTAAGTTTTAGGAGTTATCTTGAATTACCAAAGAAGGTAATAACTTTTAAATAAAAAAAAATGGTCAAATGATCAAAATAAGTCAATGGTCAAAGAAAAAAAAGATAAAGTCAAACAAGAATATAAATAAAGAGATAAGGGTGGACCAGAGACTTACACGCGCCAATTTACAGAACTCTCCGTAGCTTGTTACCCAAGAATTTTTGTCTTATAAATAGAGAAGATTGGTATGTTAAGGCAACGGAAAAACAAATAAATAGAGAGTAGAAAGAGGACGGCACGGGTAAGAATCTTGAGTGGTGGAAAGGAAGAATAAATGAATTAATTTAAGGTGAGTTATATTATACCTTGAGTTACCAAAAAGTATTTTACTTATGTTTTGACTTACCAAAATCTATTTTATATAATTTATGTTTTATTAATAAATTAATAAAAAGTTATGTTTTATAAAAGTTTCAGCTACGTGGTTTTATTTCTGAACCCTATTTGTTTAAAAGTGAAACCCATGAATATGTTTGTTTTACTTTTAAGGAATATTTGGCTATGACCTTATATGAAAATATGTTTTGTGAGTACCACCACGGGAATCCCATGCCTTGGGGGACTTAAAATAACCATTGGCTAGTGTTTGACCACTTTGTGGTCCAGTGTTGTCATGGATTCATTGACCAATGTAGTGATTGTCACTTAGTGATGTACCGTGGTTACAGTGATTATTTTAGTTTCTGGCACTTAATTAATTTGTGTATTCAACTCAACTCAATTTATGTTAATGTTTTAGCTTAAATAAATATCCATGGCCATTTTGTGCCCCTACACTCGTAATATGATATTTCTCACTCTGCTATGTGCTTATATCTGTTACCCCTTTCAAGTGACGAGGTTTAGCGGGATCAAGATGGAAAATGAATCGCTATGTTATCTTGTTTTCTATCTTTTATTATTAGACTCTTGTAGTACAATGAAGTTCAAGTAACTATGTTTTAGTTCCTTTTAAATAAACAATTGGTAGCCAATTATTTATTTTAATTTATTTAATTTATCCGCTTGCACTGTGACTGTAGAATTATCCGAATTATATTATTTTTATCTTGTTACGACGCCGAGCCTTTGGGTACTGGGTTTGGGTCGTGACAAAAGTGGTATCAGAGCAATGATTTTTTTTTAAAAATAATAATAATAATAATAAATAATTAAATGAATAAATATATATATATATATATAGTACAAGTTTTAAAATTTTATATAATTTTCACATTATTTACAATTATAAAAAAAAAAAGAAAAAAAAAGGAGAACATATATGTATTAAACTTGCATTATTTTGTATTATGTGGTGTGTTTAACGCAAATAAACCATGTTATCTGTATGTCTAGGCTAAGTTTTCTTGTATTGTAGGACATGGCGAACCTAATGGAGCTATTCTGGTATGAGCCCCCAGAAGCTCATCTCCTTCCGAACCAATTAGAGGGCTGGGGTGACTCAGAGAGTCTTGTCAGGCAAGCTCATCCAACACTTGACCATCTCATGGAAAGATCCGTTTATTTACAGGCTGACCCCGATGAGGACTAATTATTCTGGAGACTTAGCCGAGGTAGCACTCGTGAAAGGTACATAGGACCGACCCACGTTGTTGGTCTTGCTTCGGACTTAGAACCACCACATTTTCTAGTCGCACCTCTACCCATAGGCTTTGCAGAAAGGAGGGGACCCGCATATCCTAGTAGCTATATTCGCACCACGACGCCACCTCCCCAGCACATTGCCTATATCCTAGCTGTGGACTTTACCGATGGTACATCATACCTGGAGACACCGATACGGATTACTGGACGGGAATTCTGGGGTTATGATCACGATACTCCTGTTTACATGGTTCAGGTAGTATGGAGCTACTTCGGAGTTGAGCTTAGTGGGTGGGAGTTTGAGTCCATCATGCAAAGTGAGTTTCCGGGGTTGTTTCATAGACCAGTTTTCCGAAGCCAGTTCTCCTGGTGGCCTAATGGACCATTCTAGATGTCTGACCAGAAGACCCTTTTTGTGAGCTGACCACGAGTAGTTTAATCTTTTTGTATTAGTAGGATTAGACATTAATTTGTGACCGCCAGACTAACGCCCTATGTATGGTAACAATGATGTAAATGGTATTAATGTGGTAATATTAACATGATGGTACAATTAATATGTTATATATGAAAGTGGTGATATTAATAGCAAAACTAATACGATATATACGAATGTGGTGATAATAGAATTAATATGTTATATATGACGTTGTATCAAAATTGTCTCAATGTGATGTCACGCTTATATCATTTTGCCTTATAGTAATGGCCAACGAAGGAAATGAAACTGGATCATCAGTCAGCGGTACCATCCCAATGGAACAGATCATGGAAAGGACAGTCACCAACTTTTTACAAGCCTTGCAAAGCAACATAACCAATGGGACATTAGAAAGACGAGGAGAACCGACTTCGATTAAACAATTTCAGGAGTTGAAACCCACCATGTTTATCGGCAGTCCAAACCCACTAGTAGCAGAGGCTTGGGTCAGGGACATGGAGAAAATCTTCCGCGCGCTACCTTGCACAGAGAGACAGAAGGTAGCCTTTGCCACATTCACCTTTAAAGACGATGCACAAGAATGGTGGCTTCTTACCCTGGAGAAAGAAGATATTGTGACTTGGGAAAGATTCTTGGAGGTATTCTATGGAAAATACTTTCCAAATTCACTGCGGGAACAAAAAGAGGCAAAATTCATATATCTAAGGCAAGGAAACATGACGGTGGCCGAATACCAGAGCAAGTTCACACAACTAGCCCGATTCACGACATACGTCATCCCCACAGAAGCTCGAAAAGCCAGGAAATTTGAAGTAGGGTTGGATCCTGAAATTAAGGACAGG